>CM050169.1:146742680-147302680 GCA_027410445.1 Discoglossus pictus
TGTATGAGGGGGATTTACACCTCTGTAGGAACTTGGCTTGTAGTTTACCCGGAGGCTGTCTGCTTCTGAGCATGTGCAGGGAAAAATGGCAGCTGTCAAATGCTAAAATTTTTCAATCAATCTCCCCATCAACTCTACCAATAGAGAAACACATTCCTTCAGCCTATAAGAACTTAAGACAAGATGGAACAATACACACACACACACACACACACACACACACACACACACACACACAATGATTGTATGTACTGCAACTAATGCTGTCAGTTTGTAATAAACCTCACAAGAATTACAGTACTTTTTTTTATTTTTTATACTACAGTGGCACTTTAAACAAATTCACCAAAACAGACTTGGATATTAAAATGCAGCACGTCTGTAGTAACGGTTATAATAGAATATTTATAATAAGGTAGCCATGTAAATGAGCAGCATTCCACATAAATATTCAGCGGTACATCTTTGCAATACAACCAATACAATGCTCTGCTACCCTTGAGTATCCCTGCTATTCCCTGTGCATATTAAGCAAGTTCGGATGGCTGTATGACCCTTGCACTGCAGTTGCTTTATGTCTATGTAGTTCAGGGCTTCACCTGGATGATGGTCCCTGGTGAATGACTCTGAACACGCAGTCTCTCATCTTTTGCTATAATGAGATCTCCTTCTGGAGCCGCTATGGAGGTGTTTGCTGTGGAGTCACTTTTCACATAAAGTGAATCTCATCGAGGAGCCACACAAAGTAATGAAGAATTAATAATTAAAGAGATTGCTTTG
Source organism: Discoglossus pictus (assembly GCA_027410445.1). Classification (NCBI taxonomy): domain Eukaryota; kingdom Metazoa; phylum Chordata; class Amphibia; order Anura; family Alytidae; genus Discoglossus; species Discoglossus pictus. The sequence continues at coordinate 146,743,461 of CM050169.1, forward strand.
ACTCGCTGCCTAGCTCGATATTTTGAACATCTATGTAAAATATCATGTTTACAAAAATGTGTGAAAAATGTGCCATTTAGAACATATTAAAAACTAAACAAAAAAAAAAATCACTTATTGTAAATATTAAATTTGAGGATATTTTAATATCCTAAATAGTTTTATAAAAAGCAACCAAAAGTTCTGAAACAGTTTATAGCTGTGGTTCTTAACAGTTGGACCTAGGACAAGGGCTTGGGAACTCAAAACAGGAAGAGGTATGAGGAGAGCCTAACTGCAGACTAAAAGGTAGCGATTTTAAATTTAATCTCAAAAAGGAGTCCAAAAATAGCATCACCCACTTATAAATAAGCATTGTAAGGTAACAAATGAAGCCCCAGATCAAAAAGGTTTAAGAGCCACAGGTTTATAAGTATGAGGTGTTGCATCAGCTGTGACTTGGCCTTCTATACTGCTTCCGGCCATTTATCTATGTAATTAAAGCCAGACCATCTGCAAACTGGGCAGACTGAATTGAGTACTTGCCAGTTGCCATCAAAAGGTCAATACAAATTGTGTTGTCTTTTACAAAATATTCCTCTCATGATATTCTTTTGCCGATTCAGTAGAATCCAAACACCCTAAGAGTGGTTAAGAAGACAGCCAGATCCAAATATTTTCTCCACCCCTTGACAGTACTCTGCCAGTCGAAATGTTTCCTTTTCCTCCACCCAAAACCATAGTACCCTGAGACACCCTTGTTAGTTTCTCACAAGAAACGCTAAACATTAAAGTTGAAGTCTTAATTTAATGTGTGAACATAAAACCTTTGTTTAAAAAAAAAAAAAAAAAAAAAAAAAAAAACACATATACCTACACACTTATGTCAAGTATGTACCAAATTTACAATATTAGCCGTTCTGTAAGCCCTGTGGATGCTTTCTAGATGCAATTACATTGAGGAGGATAAAATTAGTCTAGTTAAAAAACATGTATATAAAATTAAAAAAAAAAAAATACAAAAGTCCCTTTAAGTATTTTTCTGAAATGTGCATGTTTGTATGGATGTAACATTTACCTGAGCGCCAAGAAGCTGTGTGTGGATATCCTGGTGAGCCTTTCTCAGGAGCTTCCTTTCTTCTTTTAATTTACTTATGGTATCTGCAACAACAAACAAATGCATTAAGAAAGAACTGTCCAAAGAAATGATTGAGGGCTCGGAAATAGAACAGTTTGGAAGGGATCAATGCAGAACATGCAATGGAGGAATGCAAAAAAAAAAAAAAATGCTGCAGAAGTTTAAAAAAAAAAAAAAAAAAAAAAAAAAGAGGGAATCTAATGCATAGAAGATGGAGTAGATAGAGCAGCGAAAATATATAAATAAAAAGATAATAATGGAAAAAAAAAAAAAAAAAACACATGGAATACCCCTTGATATTACAATTTTAAACCTTGAAGCACTGCAATAATCAAGGTCATTTAAGATAAAAATCCCAATTTGATCACAATAGAACAAAAACTTACACACTATAAGCCATGCTCAGTTAAGGAGAAGTTCTTAACAGCACAGAGACAGAACTTAATAAATGAATATGCTTGTTTATTATGTCTAATTACTTGCAGCCTTTTTTCAAATTGCGATTCAGCCAATTGAATAAGGCTCTATATAAGAACAGAGCATATTTTTTTTACAGAAGTTTAGTTAGTGTAGCCCTTGCTTTTGGATAGAAGTTCACTATGTGCTTATATAGCCATTTTTTAATTGGCCGAATCACAATTTAATAAGGCTGATATAATCTGCATCAATATACAAGTATATTTAGTATGGTCTACCACTTATTAAAATACAGGTATTAAAAAAACAAAAAAAAGCTTACAAAATATATATTTTTATTTGTACAGCACCATCAATATGCACAGCAATAAATAATTACATGACAATATAAAGACCACTAATAGGTTACATAGTCTCTGCCCCGAAGGGCTAACCGACTACTTCTATGGGGAAACGACACAAAGAACATAGTAAAAATGTAAAGTGCATGTGGAAAGTCCATTCGCTAGGGGTATGGTTTAAAATGTACTGCTTTCAGAGTTTTGAAAGTGGCGTGTTTAAGGATTTGTATGACATTGTGTAGTAATCAAGAGGTGTGGGGGCTAACTAGTGACAAATGTTCTAATGAAGGAGCTATAGAAATCTAGAGAACAGTAAACCTATTTTCAGAGCAGAGCCAAAACAAGCTGGGGTATAGGGGCACAAGAGAAATGGAAATATGTATAGTCTTGAAGCCTAGGAGGAGAGTTTTATAGGTTATTTTTTATTGGATGCCAGTGGAGCGATTTTAGGAGAAGGAAGATATTTAGAATGGGAGAAGATATTAGCAACTGCTGGTAGTTATAATTACCAGGCTGTGGAAGAGCTGGATTCCACAAGGAATAAGATTGCATTGCTAACCTTGCAGCCCAATGATCTCATAATCTCTGTCCCTCTGCAGTTGGGAGACTTTCTGACTGTTGGTCTCTAGTGCTTTGCGGTGCTCCAGCTTCAGATTACTGTGTTCGGCTTGTAAATCTGCCAGTTGCTTCTTCAGGTCTTCATGTTGATTCTAAAAATACAAGACGTATAGAGCACATTTACTACGGGGGGGCTAACCTTGTGGAAAACACCTTCTTTTCTAGAGGACCTATGAGGAGGTAAGCCTTCATGCATTAACCAAGCTGATGCCTTGTCACCTTCATGTCTTGCTACATAATTTTCTCTGGGGAGGTTTGTAACCTTAAGAACATAGGTGGTATTAATGGCCAAGTCCAATACAGTGTTACATTTTTAGACAACCTTTCTTTTTCATAAAGTAAATATGAGATTCAGTGCCCACTTAAGCAGCTGCAAGGAAAACTGAGCAAGTCCCTTCATGGTTCCTGTCTTTCCAAATTAATCACCGGAAAGGATGCATACAGCCCAGGTATGCTTTATAACAAAATCTAGTAAGTGAAGTGACGGGTCCCCTGGGCCCACAAGTACAGCAGGCCCAAAACCGTGCCTCCCCAGTTCTCATAGCAACAAAAAGAGAAAGAACAGGCAGCAGGTCTGTGCGGATGGGATGATCGACACACCAGCCTTTGGCTTTCCTGGACAAATCATTGTTGACATTTAGGTAATCAATCTCTGTATATGTAGCACATCTGGGTGGACATCCAATGCCCTATGTTCAACTCATAAAGGACCACTGTGGTCAATATGTATAATAAACAAAACATGTTTTTCGAAAGGAAGGAGAAAATAAGGACCATTAAATTGCATATACAAATATTCTTCACTGTGGAATTCAATTTTCTTTTCTAATCAGAGTCTGATGCTTTCTCAAGAGGGTGTATCCTTAGTTAAAACTGCCAGTTCTTTCAGCAGGACAAATGACAAGCTCATTAGTTTTCCATCACACTCCTCTACATTCAACATTTTCTCCTATCTCAGGAAGTTTAGCAGCAGAAAAAAGGATATATCCAATAGTGGATTATTGCATAAAAAGACAATACAAATGATAGGGTGATAATTTTTTTTTTTTTTTTTACACATTGCAGATTATCTACTTTTTAAAATAAAAGTATTTTAACATGTAGGAATACAGTTCTTCTGTAATACACTTTAAGTATAATGTATTGCACATATTTTCTTTTTTCATTGCATTGCTTGATATTTGATAACCCAAAAATAAAGTGAACTTTTTTATTCATAGCATCTTCAGACACTGTACGCCATTCTACAATATGTACAGATAGATATTTTAGATAAATTACCGGGTGGAAAATGTGTTTGCATTTTTAACAGCTTCGTACCTTGAGAATCTTGTGCTGTGATCCGAGGGCCCCATAGCGATTCATGGAATCTTGCTGCAAAAAATCAAGTACGTAAGAGAGGTCAAAACAAGACTAAAATGCTCACATCGGACACTGAGCAATTACTATTAGCCAAAGTTTAAAAAAAAAAAAAAAAAAGCTACTGACAAAAATAAATGTAAAAAAAAAAAAAATAGGACGTTTGTGGTAGGAAGTTTTGCAGAGGCTCATTTACTTGTAAAGAAAAATCTTTGTATGCAGTTCACCTATTGCATATCAAGTCTGGAAAAAAAAAAAAAAAAAAGATAGTCGATAGATCTATCTATCGAGAGACTATGTTTTTTTTTTTTTTTTTCAGACTTCATATGCAATAGGTGAACTGTATACAAAGATTTTTCTTTACAAGTAAATGAGCCTCTGCAAAACTTCCTACCACCAACGTCCTATTTTTTATTTTTTTTCATAACCCTTATAGACATCAATTCTATTGATGCTTTCTTCTCTATTTATTATTAATCTTTATTTGTATCGCGCCAACATATTCCATGGCGCTGTACAGGGGATAAAGGAAGAATACAATGTTAACAAACTGCAGAGAAATGGAGGGCCCTGTTTTGAGCTTAGAATCTTTGCAGGAAGTGTTTCTTTCCAAAAGCACCTTACAAGATTGGAAACTCGCTACTTACAATCTAAAGGGGATGGAAGAGGCAGAAACAGATAGGGGATAGCAAGGATGAGGAAGAAAGTGAAAGTTTACTTAGGTAGGAAGGTATGTGACATTGTGAGGTGAATGGCTCAGGTGTGTAATATGTTATCTGTCCCTAGTGGTCAGATAATGTAACTGCTAGTGGAAATGTCAGGTCAGGCCCTGGGTTAGGAAATGTGCCTCCAGAAGCCAGAAGGAGAGAGAAGGAAGGGAGATGCAAATGGGACTCGCAGAAGTGTTTCTGCTTATGAGCTTGAGATGGGAGAGGAGATAGTGGGTGGAGAAAAGAGTGTAGCTCATGGCAGCATAAAAAAGAGGAAAGGACAGCATGGAAGGTGAGACTGTTATGCTGGAGACATGATGTTATTAAGTTGAGAGGAAGAGCCTGAGGAAAAGGCAGGAGGAAACATTGTGTAAAGGTTAAATTAGGAATAGTTAGCAGGTGTTCCTAATTGATCAGCTGAAAGAAATGTATGTGATCAAATAAATTTAGAGCAAATAGAGGGTGGGAGGGGACTGGTGTGTAGTTCTGTTGGATCTGTGTAGGAATAATGTCTGCTGAGAGAGGAAACACTTTTAGTTTAGAGGAAGTTAGAGAGTGTGTGATAGGGAGGGGTTAAGGGAAGATTTAAACAAAAAGGAGGATGGGGGGGGGGGGGTTACAGATACAACTATAGTATTAAATAAACAAGAAAGTAACAATGTCCCCCAAAATAATAACAGCTGAATGCAAAATATTATTAATAATAATTACAGATGGCAGAAGTAAATTTAGCTCCTTCAAGTGTCTTCAATATACCTTAGAAGTGGGAATGTTGTGCTAGCTCTTTGAATATGATACAGAACAGTGCGGGTTTGCAATATGGAGTTTGGTCGGTTTGCCCATACAAACCTATACAGCACTATTTCCCATACTAGAGATTTAGAGGAATCCTGGGACTGAATTTTGAATGATCAAGGATTCCAAGATACAAAAATTACCCAATAATGTTACGCTCTTTGAGATACCGTTGAAAGGGTCCTAGAAAGTAGTTATGGGGTTATGGATAAGGATTCTAAGGTCTAATACAGTGATTCTCAACCATTGTGGAACAGAGGACAGGTAAGTTAAAAATCAGAACTTCTCTGGCCAACCTTTAACCCAGTATTCAATATATTATTGAAGAACTGTATCGCCAGTAATAGTTTGGATCTTAGCTTCGTGTTTAAGGCCTCTCATTTATCACCCAATTTAACTTTCTCAGAGGACCAAAATCCGACTCCGAACTGGCTGATGGGGAAACACTGGCCTATTGCAGGTTTTGGAGTCTCTCCTCCATACAACTGGATGTAAAAAGGAAGGGCTGGGGATGGTGGGGACACTTTTAGAGCCCAAACAGTTTTTCACCAAACGCTATATAATAATAATAATAATAATAATAATAATAATAATAAAGTTAGCATCTGCCCTTACATTTTTAGGAGCACCTTACCTTCTCTTTGTTCAGAGCCTCCTGGGCCTCTAGTTTATATACTAAAAAGTCTGTTAAGAGAGGAAACAGAAGACAAGTCATGTTATTTATTACTGGCACCAGTAGTTGTGCTATTTAGTTATCGAATGTGGAAGGAAACAGGGCATCCTGTTGATTTACACCAAGGGATATTGGTATATTTACTCTAAACAAGTTCATTTAACTCTAGAGCAGACAATATGATTTAGCAACAAACTGAACACAAGTTTGGTTTCTTAACTCCTACATAATCCATCCTATGCTATTCTTTAAAGCGGTGTCATACAGTGAGCATATGCCTATAAAGAGCCAAGTATATAGTGGTTTTGGATTAAAGAGTAATAAAGCATCATAGACTAATTTGCATGTCCATGCGCAGTTTCCCAGAGAGAAGTGCAATAACTATTTCTGGGAATTCTGAGCAAAAAAAAAAAAAAAAACATATTTTGTGTTTACTTCTGAAAAATATATTGATAAAATAAAAAATACTTAAATTAATTTACATACATACACTGAAGGCCTGTCAGTCACTCACTTCTGTATTTACATTAACTGCCACTTTAAGATAGAAATCTGTGAAACATGTATTTCATTCAGAAAATGACACAGGAAGAAGTTGTTAAGGTGTGAAGTACTGTTGTGCTCAAAAGTTTGCATACCATACCCTTGGCGAATTGGTAATATATGTACCATTTTTAAAGACGACATGAGTGAGCAGGAAAAACAGATTGCTTACATTTCTTATGGGATTCATATTCTGTAGGTTATAACAGAATGTTGCCATGTTGTGTTTTATGATTGTGCCAAAGAATTTTTTTTTTTTAAATGATCCTGTTCAAAAGTTTGCATACCCTTAGTTCTTAATACGGTGTATTGTCCCCTTTAGCAGCAATGACAACGTGCAGTCTTTTGTAATCGTTGTCTACAAGGCCCCTAACTCTTGCAGGTGGTATAGCGGCCCATTTGTATTGCCAAAATACCTCCAGGTCATGCAAAGTCTTTAGTCGCCTTGCATGAACCGCATGTTTGAGATGTCCTCAGAGTGGTTGGATGATATTAAGGTCAAGATACTGATGGCCACTCCACAACCTTCACCTTTTTCTGCTGTAACCACTGGAGGGTCAACTTGACCTTGTGCTTAGGGTCATTGTCATGCTGGAAAGTTCAAGAGCACCCCATGCGCAGCTTTCGTGAAGAATGCAAATTGTATGAAAGTATTTTCTGATAACGTGCTGCATTCATTTTGCCATCAATTTTTACAAGATTTCCCCGTGCCTTTAGAGCTCACCCCCCCCCCCCCAAAACATCAGTGAGTCACCACCATGTGTCACAGTGGGGATGGTATTCTTTTCACTATAGGCCTTGTTGACCCCCCTCTCCAAACATAGTGCTTATGGTTGTGACCATAAAGATCTACTTTGGTCTCGTCACTCCAAAATACAGTGTGCCAGAAGCTGTGAGGCGGGTCAATGTGTTGTCCGGCATATTGTAACCAATTCTGGCAACTCGACCACACAGCTAATTTATGTTCAAGTATCGTTGTATTGTGCTCCCTGCAACAACCACACCGTCTTTTTCCAGAGCAGCCTGTATTTCTCCTGAGGTTACCTGTGGGTTTTTGTTTGTATTCCAAACAATTCTTCTGGCAGTTGTGGCTGAAATCTTTCTTGGTCACCTGACCATGGCTTGGTATCAAGAGATCCCCGAATTTTCCACTTAAGAAGTGATTGAACAGAACTGACTGGCATTTTCAAGGCTTTGGATATTTTTTTATATTCTTTTCCATCTTTATGAAGTTCTATTACCTTGTTGGGCAGGCCTTTTGACAGTTCTTTTCTGCTCCCCATGGCTCAGTATCAAACCTGCTCAGTGCATCCACAGGAGAGCTAACAAATTGCAATTTGTGTCGGTGTATAAATAGTCAATGAGTTTAAGAACCCAAAAGGTATGGGAAATTAACCTTTAATTGCCATTTTAACCTGTGTGTCACCTTGTTTGTCTGTAACCAGGCCAAACATTCAAGGGTATGCAAGTGTGTGATCAGGGCCATTTGGGTGATTTCTATTAGAATTTAAAAAAGGAAATAATATTATTATATATATATATATATATATATATATATATATATATATATATATATATATATATATATATATATATATATATATATATATATATATATATATATATATATATATATATATATATAAATTCCATTATATTGCAAGGGAAGACCAACATAATCCGCTCTACCCTTGAAACCCGTTTCAGAGACGTGCAGACACTCCCTGGAACTCACAATCTCCACAACTTTAAAACTACTCAATTCTACAGGCACAATTGAAGCAAGAAGAATGAACATTGATAAAGAACCCTCCCTCACTTTCAAACTTCCTGTGAATGCGGATGATCTGTATCCTGGATGTTTTGTTGCTTGCAAGTATGATCATTTGTGGTACTCTGGAATGATATTGGAGATCAATCAAGACGAGGGAGATGCTTTGGTAAAATGTCTTCACCCATTGGACCTTCATCTTAAATTCTGCTGGCCTAGCAATGACTATTCATGCGCAATACCATTTCCTCATATGCTTGGTATTGTATAACCCCCACAGACAACAACTGGCAGAAGATACTTCTTTCACAACGAGTGTATGGCATTGATGGAAGAAAAAAAAAAAAATTGAAAACTTGCAGCAAATAAACTGAGGACCATTAAACTTGTAAGGTAATCATCTGTGATAATAGCATAGTCTGTGGTAATTTTTTACTTTAGTTTAATGGTTGTCCTTATTGTTAATAATGTATCTGCTGTGGTGTCCCAGAATAAGGGAGCATGCCAAAAGCGCGCCGTCAAATCCGCAGCTTAATTGAAGCATGCAGGACTCAATAGCACACGCGACAAAAGCGTTAGACTCTCCCCTCCACCTTTGAGTAAATTTTGAACAAGTCTCCTTTGACCAGTGACAACTCTCATTTCCCTGGCACAGAAATCATAGCGGACAATGGATCTTGGGGCTGAGCACTGAAGGAACACAGACAATATGTTTTAATATGGGCTAAAAGGCATGCACAGAATACAAAGCTGCTATATGGAGGGGAGAGGGAGAGAGGAGTATCTGTGAGTGGGCTTGGGAAGAATAAGATGTTGATTAATTGATGTAGAAGGATAAAGTGGACATTTAAGTTCTTCTAATTCTCCTATTATGCCATATACCCTCATATAACTCCCCTTTACAATCCTATCCCTCATGTCCCTCTATATTAGGACAGACCGTCCCCAGTATACAACATGCTCAGGGAACAAGGAGCTCAGAGCTGTCAACAGTAAACGACATTTGGAATGCAAAATAATTCAGTATATTAAAATGCATGACTGTTACATTCCTAGTTGTTGCTCTTCAATCGATAGTTTAGACTATATACAGTAACAGTTGGCAGCTCTGATGGAATGACACGTGGGAGGGGGCACATGCAGAGGGAAGACACATAGCTCCATCCATCCATGGCAAGTAGGTGTAGAGAGAGATGAGCCATGGATGGATGGCAGGACAGATGGATATTATATACAGGTAGTTCTTGTACACAGATATGTATTCTACATACAGGTATCCGGGTCAGTAACGCTCACCCCCATGAGCTCCGATCCATCTTGGCCCAAGGCTCTCGCTCAGGGACCCCTTGGGCGCCAGGTACAGCCCCCTCTGGTCTCCTCAGTCCTTGTGCTGCCCCCTGGCTCAGGGGGTACAGACTGAACAGCTGCTCAGCACCATGGCTCCCCCAGGTCAGAAATAAATAATGTGAGGAGGGGGGCACGGCCGAATCATCCGAGGACACCCCGGGGAAAGCAGCCCGGGAGCAGGAGGCAGAACACTGCTTGCCCCCCACGGGGAAGGTTGGCGGCTAGCAATAGGGGGATAGGGGCATGAGGGATACAGCTGGGGAAGTGGGATAGAAAAGGGATATCTGGGGTTGAAATGGGGGCTAAAATGTAGGTTTAAAGAGATGGGAGCTACAACATGGGAGAAAGTTAGGAATGGCATGATTATCAAATGTGGGATAGGGGCATGTCCAGGGTGATAGAAATCAGGGGGCGGGGCATATCCAGCAAGAGCCCGGCAGGGGTCAGAGATGCTCCTGTGACATGGCGAAGATCTAGGTCAGATCAAAGAAGCTGAGCTCTTTTGTCGGCGCGCATTTCACTGCAGCACTCAATTGACAGCGCACAATTGTCGCCACGCATTTCACTTGTGCGCTATAGACGGGGTGCCATCTACGGTCATAAAACTGCCTTGTTGAGAATTACGCCTCAATATATTTAACATGTGTTAAAAAGTCTCCATGCATCCATTATTTCAAGATGATACGCAAACATCATTCTTTTTGTTTTCTTTTGCAAGATAGACATGTCCTTGTATGCAATAATATTCTGAAAAAAATTGGGGATCATGTAATGTTGCATAATTGAATATAATGCATAATTTAAAATTATTTTAATCTTTTTCTTGCTAGGTGTTAACTTTCTGACCATATATTTTTTTTTAAATTGATTTAACGATAGCCAAATTTTTATAATTTTAAATACCCCAATGCTAAAAACAAGTCTGCACCTTCGAAAAAAAACTATAATAAGCAATATTGTGTTACATTTTAAGATGAAGAACTTTGTTTCATTAATTGTTTTCTTTTTTTTTATATTACAGCTACAGATTGTAGGAAAGTTGTACAAAATGGCTACCCCAAAATTACATATACATACATACATTTTTTTAGGCATTTATAAAATCTTTTGAGTGCTGGCGTTTTTTTTTTTTTTTTTTTTTTTAATCCTCATAATTTTATTGATCTCTGTGTAAAATTTCCAAGAGATCTGATCATTGGTTATGGAGAAAAATATATAAAATAATAAATGTACGCAAGCGTATCTTGTGCAGAGGATCTCAAGAGGGACAGACAACGCAGATTTAAATGAAACTGAAATGCTATAAAATTAAAACCATTTGAGAGAGAGGGAAAAAATGTAAGGGGGTTTCTTTCAACCATAAGGTAAGGGTGTACACAAAGTTTTATCAAAATCCAAGACAAAATCCATGACCTCGTTGAATGACCCCATCACGTAACAAAAAAAATATAGAGTGGGGTCAGCTTGTGATCATAGGAATACACATATAATATATTAAAGCAACCAACGATAGCACGTGCCAACATCACAACAAATAGTAACACTAAAAGTAATTTAGTTCAAACATGCATGTAATTTATAATACAAATATTAAGGCATATTTACGTTTCCTGGATTATGAATGCATCCGATAGAGGAGAACCAGTAGTGTAAGGGGACATTTTTTGCATGGAAATTAAAATAAAAAAAAAAATACCAAAAACAAACATTATTACACTTACCCTAAAGTTTGCTAAATCTCTTAAATTTGCTAGCAGTTGATTTTGGGAGTTAACACCCCTGAAAAACTCTGCTAAAATTTGCATACAATTCATAATTAGTTTGGCCAAATCACAGGCAGCTATTTTCAATCTGTAAAGTCAGTTTGAGCAGCAAAGCATCATGGAATATGTGGTCGGCAGAGGCATGTGGGACTATTGTCACCCTACAGGGAGTGGGCTTAAATATCAGTTAAACCGCCTATACATTGTACTAGCAGATTTCCTCTACAGTAAATAATTTCCAAAATATTTTCAACTGATTTTATACCCAAAATAATCTGGGTATATTTACAGATTGGCCAACAAGTTTATAACATTTTATTAATTCCAAAATAACAGCGACGAGATTAAAAAAGGAAGATTAAAAACACTTTAAAAACAATGGAAAAAAAGAAAAAAACTTCTCTGAGAAGTAGTGATATACTTATAAACAGTGTATAGAGATATATGCTTTCTCTTTATTCATCAAGGAGAATTATAATATTCCACTGAAAATAACTCTATACCAAAATATCCAACGTCTATTATACTCTCCTTTCAGTAGGAAATTTTATACAGACTTTCTATGGTGGAATTATAAGAAATAGTTTGGCATAGGAAAGGCACTATTTTGAAAGTCAATAGGCAGCCAGGGACTATAGGAGGTTTAATTTTAAAATAACTCCTATTGATCAACTATAGGATTGTAATATCACAATCCTAATTCAGAACATCTACTACCCACATACTGGTCTGTATAAGGTATATACAATACTATTGTTTTGTGTTAGTAGAATCGACCCTATTGTGGGCTGTTGTATCTGTATTGTTCCTCTATTTTATACTGTGAAGATATCCAGTCATGGATCACATAACTTGTGCTAACTCCCTATTGCTTCTGGAGGCCTAAAAATTGATCTTAGATACTTCTAAGAGAACCATACTCTGTAGTATAAGAGTTATCTAACTAGTGCCATGCTTCTTGCTCAGAACGCTAATGCTGCATGGCTTCACTTCCTAGTTTTGCGTGGACAGCGTCGTGCGTGATGACGCACGTATGCGTGTATACGCCTATGCCCGACGCGTTTAAACGTGCTGTGACGTCTTTCTCAAAGGGGGAGGCGGAGATGTCGTCGCAAGTCTTATATAGTGGTTTTGTTGCCTTGGAAACCAGTACTGGAAACGTAGTTACATGGGAGCCATGTTATATGGACTTACAGGACTCCTATAGATACGTGTACATTGTACACCAAGTAATGTAAATGAGATGACATAAACGACTCAATCTGAGGCAAACCTTAGCTGGCACACAGATTTAAGAAGCCAATATAATTTGTTATATTGGATGAGGACATATTAGTGAATTAGTCATGTATATCAATACAATGAGGAAGATATATTTGATGTTATAACTAGATAAGGTATATAAAGGAATACCCATGCTCTCAATGAGATATAATGGTATATTGTCAGTTTTTAGATTAGAAAGAGTAAATAAGTTGAACAGAGGATCTAAGGTCCCATATACTAAAACTATGTCATATACATCTGTATATAATTGGTCACATATATAATGGCTATTACCGAATAGCCTTTCAGTAATTAAGAATGATAATGCATAGAGTATATAACTATAAGGGCAATGATGTCTTAACTATGTAAAAAGAAAACTAAATAAGCATCTTTAGAGAAAGAATGTTGGTTTATACAGTATATACTGCAGTAAAACTTTTCCACCATGGCTGTATAATAGGTCAAATAGATTGCTCCATTTTAATGTCGTATATACCACAACATTCATACCCTAAGTTCCAGACTCGAACTCAGACATACAAATATGAGAGATACTTTATTATTCCCCTATCACGTAAAAGTCTCCACCAAGATAAGGTCTCATAAAGAGAAAAAAAAAATTGTGCTATAAATCTGTGTAAAATGAAGAGACTCTACCCTTGACTAAATAAAATATAGTAGAGGCAACAGATGCCATAAAATCCAAAGTAAACTAATCTATCAAGATTGGATTTAGTAATGACTAATAAACAATATATTAGGAAGAAACACAATGGAGTGTATAAAATGTGCAACACACTCTGTCTATGATCCAAGTGACAGCATAGAAAAATGAAGTGACTAAAGAATGCATAGTAGAAGATATAATATAGGCATGTAGTGCCTAAGTGTATAAAGTGGGATAAGTGGGATAAGTGCATTCAAAGTGAGTAAGGCCTAAAGTCATGTAGACTCAAGTGATATATATCTAATAAGGCAATTGGGCCAATGTACTAGTGGGAAGATCCTAACAAGTAGACCCATTGGTCTTATCTAAGTGTGAGACAAATCTAAATGTAAATTACATAAGAATATCTAATAAGAAGGAAATGTGTTAAAAGAAAATAAGTAAATAAGTCTTGGTAGTTCCAGTTATTATATGATGGAAAAGTTATATGTAAGCTCATAACAGCATCCATTACGTTCGACTAGTGTGACTTGTTGTGTCCCGTAGATGTTAATGAACATAATAGGTAAACAAATCATTATTTCTCAGTATATTTTCAAATGAATGGGGTGAATGAGAAACCCTCATTTAATCCACTAGGTGCTTGGGCCTTCAATTTATAGATCCATCTAGCTTCACATTGTAAAAGTTTCCTTTCAAGATCTCTCTTTCTGGGGCCTGACTCAACATTATCCACCACACAGAAGCAAAGAACATTACTGTTATTGTTATGGTAGTATTTGATATGGCGTGCAATGGGTGTGTCATAGGAGTTATTGATAGCATAGATATGTTCTCCTATTCTACGACATAGCTGTCTACGGGTTTTGCCTACATAGATTTTATTACAAAAGGCATGTAGCCACATATACAACCCCTGTGGATAGGCAATTAAAGAATTTTTCAATCTCAAATACCTCCTTGGTGATTGGATGTTCATATCTTTTTATAGGTTTTATATACTTGCAAAAGCTACATCGCCCACACCTGAAGCATCCTTTCGGTGGTTGTAGCCATGTTTGACCTGGATTGTTCTCTTTAAAGTGGCTATGTACTAGCATATCTCTGAGATTGGTACCTCTACGATAGGTAATCGGGATTCTAGTTGGTAAGATGTCTTTTAGGTCTTCATCACTTAGTAACAGATGCCAATGTTTGCTTAGGATACTTCTGATGATATCAGAATCATATCCATAGGTCATAATGCACCTTGGTGTATTTTCTATTTGTCTGTCTTTTGGCAATTTCTGTTTGGATTCAATAGGAATGGTATTTATAGTTGTATCTAGCCTCCTATTTGTTGTATGAGTATTGAGCAAATCTGCTCTATTACAACTTAGGGCATATTGGTAGGCCAATTTTAGACATCTTTTGGGATAACCCCTTTCCCTAAATCGTAGTCTTAGTTTGTCAGCTTCAATTTGGAACTCGTCCTCTGTACTACAATTTCTACGAATACGCAAGTACTGTCCTTTAGGGATGCCTCTTTTGATGGGTTCATAATGTTGACTGTCCCAGTGTAGTAAGGTATTTGTCGCTGTATCTTTTCTATAAGTAGAAGTAGAGATGTTACCATCACTGTCTTTATAGACTTTTAAATCAAGGAAATTTACCTTCTCTTTGTTAATTTCATGGGTGAATTTTAAACCCAGGGAATTCTCATTTAGAGATTTCATGAGATTTTGTAGTTCCTATATTGTAATGTGCACCTCAGAGTGCTTAAAAAAGGAAGGGAGAGGGGAATTGCCAGCTAACATTGCTTGTCTGTCTCTAGTGGAGACAATAAATACCTGCAGACTGTAATTCTTATTAGTACATCAAGCAGTTAATACAGATTAATGACAAGTTTCAACGTACCACTATAACATTTGTGTATGTGTGCATGTTTCCCAGGATAGAGTCACTTTAGAAAAGAAAGAAAAAATGGATAGCACAACTTATAGCAAGCTTTTCATTCTCTTCGAAAAAACAATTTGATACTGATCAAGGACATGACATTTTTCAGCTATTCTTAAATGGATTATAAGGCAATGAAACGGGTAATTTTTCCCCTACCAAATTGAAACGTTAGAGTCTGACGAGAAGCTATAAAACTATAAAAAGCTAAATGAATTGGGAAAAACAAAAAATTGTAGATGATACTTCTTCTGGAGCCACGTGTTACAGTTTGGTTAAAGTTGTATGAATAAGAAGGACTAAAAATTATATATATAGGCTTTAATCACAAAATTTTAGAAGCTAGTGAAAATGAAACCTTCAAAAATATTTTTTCCACAAATATGTTCATGCTCATCGCTTACAGTTAATGTTGCGAGTTTGTTACATACCTCACAACTTTGATATTTTTTTTCCTGAACTACAGTGATCTTTTAAACAAAAAATAGTTACAGATTGTCCACACAATCTGACTTCAAATTAGTAACTAGACATAATTGTGTGCATTACCTTTTTAATCAATTGCTTTAAAAAGAGATAAATAAAATTTGAACAAATAGATGAGAGAAAAAATATATACCTTCTTTAGTCTTCTTATGCTCACTTCTCTCTTTCTGCAAGGAGCGCTCTAGCCTTGACCGATGCTCATATACCACTAAGAAATAAAACAAAAAAGCAAAAAGCTCAGTATTGCGATAATGTAGGGAAAAATGTTAATAAATAATAATTTTTTTAAAAAAAAGTAGTTTTTTTGACTGGCAGGAACAAATATTGTTCATGGATCATGCAACAAATAGAACAATGGGAAATTACCGATTAGAAGCCTTATTAAATTGCAATTTGGCAAATTCTAAAGGGCTCTATTTAAGCACACAGAAATGAGATTATATATATATATATATATATATATATATATATATATATATATATATATATATATATGCTCTGTGCTTAAATAGAACCCTTTTCAATTTGCTGAATTGCAATTTAATAAGGCTGTAGATGTTCCAGATAGATTGTATCCTAATACTATAAAGTAATCAACACTTTCAATTGAATGTTCTTTATACAAAAAAAAATTGTAATTTTCCTACAGTGAAACATTGAGGTTTGTAATCTCAGATTCATCATCAAACCGTGATTCTAACTAAGATCGATAATTGCTTTAAATACTTATTAGCTGCTTGGGTACTGGGTCAGTTTGAGAGCAGAACCTACGTCTTGCCCAGGTGACTGCACTCAAGGCAATATACCCAATGCCTCATGGGCTAAGTTTCAGTGGGAATGATCTCTCACTAACCACACCATGCCTTTCAGCCAGGCCATAATCATGGAGAAGGCCAGAAGCATATATGGTCATATCCATGACGCAACAACCGGATGCGACCCAAAGCTTCTCAGCCAGCAGAGGTTGTTTCGACCACTTCAAGAAGAGAAACAATCTGTATAACATCAAAATCACAGGAGAAACGGCAAAAGCCGACACAGAAGCTGCTGTGGCATTTCGTCACTTTAAAGGGCATTGTGGAAAGAGGAAATTATCCTCCAGAACCAATATTCAATGTTGACGAGACTGGACTGTTCTGGAAGCAAATGCCAAGCAACACCTTCATATGACGTGAGGGAGTACCAGGCTTCAGAGCAACCAAAAAAAAAAAAAAAAAAAAAAAGGACAGACTAACCTTTCTTCTGGGTGTGAACACCAGTGGCAACTTAAAGATCAAGCCATTGCTTGTGTACCACTCAAACATAAAGCTATGAAGGGGATTCCAAAATCCACTTTGCTAGTTATTTGGCAATTCAACCATTAAAGTTTGGATCACCATTGATATCTTATAAACTGGTTCAACAAGTGTTTCTGTCCATCTGTGCAGTGCTACTACAGACAAAGGAATTGAGGCCAAATCACAACTGTTGATTAACATTGCTCAAAGCCACCCTGCCAACTTGTCTGAGCACCACTGCAACCCAACACTACTTCACTCATCCAGCCAATGGAACAGGGGGTCATTGTGACCTTCAAGGCCCATGATCTGCTCTGCAGATTTTGCCAGGTCACTGACCAAACAGACAGCGAGGACAAAGAATCCATGATGGATTTCTTAAAAAAAAAAAAAAGTATACATCATGTAGGTAATAACCAACATCAGTTTGTCCTGGAAGGAAATGACACAGCAATGTCTAAAGAAGCAGCGTGGGGAAAGATATGGCCAGAGCCAGTTGGGAATGTGCAACCAGAACAACTCATCACTGCAGAGATAGAGTTCCTCATCAAGAGTTTACGATCCATCCATGACCTTCTGGATGATTTTGTGGCCAATGATCCGGACAGTGTCAGAGAAGAAATGTGAGACAGAGTTCTTGGGGCTGTGTCTTGTTACAAGCATCTGGTTGGATGGCTTTAGAAAGCAAAGACAGATGTCCTTGGACGATATTATGACCCAAAAGCCAGAATTGAGGATGAGCCTGAAGCCTCCACATCTGCCATTTAAAGTGGACTGTTTAGGTTATGTGTGCCGTTTCTTTAAATAAATCTTATTTTTTTTGTTGTTAGGTTTGTAGTTTCTCAAGTTAATATAAAGCCCAAAATTTTGAAAGCTTCAATTGCTTTTGTTTTGTTTTTTCATAAGTTCCCCAGTACCTCTCTACCCTATGTTAAAATTAACCAGTTTAGAGCAATTTTGGTTAACACTCGGAACCTATCTACAGCATTAAACATGGTATTCTCTCAGTGCAGTGTTATGGTTTATTTTATGGAGAGGACACTATACAAAACAAAATGAATACTGTGTGTATGAGCATAAAGTGCAGGGGACAGCAAACAGCCCTGCACAGAGGGAGATTAAGGAAAAGGTCAAATCCCAACACTGATACCTATAGTGGAGCACAAGTAGAAAAAAAAAAAATGATAAAAAAAAAAAAAAAGTAAGAGTGAAAATAAAAATTATTTGTACAGTGGGGATATGGAGCAGTCACGCCCTTCAGCTTCAGCGTAGTAGGGTAATTCAGGTCAGATACTCGCCGTCAAAATAATGGTGCTAGGCACAAGTGTGGGTGCATGTACAACTCTGGTTTAAGTGTTTATAAGACGCTGTAAACTGTAGTGATATTTTAAACTACGCTTTTCTGAAAAACTATTACTTATGGCCAGACAAAAATGTATTTAGAAAAAAAAAAAAAAAAAGTATATAAATAAATAGAATAATGTTTGATTGCCTCACAACCTGGAATTAACATGGATTGTTTGAGGATTTGCATCATTTAATTTACAGAAAATGCCCACAACAACAAAAAAATTAAACAAAAACAAAACACCTCTTCAAAACAACAAATAGGACAACACAGAAAAAGTCACTGTGCATTACTATTCACCCCCTAGAGTCAATACTTTGTAAAGCCAGCTTTTGCGGCAATCCCAGCTCCAAGTCGCTTTGGATGAGTCTCTATGAGCTTGCCACATCTTACTACTGGGATTTTTGCCCATTCCTCCTTGCAAAACTGCTCAAGCTCCGTCAAGTTGGATGGTTTGCGCTTGTGAACAGCAATCTTTATGTCTGACCACAGATTTTCTATTTGATTGAGGTCTGGGCTTTGACTAGGCAATTTTAACACGTTTACAGGTTTCCCCTTAAACAATTCAAGTGTTGCTTTAGCAGTGTATTTGGGGTAATTGTCCTGCTGGAAGGTGAAACTCCGTCCTAGCCTCAAATCACGCACAAAGTGGTACAGGTTTTGCTCAAGAATATTCCTGTATTTAGCACCATCCATCAATCCCTCAACTCTGACCAATTTCCCAGTCCAGGCTGCTGAAAACATGGGGATGGTGGTCTTTGGGTAATGTGAGGTGTTGGGTTTGCGCCAGACATAACGCTTTTCTTTGATGGCCGAAAAGTTCAATTTTAGTCTCGTTAGACCAGAGCAGCTTCCTCCATACATTTTGGGAGTCTCCCACATGCCTTTTTGCAAACTGAAAATGTGCCATTTTGTTTTTTGCTGAAAGTAATGCCTTTCTTCTGGCCACTCTGCCATAAAGCCCAACTTTATGGAGCCTACGGCTTATTGTTGTCTTATGTACAGATACTCCAGTCTCTGCTATGGAACTCTGCAGCGCCTCCAGGGTTACCTTAGGTCTCTGTGCTGCCTCTCTGATTAATGCCCTCCTTGCCCCCGGTCCGTGAGTTTTGGTGGGCGCCCATCTCTTGGCAGGTTTGCTGTTGTGCCATGTTCTTTCCATTTGGTTATAATAGATTTGATGATTTTTTTCAATAACCTAACTCTGACTTGTACTTCTTAACAACATTGTCCCTTACTTGTTTGGAGAGTTCCTTGGTCTTCATGGAGGGTTTGGTTAGTGGGGCCTCTTGCTTAGGTGTTGCAGCCTCTGGGACCTTTCAAAAAAGGTGTGTATATGTAATGACAGATCATGCAACACTTAGATTGCACACAGGTGGACATCATTTCACTAATTATATGACTGCTGAAGGTAATTGGTTGCACCAGAGCTTTTTATGGGCTTCATAACAAAGGGGGTGAATACATACACACATGCCAATTTTCTGTTTTCTATTTCTAAAAAAGTTTTATGTATATATTTTTCTCATTTCCCTTTACCATCATAAACTATTGTGTTCTGATCCATCGCATAAAATTCAGATTAACAAAACATTAAACTTAAGGCTGTAATGTAACAAAATCGGTAAAAAGAAGTCAAGGGGGTGAATACTTTTGCAAGGCACTGTGTATACACACACACGATTTCAGAATTAGGTTAGCATGTTTTCCTAATTAAGTACTTTTAACCCATTCAGATCTGAGAATAGAGGAAATGTTATGCCCACTGGGTGCAAGTCTTCAAAAGCAAATGTCCAAAGGCAGCCACTCATCCGTGTGTTATAGGAGTTTACCAGAGTGCACAATTTAGGTCAGCAGCCAAATAAATATTTCCAATTAATTTGTTTGTACGCACAGGGCTTTCCAAGCAATGCGACAGTTTAATCCCCAAAGCTTTGATGCTAAATTAGCACAACAGTCAGTGAATACAGTACTTCGATACTTGGAAAGCCCTTTGACTGCAGATTCATTCTCTCACATTTTCTGTATCACAAGACAAGTTCATAAGGACCAGTGTGGTCAAGATTTAAAAGTACAGTCTCCCTAATAACTAAACATGATAATGTACAAAAAGTTTATTAAAAAAATGTGAAACCTTTACATTTTTATATAAAGTTATTCTTTACTGGGTGGGGTCGATTTCCAGCATGACAATGACCCTGAGCACAAGGCCAAGTTGACCCTCCAGTGGTTACCGCAGAAATAGGTGAAGGTTCTGGAGCGGCCATCACAGTCTCTTGACCCACAATATCATCGAGCCACACTGAAGAGATCTCAAACAAGCGTTTCATGCAAGATGACCAAAGACTTTGCATGACCTGGGGGCATTTTGCGGTCATTCATGCTAAAGGGGGCAAAACACTGTATTAAAACCAAGGGTATGCAAACTTTTGATCAGGGCCATTTGGGTGATTTCTTTTATCCTTATGGATTTAAAAAAAAAAGAAGGAGCCAAACAACTATGTGATAATGAATGGCTTTAAAGGATAACTATCCTTCAATAAAAAAATTTTTTTTGCATGAGCAGTCAGTCAGTCGCAACATAAAAATGCAAAAATTTCACAATTTATGCCAGGGTATGCAAAATTTTGGAGCACAAATGTGTCACACACACACAAATACATATAAAACCTGACAAGGCCATAGCACTAACCTATTAAGGTTAGTTCGTTCTCTGAGCACCTCTAACTTTGTTTTTGTTTAATAAAAATAGTATATGCACAAGACACTAAACAAAATAAGCAGGATATTAAAATAAAAAATAAAAAACACACCCACAACTTTTGAAAAGAATGTCATTCTTGTCCGATATTTAAAAATATTTTTTGCTCCACTGAATTTAAGATAACGCTACTCTAGGAAAAGGTTACTCGATTTTCAGGAGATGATCAACAAAAGAGAGAGGACTTTATCATTATCTTAAAAATAATTATATAAAAAAATTTGAACAGCAAAATAACAAAGTTTGTGCAGGAGCAGCAGTTAGGGAGGAAGTGGGATCAGGACTGTGGGAGTTTTTCCATCTAATTCTGCTGGATACAGTAACTGCCAAAAAACTCCCACCTCCTAAAAATTATAAGAATGAAGCTTAAAGGGCCAGTGTAAGCATCAGGTAAAGGTCCGCGAGTATATAGTTGGCCACTTGTTAGTTGAAGAAATGTGTGTTTAGAATATCAATAAATAAATTCAACTGAATATAATCATTTGTCATTATGCAAAACCCCAGATCGGTAATGTTGCAAAGATTTTAGCAATTGCTTGGAAGTGGAAGACAATGTCCAGCTTCTCAGCTGCCACTTCATACAAACAATCTGAGCATGTGCTCTCAGGGAGTAATTTGCAGCGATTACATACCTAAACTAATATCAGCCATTAAGCTGGGATGGAGGTTCAAATAGGCTAATTGACACATGCAACATATTTCAAAGAAAAAAAATTACTGTAAGAACACTTTTTTTTTTTTTTTTTAATTTAAATAGCATTCAATTCCATTTCCTATAGGTCTTAAAGTATACCAAAGTTTAACAAATTCCAGGAGCCATAACTCATAAAAATGTAACTATAGGTTGGTGTAATTCTACTCACATCATTGTCTGGCTCCTATTTTTGGAATACATTTGGCAGCCCATAAACTAGAATTGAAACTTTTATCTAAATTTAAATAACTAACTGAAAATCCCCCTCCCCTTTCAATGAGCAGAGCGCAGAGACGGTCCCTTGATCTACATATGTACTGGCTCACAGGTATCAAATTTCAGCCAGCTGGGATGAGGAAACAAAAGAGTGAAATGACTGGTCCATGATATTAAAAAAAAAAAAAAAAAAAAAAAAAAAAAGAGTGGGAACAAGAAACTACTTTGTTAGATCATCGGTTTTAACTTATGGTCTTTTGAATAACTAAAAATGATAAGTGGCAATTTAGAGAATATTAAAAAAAAAAAGAAATATATAGATATATCTATATCTACACACACAGTGCCTTGATACATACATTTTAGTAGCCTTGCAAAAGTATTCACCCCCTTGACTTTTTACCTATGTTGTTACATTACAACCTTAAGTTTAATGTTTTGTCAATCTGAATTTTATGTGATGGATCACAACACAATAGTCTAAGTTGATGAAAGTGAAATTAGAAAAATATATACATAAAACTATTTTTTAGCAATAGAAAACAGAAAATTGGCATGTGCGTATGTGTTCACTCCCTTTATTATGAAGCCCATAAAAAGCTCTGGTGAAACCAATTTCCTTCAGAAGTCACATAATTAGTGAAATTATGTCCACCTGTGTGCAATCTAAGTGTCACATGATCTGTCATTACATACACACACACACCTTTTTTTGAAAGGTCCCAGAGGCTGCAACACCTAAGCAAGAGGCACCACTAACCAAAAACTGCCAGGAAGACCAAGGAACTCTCCAAACAAGTAAGGGACAATGTTGTTGAGAAGTACAAGTCAGGGTTAGGTTATAAAAAAATATCCAAATCTTTGATGATACACAGGAGCACCATCAAATCTATCATAACCAAATGGAAAGAACATGGCACAACAGCAAACCTGCCAAGCGACGGCCGCCCACCAAAACTCACGGACTGGGCAAGGAGGGCATTAGTCAGAGAGGCAGCACAGAGACCTAAGGTAACCCTGGAGGAGCTTCAGAGTTCCACAGCAGAGACTGGAGTATCAGTACATAGGATGACAATAAGCCGTACGCTCCATAGAGTTGGGCTTTATGGCAGAGTGGCCAGAAGAAAGCCGTTACTTTCAGCAAAAAAACAAAATGGCACATTTTGAGTTTGTGAAAAGGCATGTGGGAGACTCCCAAAATGTATGGAGGAAGCTGCTCTGGTCTAACGAGACTAAAATTGAACTTTTCGGCCATCAAAGAAAAGCGTTAGGTCTGGCGCAAACCCAACACATCACATCACCCAAAGAACACCATCCCACAGTGAAACATGGTGGTGGCAGCATCATGCTGTGGGGATGTTTTTCAGCAGCCAGGACTGGGAAACTGGTCAGAGTTGAGGGAAAGATGGATGTTGCTAAATACAGGGATATTCTTGAGCAAAACCTGTACCACTCTGTGCATGATTTGAGGCTAGGACAGATTCACCTTCCAGCAAGACAATGACCCCAAACACACTGCTAAAGCAACACTTGGGTGGTTTAAAGGGGAAACATGTAAATGTGTTGGAATGGCCTAGTCAAAGCCCAGACCTCAATCCAATAGAAAATCTGTGGTCAGAGTTAAATATTGCTGTTCAAGCTGGATGGTTTGTGCTTGTGAAGGAACTGGAGCAGTTTTGCAAGGAGGAATGGGCAAAAATACCAGTGGTAAGGATGTGACAAGCTCATATAGACTTATCCAAAGCGACTTGGAGATGTGAGTGCTGCAAAAGGTGGCTCTACAAAGTTTTGATTTTAGGGAGGGGGGGGGTGAATAGTTATGCACATTGACTTTTTTTGTTATTTGGTCCTATTTGTGGTTTGCTTCACAATAAAATAAAAATAAAAAGACACATCTTCAAAGTTGTGGGCATGTTCTGTAAATTAAATGATGCAAATCTTCAAACAATTCATTTTAATTCCAGGTTGTGAGGCAACAAAAAACACGAAAAATGCCAAGGGGTGAATACTTTTGCAAAGCACTGTATGTATATCCATCCCTTTCACTTCATTCCCTACCCAGAATATTTGGGGGGCCTTGTCCACTTAGGAATCCTGTGGGGAAAACAGATCTTGACTGTTTGGGTCATGCAGGAGTACTCAGAATGGGGTATTACTATGTAAGGGATATTACAGATAGAAAGACACATTCTACAACAAAACAACCACAGAAAACCCACCACAAACACACCATTGACTAGAGGGAAACTAAAGCAGATTGGTATTTTTGTTTTGGATCAGCATTTTAGTTAAGGAACATTCATTACTGCTGCCAATATAAACTAGTTATACACCACCTAGCTCACAGCCAGGTGAGCTCTTCTTCCCAATTGCTCACTCTATAGTGATGACAGAACAGTTCCACCACACAATATCTAGATACTTACAATACTGTAGTAAAATAGTAAACCAGTTTTAGTACTACAACCAGAGCTTGCAATCTATTTACAGAACACAATGTTCAAGTAGTGCGGAACATTTTCCAATGTCCTCCACGCTCCTTCCTGCGTCGGGACCCGGCATATGCTAATGGCGTTACGTCACATGGAGCGGAGGAACAGCTGCAGATGGAGGTAAGTGAGGGGAAAGGGAGAGGTATTTACAGGGGTTAAGGGAGGAGGGGGGTTTAGGAGGAGGATGGGCAAAGTGAGGAGGGGGGTTTAGGATGAGGATGGGTAAAGTAAGGAGGGGGGTTTAGGATGAGGATGGGTAAAGTGAGGAGGGGGGGTTTAGGATGAGGATGGGTAAAGTGAGGAGGGGGGGTTTAGGATGAGGATGGGTAAAGTGAGGAGGGGGGGTTTAGGATGAGGATGGGTAAAGTGAGGAGGGGGGTTTAGGATAAGGATGGGTAAAGTGAGGAGGGGGGTTTAGGATGAGGATGGGTAAAGTGAGGAGGGGGGTTTAGGATGAGGATGGGTAAAGTGAGGAGGGGGGTTTAGGATGAGGATGGGGGTTTAGGATGAGGAGGGAGGGAAGAGACACAGGGAAGGGAGAGGGGAGAAGAGACAGGGGAGAGAGACGGGGGGGGCACAAGAAAAGGGCACACAAGAGGGGGACACATAGGGCACAAGAGGGACACAGGGGGCAGCACAATTCCCACCCTCTGTTTATACTCGAGTCACTAATTTTCCCCAGTATTTTGTGGTAAAATAGGTGCCTCGCCTTATACTCTATTAATATATAATTTATTCACATATACACACATACAAACATACATATGTTAAAAAAATAAATAAAAAAAAATCTTCATGTTAGGATTAGTTTTTGTTAGAGGGAGAGCAGATTTGGTGAAAAGAACCAGTGCAAGAGCCAAATCTGACTGTGCCAGTTACTTTCATATTCCACACTCTCTGGGATGTCACATCACCTAATATACTGAGGTCTTGCAGCAATAAAAAAAAAGGCAAGTGCCAAAAGTTTTTACACAGATATTTGAACTTCGAATTAACTCTATCATATAAGAGCAACTTCGGTTTAGGTAAAAATTCACATAAAAAAAAAAAAAAAAAAACATTAAACAAAAAATATGAAATTGATACAACTATGGACAGTGATAGAAATCACTAATCCGCTAAAAAGAAAGCATAAAGCTTTTAACCCCTGAACAAGAACAAACAGAGACATTCAAGAAAAACAAATGCTGTGGAAGAACAAGCTTTTCCACTTAAGGAGTTCGCCTGGGAACTCTTATGGGCAGAAGAAATGCACAAGACGGTAGTTCCAGATTGCGTTTTTTTTTATTTTATCATTACTACTTCATCTGAAAAAGCGAGTTAGACAGTGGTACTTGCCACAGTACATAAAGTTCATACGTTGTGACCTCATAGTAGTGGGACTTCAAAATCCACATTCTACAGTATTAGCTTTGGAGAGAAATAAAAGATGCCAGATAGATCCACTCGTCTCCCAAAATCGCAGCCGTATTGAATTGCGATTTGGCTAATTGAATAGGATTCTTTATAAAGCACACAGACTTTTTTTTTTTTTTACAGAAGTTTACTTAGTGAAGACCTTGCTTTTGGATAGAAGTTCACCAACTAAAAACTTCTGTAAAAAAATATGCTAGGTGCTTATATAGAGCCCTTTTCAATTGGCCGAATCGCAATTTAATAAGGCTGTAGGTGTCCCACTCTTCTATACAAATTCTTGCACATGATCAGCACAGTTTCACAGACACCCTGTATGCCAGCTCTCACGTAGTTTCTAACTGCACTATAGATATTAGGGATGACACCTTCACGGTCTGCACACAAGAATGTAAAACAATAGAGATATACTGAACTAACAATAATGAAGTACATTCCTGCACCTTAAAAAGGTCAATTTACCTCACTATAAGTGTTCTTCATTGCAAGAAAGAACACAAGATTCTAGATTAAAAAGTAATTTATTATTATTATTAAACCAAGAACAGCAACAAATTTCCTGTCTTATGGTTTGTTTACACACACGACTGTCCCATGATTTACAGAATCTGCCATTCCAAGCTCCCGTGAAATCGAAAGAATGATGGTTTTACTGCTTTCAGGAAAGTAATCAGCCATCAGTTAACCCCCAAGTAACATATTTGATAGTTTCCAGTAGTCATTCCCCTGCAGACAAATGTGTTAACCCTCTTTCTGCACACAGCTCTTTCTGTCAGGCTCTCTGGAGGCATGCCCAATTCTCAGGTAAACAGAATTTTATTCTGCGAAAAAATAAATAAAAACCACAAGACACCCGTTTCAAAAATGTCAACATGTTTTCAGGAATACATTACAGTTGTGTGCTGAATTAACTGGCCCTTTAAGTGTTTTTTCTTTTAAATGATATGAAGGCACCACTACCAGCTCCAAAATGCCTTTGATCAACTGAGCTGCCAGGCAGTTTCATCATAGTAAGGATTCATTGTGAAACATAACATATCAGTCATGCACTACACAGAATGAAACATCCATACTGAAGAGCATGTTTTATGCAGAGCAGATTTGTCAAGATCCTGTCCTCAAGGGCCAGATCCAGGTTAGATTTTCCTTTGTGTGCCCTAGTAAAGAAACCAAAAATGACAGAGTTACTGACTAAGCCATCTGTATTAGAACTCATAATCTTGAATAGCCAGTGGTCTATGTGGCCCCCAACCTGTGGGATAGAATGCCTCTAACAGTATACAGTCCATTATATTTCTGTAAAATGTGCTCAATTGTACTCAAGCTCCCCTTATTATATATAGTCCAGCAGTTGATTGCTCTTTAAACATATCAAACGTTCATGTTAGTTTAATTTTTATTTCCACATTGATCAAGGCAGCTACAGGATAGTAGATACAAGATCTTGATTTAACCACTTTCGTAGTTTCCTAGTGTTGCATTATTTCTGTAAAGCTGCCACATGTTCAGGGCCTTGCATTTGTAATGTGTTTTTGATATTCTTCCATTTGAAAGCTGGCTGTGGCTTTTTCTGCTGTAACAAAGAGTTTGGAGCTTCCGGATTCCTGCAAGGTCCCAGACGGGGTGTTTACAAGAGCTATTCTCAGAGCAACTTTCTCCACTGACCAGACTGGATCAGATCTGCTGCCAGATGCCTCTTCACAGCTATCATTTTAACGTCTAAGTTTACCTTGCTCACTGCATCCAAAACGGCTGAACATATATTTTTAGGCTACAGCCCACCACTTTTTTTTTTTTTTAGACCACCACAACCATACCATTCACAAAAATAGAAATAGCAGCACAGGATCAAGGTACGCCAAGCAATTATGCACATTGGAAATGAAAATAGCGATACCTTGTGATCAATTTAAAAAAAAAAAAAAAAAAAAAAAAAAAGAGACAGAGGAGGTGCCAGTTATTGCAGAAAAGAGTACACATGCAAATATAATTACAATGTGTTGTAATAAAAAGTTCTATATTAAAGTGCCTAAAAAGCAATAAAGACGTTGGAATTTTACATATAAAATTAACGGAAAGATCCACTCTCTGAGGTATTGGTTTCATCAATAGTAATTAAGATTACTGATGTAGGGTAATTAGGATAAGTTGCCAGTATTCAGCCATAAAAGACAACTATGTCTTTTTACTCACAAGATGTTTGATTACTTCAGATGCTAGGGAGAGCTAAATAAAAATACTCACTAAACAGACTTTCCCTAACCTAGCTTTTAAATTGGCCTACCATCACCTTACATTACAGAGATCCCTTAGATATCTCTAACTAGCTAAATGCTCCAATTGGGTCTGTAACTAACTTATTTCCAGCTACACATCAACCTCACTAACATATCAGGAGAAAAAAATATAAGTAATTACATGTAAAATAAGTGGAGGGGAACAAAAATAAGATGTAGCAGTTACGAACCAGAGATGGAGATTTCAACACAATATTTGGATGACAAAATTATTGATCATCATCATCATCATCATCCTCCATTGCGAGCCCTATTTTTTTTTTTTTGTGAGATGGGGGGGGGGGGGGGGGGGAATGTGGACTTTGGATCCTTCTCTAGTTCAATCTGGGTTAGTAGTGGTTAGAGGGCGGTAGAGCTTAGTTCGTGGGGAAGACCAACCACCCAACCTATTCCCAATTGGTTAGTAGAGGCTACGGTGCACGAGAGAGCTATTGTCAAAAAAATGGTTTAAATGTCTATATAATGCACCGCCAAAGGGTGGCCCTTAGAATGCAACATTATGGCCGACAGGCCTTACAGGGGAATAGAATATGCCTATACATAATTTTATCAATTCCTTTAAAAAGCAGTTTCTTAAGCATAATAGTACATAAAAAGTAAAATCTTACAAATAGTTCCTAACTGGTTTCTGCCCTCATGAGGATAGTGTAACTCTAAGTACACAGATTGCACTCTCATAGGCCCTCATTCAATTGCAATTCGGCCAATTGAATAGGGCTCTAAATAAGCACATAACATAATTTTTTAGTTAGTAAGCATCTATCCAAAAGCAAGGTTTACACTAACTTAAAACTTCTTTGAAAAAAAATGCTATGTGCTTAGAGCCATATTCAATTGGCCAAATCGCAATTGAATGAGGGCCATAGTAACCAATCAGTAGCAACATGCTACGAGACTGATCTGAAATGCAGATCATACTGCACTTCAGTTTGTGTTTGAAGTACACAAGACAGGCCAGATGACTTAAAATATTGTATATTAAACATATGAGAACTTACAAAAAAGAATCAATATACAGACATTTAGACAAAGAAAAAAAATAGGCGAATCCGATGGCAAACAAATTCCAACCTTACTAATTATCGAGAAAATATTGGTCCCATAAGGACCATTTCAATTTCCCTTTATTTTTGATATCTCAATTATTTTCCAAGAAGACCAACGTTTTAAGCCCTACTATAAGTATGTGTAGCAGGTTCCCTGGTGGTCCAGTGGGTAGGATTCGGTGCTTTCACCGCTGTAACTTGTGACCTCTGGTTCCCTGAATGGAATAGAACCCACCACCCTGATATTAGCAGGGTTGCGCCTAGTCAGTACTTGGGTGGGAGGCCACCTAGGAATAGAATGAGCTGTATGCGGTGGCCCACTGGAAAAAGAACTAGCAACCCACTCCAGTATATCTGCCATGAATACCAAGTGGCTCAGCATGGTAGGTTGCTGTCCATGAGGTGATGGAGAGTTGGACACGACTGAACGTCACACACACACGCACGCGTGTAATATATATATATATTTTTTTCTTTCTTAGTGAAATCCAGAAACCTTCCATGTCCCTTTAACTCAGGCACAAATGGTTTACTCATTAGTACAGATGTTTTGTAACAAGATTCGGAAACTGCGGGCCTCAAGGTACTTGCAAGTCCAGGTTCAGATTTTTCAGGCGCCTATTCGCATACAAGTGGGTCACAGTAAAAAAGGTAAAACTATACTTATTTGTTATCATCAGTTAAAATAGCCTACCACTGAAGCCTCCGCCATGTTTCCAAATTATTCCGTAGACTTAAAAAAATAAAATCACTACAATGCAAGGATTAAAATGATCTTGTAGTACCTGATCTCAGCAATTCTTGCTGTTATCACAAGGGTTTACAACATGTGCTGCAACAGCTTTAACAATGGAGCATTTAGTACACATTGGCAATTTGAATAGTTATTCATTAGAAGCTTCAATTCTAACTATACATAATAAATTTGACAATATCTTCATATGTGTAAATTAAAATGAATGCTAAATTAATGGACTATGTTGCAAGACTGATACATGGTTACCTTAATTGCCATGAGCCTTCCCCACCTTCCACTTGTTACTAATTATAAGACTGGCAAGGATCTGAATAAAATAGATGTATGAAAGGCTTGCATTGTATAAACACTCCGGTGAGTCCTTGCACACAAAGCCCTATAGAATAAAATATCTGACTACAAAACACACAAATGTACACCCTTCATTCAATTATTTCAACAAACAGGAGAAGCAATGCCAGGCAGTATCAGTGGAGAGGAGCCAAGATACAAAAGGTTATCTCCAACTACTAGAGACCAACAATCTGGATCTTTAGAAGAGGAAGAAGGGAAATAAAAAAAAAAATTAAAAAAAAAAAAAAAAAATTACAACATGGGAGAAAAATAAATAAAAAAAGCATTCGATTAGATTCTTTGTTGAAATTTTTTTAAATATCAACTTTTCTTTAGTTTAAAACATACCTGGCCTCCTCCCTTCAAGGGCCACCGAAGTCACCAGTTGTGCACTAAACCATCAGATAGAGGGTTGAAAGACACGAGAAAAGTCTTTTGTTTTAATTGCTACAGTTATAGGGATTTTAGTTTAATATTGAAATGTGTTTGAATCACTCTTTTAGTAGTGGTCTTTATTTTGTTGCTATATGCTGATGATAGCCAGTAAGCTTGAAACAGCTGTACATGGATTGGATACTCAGACTGTGTTTATTCCAACCTTGGCTTTGCATTAAAGCTGTGTAATAATACAGCATGAATAAGCTTAAAGGAAGCCATGTTTGATGATGGCTACAGAATGAAGAGCGAGGCATTTGTGGACATATTTGTGTGTCCCAGCTCAACTTCCCAGAATGCAGTGTAATAACTGTTTTTCTTGGAACGCTGAGCTGGAAGCAGGTTTTTTTAACTTGCTTTAGACATTCAGCTGTGAACACAGATGTACTTTTTATTTTTTGTTGCTATATAATGGTTAGACTCCGTACAAGTTATCTGATCAGATACCTTTTTTTAAGCTATATGTAAGTTTCCCCTTTTTTAATTGAACACATACGTTTATATCAGGAACACACATTACATTGATTCTATACAAATACAGATTTATATTAAATTAAAAAAGTTTTCACACCTTTAGAAGTACCTGCATAGGCACTTGGTACCCACCAATAGAAACACTGCATTTGGGTATGTTTTTAACCCTATACTAACATTCAAACCAAAAGCAGCACAGTGCAGAGATTTACACAGCAATGCTTGAGCTCCGCCTTGCTTCCTTGTGGAGGGAGAAAACAAGACTACACATCCTATGATGCTTTGCTGCAAACGGTCTTCCCAGTCATTAAAGCAATGTTATAGCCATCTGTGATTTTGGCCAAAACGAGTTAAGAATTTTACACCAATTTAGTTAAGGTTTTCAAGGGCATGCCGTCGGAAAAAATCAAGTGGCAGAAAACTGAAGAAATTTGCAAGGGTAAGTTCATTATTGTTTATTTGGGGATTTTTTTCCATGCAACAATGTTTTTCATACACTACACCCTCTATCAGATGCATTCACAATCCATGACATGTAAATATGCCTTTAATGCATAGAGTAGCAGGCTGCAAAGTTCCATGGTTAAAATCTCGATCTACAAAAGTTTTGTATATGACAAATATGTGCTCTGCAGTGCAGACAGTCACACGTTCCCCTGCTAATATCCCTAAGAGCATTACACTTTCCATCACTTCCCTCCTGCAGAGCTGGCCCAGGATAAAGCAAAGTGTGCAACAAATCCTCAAGCAGATAAGAAAGCTCTGGTACTGGATTCTGTAGATTTTTTTTTTTTTTAAGGTATCCTTAGTAGAGACAAAAAAACAAAAAAAAAAAAAAAAAACTCCATTCATTTAAATGAGCTCATGAAACAGCTCACTGGCTGCATGTGGGAGGACTTCCAAGACAATAACTAAAAATGCTTATAACTCAGTGAATGCCTGATCAATCTCAAAAATATAAAGCCATATTATAAAACAGTTCTATCTAGTAATGCTACTGAAGCAAGTTACGCGGATCTGGATCAGCCCCAAATGACAAGCATGTTTCTATCTGGTGTGACATCCCGGCAAACAGACATAAACAGGATAAAGGCTGATAAACCATTTCTTCTGGACACAAAATTGAAATGGAAATGCAGTCATGTTAGCGAAAGATTTTATATGGAGTAGGGCAGAGGTTTGGTTTTAACAAAGTTCTTGTATTAATATCCATATAAGATCAAGTATAATCTACATTCAGTGTTATCACCAATACAGTAGTTTTAAAATATTGCAACAGGAAAAAGGATAAAGCTGCATAACAATGGATGTACCATATTTTCCAAACTACTGAAACATGGAAGGTTATGAAGCATAAACCATGTTAGTATAATTAGCTAAGCAATTAGATGAATATATATACCGGCTCATATTTAATCGGTGCTTACTTTGTAACTTTAATACGGCCAAGGTAAGCTAAGGGGATCTGGATAATAGGGAAAATGTAAAAAAAAAAAAAAAAAAAAAAAAAAGGAGATGGGGGGGGGGGGGGCTGCTGAGAGAATTCAGATCACTTTCACAGATCTCCCACAGCAACATCAATTTTTTAAAACTGGCCTACCTGCACTGAACATATTTGCAGGATTTGGAAACCATGGGCAGAATATAGTAAAATTAAGATTAACAACATTTTGGTAATAAACTTCCCCTTTTTTGTTGGTTCAGCCCTTCTGTCGTATCCGACTCTAGGTGACCATATGGAAGCAGCACCCAGTCATCTTTGTGTTTCTGGTTGTGCTTGTCCATATGGTTTTCTTGGCAGAGACACTGGAGTGGCTTACCATTTCCTTCTCCAGTGAACCTCCATTTATTTGATCTCTTTTCTATGACCTGTGTTATGAACAGAAGGGCCCACTGGACTATTTGTGGTTTATCTATTATTATATGTGTGGTTAGAAGGTACTAACAATTTGCTTAACATTTATATCATGGATGTAATAAGTGCATGTGGTGCTGTAATTGACTAACATTGCAAAACTGTATCTGTGTTAGAAATAGGATAGTGGAATTTATATGGCCCTGCGATCGGCCACGTGTGAAGGCTCTGGCTTTATTCATGAAAGGGGTAACTAGTTTTATGGCTCTGTAAGAGGAGAAACAAAAGGTGTAATTAGAAGAAAGTTAGATGCCTCTCTACATCAGGAAATCATGTGGGTGAGGGGGAATAGCAAGCTATTTGCCTAGGAGGATGGGCTAGAACTGGGGGCAGTCTTTGGTGTTTTGTGTCATCTTTCTGTTTTTTTTTTTATATATCTTTGTAACAATAAAGAAGTGGCCAGTCTGACTTTGGACACACTAAACACAGGTGGTGTCAGAGTCTGCTTGTACTAATCCAAGGTACATGGGTGTGATTCTTAGATCCTAAGAATAGGGGTCTGAGGTGCATGTCTCTGCAGTTATGATGCTGTCATCTGAAGTGTCTGCTGGTGTTGAGATCTGAACAAAAAGTTGCGACCGTGGAGGAGAGAGATTTGGGGTGAGTGTGGTCCCCCAAATTGGCCGGTCGTGACATTTGGCTGGCAGCGGTGGGGATCTCTGTATAAAACACAGAAGGATGGCAGCTTATGAAGAGATGTCTGCAGCAGAGGAGGAGGAAGTGTCCAGACGGTATCAAAGATGGATGGAGGTAATGCCTGCAGGTTTTACTAAGGATCAGCAGAGGGAACTCCGGATACAAATCACACAGGTGGTACAGGGGAACAGGAGAAGGGTAAGCAATGGCCCTGTCTCAGCTCCTGTGGAGGGGAAATGCTTATCCCCAGTAGAGAAAGAGAGCCAGGTGACAGAGGCAAAGGACTGCAGAGGAATGGCCCTTCTAAAGCAGTGGATGGCGTTCCTGGGATTGTGGCAGGACCATGAGCTGTCATGCTGGCTGAAGAAACTGGTATGGAAAGAGATTGCCTTAGAGAAACAGTATCATGCCAGGATAGGGCCTGTTGGTGCCCTTGAAGAGGATCTCTATGTTCAATTGGAGCTAATAGATGGGCTATGGGAGATCGTCTTTGGTGATCCTGAATGTGGCATGGGGACTGTAAGGAGGAAAAATAACTTATTTCTTAAACGCTGTCATGGTCTGGGATTAGAACCATGGTCCCCGAAGGCTAATTTGCT
Source organism: Discoglossus pictus (assembly GCA_027410445.1). Classification (NCBI taxonomy): domain Eukaryota; kingdom Metazoa; phylum Chordata; class Amphibia; order Anura; family Alytidae; genus Discoglossus; species Discoglossus pictus. Next base: position 146,777,965 of record CM050169.1, read on the forward strand.
GGAACCCCTGATTCAGCAAGAGCTGCAGCTGGAGGCTGAGTATGTTGAATTACTGGATGAGGCATCCATGGAGGGGTTTTGGCCATCCAGTTGGGAGGAACCCTGTCAGGCGGACAGGGAGGAAAATGATTGGTTACCAGAGGTCTGGGGAGAGGATATTGTGGACTCTGACCAGGACAATACCAATGTGGAGATACAAATGGACAAGGCCCAGTTAATTTTTGCTACAACTGGGACAGATGAGGAGGGTACCATACATTATGGGTACATCTCAAAACCGGTGGAGTCTGAGTCTCAGACAGGAATAGCAGGTCAGATGGAGGGCCTGGGAGAGCTCTGGAAAGAACCAGAGATGGATTGTGAACCTAACATGGGGTTCCCGTGGATAACTACAGTCCAGGAACCAGCCATGGGTACAGGGGCGAACACCGAGAACAACCTTGGGACTGTGTCAGACCAAGGGGGCCAGCCAGACCCAAATGGCTGGGGCACAATTGCTAATAACAAGGCAATTGAGAAGACAGAGAATGTCTGTAAAACTGATGGCCCAAGGGGATGTCTGGATGAGAGCTGTGAGGTCCTGCCAGGGAACACAGTGACCAAAGATCCCAAGGGAGGCGAGATGGAATACAACGCACCAACTGTGGTCCAAGGAGATGGAAAAATGGAGTCCCATGCCCAGACCATTGCTGCAGGTGAGAGGGGTTACCATGCCCAGACTGCGGTGCAGGTGAAAGTGGAGCCTCCATTCCAGACCACCATCATGGATGCTGGGTTCAGTATCAGACTGGTATGTTCCTCCCTGGAGGTGTTAGTTTATGGGACTACCAAGGAAAATGTTTCCCCTCAGACATTGGGAAGAGGAGGGCACTGGCCCTGGTTTTTGGGAGGGGGGCGAGCCATGTCACCTTGGGAACTGTCACCTGGACTTTGTACCACCCTGGGACCCTTTGGACTGGGTGAACGAATAGGCCCAAGGACTGTTTTAGCTGCAGCTGCCCAATAAAATTGTTTTCCCCAATGGATGGGGAGGAAGGGGGCATGTGCCATGTCCCAAGGAAGGCGGTTGGCAATTGAGCCATGGAGGCTATGCCCAAAATTGTGTGCCCATTGGAATTGGAAGAAATGTGGACTGTGAGGCTATTACAATCACCATCACTTGCACAAGTGAGATCAGTGTGGCTAGAAATTTGTCCGTCAGGACGAATTCCTAGGCCACACTAGGATGGGGGAAACTAGCTGTTATGAACAGAAGGGCCCACTGGACTATTTGTGGTTTATCTGTTATTATATGTGTGGTTAGAAGGTACTAACAATTTGCTTAACATTTATATCATGGATGTAATAAGTGCATGTGGTGCTGTAATTGACTAACATTGCAAAACTGTATCTGTGTTAGAAATAGGATAGTGGAATTTATATGGCCCTGCGATCGGCCACGTGTGAAGGCTCTGGCTTTATTCATGAAAGGGGTAACTAGTTTTATGGCTCTGTAAGAGGAGAAACAAAAGGTGTAATTAGAAGAAAGTTAGATGCCTCTCTACATCAGGAAATCATGTGGGTGAGGGGGAATAGCAAGCTATTTGCCTAGGAGGATGGGCTAGAACTGGGGGCAGTCTTTGGTGTTTTGTGTCATCTTTCTGTTTTTTTTTTTATATATCTTTGTAACAATAAAGAAGTGGCCAGTCTGACTTTGGACACACTAAACACAGGTGGTGTCAGAGTCTGCTTGTACTAATCCAAGGTACATGGGTGTGATTCTTAGATCCTAAGAATAGGGGTCTGAGGTGCATGTCTCTGCAGTTATGATGCTGTCATCTGAAGTGTCTGCTGGTGTTGAGATCTGAACAAAAAGTTGCGACCGTGGAGAGAGAGAGAGATTTGGGGTGAGCGTGGTCCCCCAAATTGGCCGGTCGTGACAACCTGCCCATCTTGGGTGACTCTACATGGTATAGCTCACAGCTTCATTGAAGTACACAAACCCCTCGCCACAACAAGGTAGCGATCAAGAAGGGGCTTCAGAGAGAAAGAGACAGGACTTTATAAACTAATTAAATGCTGTCAAGTAATTCAAAGCAACATGTAACAACATTTTTAAATTTATATATATATATATATATATATATATATATATATATATATATATATATATATATATATATATATTACACACATCACATAATAGTCAAAATCAGTAAGATACAGTAGTGATAAATAAATAAAGATGTCAATGTGTTTAAGTGCTAGATTGTAAACTACATCAGAAGACTGGAAATACTAAATATAAGATTTCTCCTGATCTCTTCTGCTTCCTGTGTTTTCCTGTCATATATTATTACTTTAACACTCCTCTACAGCTTGTCCTCTGTGCAGATTTTCCCCTTTCCTGTCCCAAATTAGAACATCTAAAACAGCAAGTTATCTTTGTACAGCCTAAACTTTAAAAAGCTGCTTCTTAGGAATATAAAAATGAAAGAAAAAAAAAAATGTATTTTCAGCAATGGAAAAATCGGTACATATTAACACTTCCATGGTGGCTCCTAACCGCAGAACTGCACATAATAGTCAACTGGATTTCTATGTTTCCGTATGGTTTATTTTATGGTTATAAAAAAAAAAAAAAAAACATAACCATATAATAATTTAATTCAATACCAGATTTTAAATAGGGCTTGACAAACCCTTGGAGACACGCTAAAATGTTACTGCCACTAAACTTTTCAGTTATTACATATAATTCTACATCTAAACCTTTTCCAAGCTCCTAACGTTTCTGTCTGGCTCCTAAGTTTTTAGATAAATTTGTCAACCGCCGACAGTCCCTACAGTTTCAGTACTTGGTTCTCATTGTGCACAAAATGTACAGGAAGTTCTTTACTTACATGCGTTCAACTTTGTGACAAATCACCCCTTCCCGATGAAATGAATGGGGGACACAAAAAAAAAAAAAAAAATAGCAAAAATTAAACTTAATCCTGCATTACAAGTTTGGCGTTATATACACACAAATTTTAACTCAAAATTAGATGGAAAAGTTTGAGGGGCACTGCAGCAATGGGACCCCCCAGAGCAGGGCTCTGGTGCATTGCACCCAAGGTAGATCTGCCACTGCTTAGAATAAAGTTGAATTATCCCCCCCTCAGATTTTTTGGGGGCTCCCATGCCCATGACCACAAATACTTTTATAGCATTTTACAATGTTACTGTGATGACATCTAGCTTTTATTTATTTTTTACTTTTTCTAGGTTATTCTTACAAACAGCATGAAAAGCTGGTTATATGTTGTGTTATTCATAAGTCCTGGGACATTCCATGTTGCTGCATTCATATGCAAATGAGCAACTCACAGATTAATTAGCTGCTTTGGTTTGCTAATTAGGATTACAGTCTACTTGTGGATCTTTGTAGTAGCCCAAAAAAAATAACTGCAATAGTACCTGGTAGTTAGACCCCCGCCTGTACAGGAGACGGAAAAGCAATATTAAAATATTTAGATAATTTACTGTAGAGAAAAACGGCTAGTACAGTGTATGTCCAGTTTGTAATGCACTCTAATATGAAATGAACTTCCTGTGGGGGTGACAAAGTCCCTTTAAGAGATGTTCACAGCACAGTCCTGGCAGAACACGCAGGTTAGGCAGTAACAGCCAGTACACAGCACTGTGCAGGAATGCACTACTTTTACGTGCCAGTTGGCAAACATTTTTTTTCTGTAAAAATCTCAGAAATGGTGAATGCAGCAGTAGTGCTCAGCTAAAAACTACAAGAATTTAAAACTGCCTGTAACCATTTGCCTGTTGTAAGAAAATAATGTACTTCTACATCCAAATTGCTCAATGTAGATATTTCCATTACAATCTAACATTATGGGTGGGGACATGCAAAGGAGCCAGCAATGTGCACTTTAAAAAGAATAAAAGATGGAGTTTTACATATTTGAAAAGCTTTTTTTTTTTTTTTCTCTCCTCATGGAAACAAAAAGTGCTGGGAGGGTTAACAAATAAATTATTAATTCTAGTACAAACTATTTTTGGAACAAAGTCAGGATCTTCTTCTGACTAATTATTTTAGGGTGTATCAGCAAATGCCGATAGCTGATATAGCTTATAAAGATCTAGGCGACACACAACTTCTTTAAAAGCACATTTTTATACTGCTTAAAATAGTATTTTGTTATTCAAGCAGCACTAGTTTTGCATAAAAATTTCCATAATCTTCACAACGTTGTTGTGGGTCAGTCGTGTCCGCTTCTCCATGACCCTCTGTACCGCAGCAGGACAGTCACATCTTATGTCTGGTTGTGCTTATCCATAAGGTTTTCATGGAAGAGATACTGGAGTGGGTGGACAGTTCCTTCTCCAGTGTACTGCAATTGGTCTGACCTCTCTGATATAGCCTGCCCATCTTGGGTGACCCTACATGGTTTAGCTTATTGAGGTACACCAGCCCCTTCACCACAACAAGGTAGCGATCCAAAAGAGGCCACAATGGTGCATTAGGTATTAAAAAAAAAAAAAAAAAAAACACAACCACACACCAACGTCGTCACAGTAAGTTGTTTTCGGTGGGAAAGAGAAGTGATCTATATTGCAGAAAAACTAAACCGAGCAGACAGGAATTTGTATATCCTCATCTGTCTAGAGCAGTTACCAAAATACAAAAAAGGAGCACACAGCCTTGTGAATCTCTGGATGAAAAAAAACTTGTATTTTTATAGAAAGTAAAACAAGATGAGATAACAGATAAAAAGGTTGATCACAAGTCCCTTTTCTCACTTCTGAAGTTTCGTGCAATTCACTGCTGCTCAGTTCAGATCAAAATCTAATATATTTCAGTGTGGTTTTTATAGTTAGAGTTAAATTTAAAATGTATTAGCCTATGAAAAAAAAATAATATATATATTTTTTTTTATGTTGCATCTACATATTAAACCTTGCCACATAGGTCCTTTAAGGACCTCTGTGGCGTTGGATTACTAATATGAGTCACAGAGGTGCATATAGGGGCTATGGACGTCCATTAAGGACCTCTTTGGCAAAGAAGTTCATTTTTATTGCCACAGGGGTCTGTTGTGGACCACTGTAATGGAGTTTATATGTATATGCCACAGAGGTTAAATTTTCATGTCATGGGGGTCTATAAGGACCCCCATGGTTATAGATACATGGCAAGATCCCAGTGGTTAGCACATCAGAGCAGGGAATCCCTTCAGCAGGTGGGAGGAGGAAATCATTGGGGTTCCATGTTTAGATTAGTTCACATATACATGCACACAGGATAGGGATTTTGTTAGGGCTAGTGTAGTGTGTGCAGGATTGCTGTGGAGACTACTGAGCTTCAGACATTGAGTCTCCTGCAAGCAGGCTGAGTGGACACTACATTGGGCAGAGAGTAACCCCAAACAGCCCTTGATGCGGGTCAGCTACATTGAGTGGCAGTTTTGGGAGACTACTGCAGTTTAGAGCAGAGATGTACTGGAGCACTAGAATATTGCCCGTCAAAAAATGACGGGAATCAAATTGTAAGTGAGCTAATGCTGTTTTGGTGTATGGTAATGAACTAAATAATACATTAATAAAGTAATATACTTTACCTATTTTGAAGTAATAAATGCAGGAAGCATTATGCTGAAGAGCGGACACTCTGTTTTCATGTTGCTGTAGCATACAATGTGTGTTTTGAGTGTTGTGGAGCTGATGTGTAAGTGTGAGCAATGTGTGCAGTGTGTAGTGTAAATAGTGTGCGTGCGCGAGCCAAATCCAGGTAGCTGTGTACCGCATTCTGAAAGTTACTGTTGTAAAATGGCGTCTAATGTGTGGTACGCGGCTGTGGCTGATTTAGCGTCCTTGTTCTTCAATCTCGTCCGGCTTTTTCAGAAAATCCGTATGTGTTTGGTGGTGTTGTGTCTTTAGGGTCCTGTAGCCACATTTTGTTCGGCGGCCATTTTGTCTCTTGCTTAGGTGATTTTCGGGTGTCTAAACTCTTCAATTTGGACTTAAATGGAGGTATAACTTCACTTGTAGAGGTCCTGGGTGCTCCCTCTTGCTGTGGGTAAGCTTTTTATGTGTATTTATTGTGTTTTGAGGTTAGCGCAGGTCGGCCGTTAAAGTCGTAATTTTCCAAGGTCGTAATGTTTTTTTTTTTTGTAAGTCCCGCGTCTCGTATTTCTGTGTCGCAAGTCCGTAAATGTTGCGAGGTCTGCAGCGTTAACAACTGTTGACAGTCCGCAGTTATGACAACTATATATGTGATAGACACACATTTCAATAAAATTAAATATATTTTAGTAATATTACAATCTGGGGCCTCTAATCTCATTTATGTCAGATAAGAGCTATAAAAAAAATCCATCAAGATGATGATGATGATGATGATTACTGTAAATCCATGGAGTATATTTTACAAAAAATAGTCATAATGATCTAAGACATGGGTGAAACAAATGACATAAAATATTTTAAATGACATAGAAAAGATCATATTTTATTGAATAAATAAAAAAAATGCTTGAAAATTGTCAGAGAAGTTAATTTTATGTATAAATTAACTGAATGATCTACCATCTGAGGAAATTGCCTTTGCAACAGCAAAGAAGATTAGCAGTGTGCAATGATGGAGATAAGCATGCCCAATGACGAATTGCTATCACTAAAATATAACAGTTCCATTGTTAAATGCCTTTACCAGTATTACTATTTCTTTAACTAGACATGCTTTACCCTCTCTTGCTACTCATCTTAAAAAAATGATAATAAAGCAATTACCTTACTGGGTAGATCTTATACATAAAATAACCATCTTCTATATCTAGATTAAGATTACAATAATTTGCATGTAATGTTCTTTTTAGATGTACTTCTCAAATCTGGAACAAATGTGACTTTTTCTTTATCACATTGGAGAATTAAAAATTTAAAAAAGCGAAAAAAAAATCTATAATTAAATTTTGCTGCCAACTGTCCAATAAAAACACTTTTGGGGTAAAAGATTGGTCCCACTGTATTACATTTAGGTGATATTTTGGTGTCGGAGCATTACACACAGATACATCTACCAGCCGTTGCTGGAGTGTAATGCCTGGGGGGGTGGAAAATAAAAGGATGATTTGGGAACAAAGCAACCACTGCAGCCTAGAGAGATGAACCACTATGTCATGCATCTCTCCTTATTGATGTATGATCACATCGGCAGACTGACAAGCATGCTTACCAAACATAAAATACTCATATTTACAACATTGGGGCTGCATTACATGGCTCCTGTAGGCTCACAGCTACGGGAGATCTAACAAGATAATAAGTAACTATTACATGGCTCCCACGGGCTATTTCACATAAGAACTTGCCGATACGTAACCATTGGGTTTTTACTGAAAGGAAAAAATAGCTGACAAGACTTGCAAGGGTCCTTAAGCAGATGTAATGTGAATCAGAGCCTAGCAGCAGTCATTCCCATAGAAATACCAGTAAAGCTAAAGAACTTCAGGAAATATTACAGTTCATACAGCATATTATATGTTAACTAGCGACTTGCCAGTCAAAAAATGACGGCAATAAGATTGTAAGGCAGGTAATGCTGTTTGGTTGAGACATTAATTTTTTTGGTGGTTTCGAGATGCTTTGGCGCTCATTGTGAGGCTGTGTGTGCTATGAGCAGCGTTGGCGGTCGTCGTGAGAGACGCAGTGAATGGCTTTTAGGTTTAATGTGAGTGTTTTATTTTTTTGTATGCTAATTAAATAATTAATATACTTTACCTATTCCTAAGTAATATATGCAGGAAGCATTGTGTTGAAGGGCTGACAATCTGTTTTCATGTCGCTGCAGCATACAATGTGTGTTTTCACTGTTGTGGAGCTGATGTGCAAGTGTCAGCAATGCGTGCAGTGTGTAGTGTAAATAGGCTGCGTGCGCAAGGAAAATCCGTTAGGGTATCTGTGTACTTCTGCATTGTTTAAGTTAGTGTTGTAAAATGGCGGCTAATGTGTATGTGGTACGCGGCTGTGGATGATTTAGCGTCCTTGTTAATAGTGTATCTTGGACCTCGTACGGCTTTAGGAAAATCCCTATGTGTTTCGTGGTGTTTTGCTGGTTTAGGTCGGCCATTTTTTCTCTCGCTTAGGGGATTTTCGTGTGTGTAAACTCTGGAATTTGGACTTAAATAGAGGTGTAACTTCACTTGCAGAGGTCCTCGGTGCCGCCCCTTGGTGTGGGTAAGCTTTTTATGTGTATTTAATGTTTTCATGTGCGGGTGGGTCGGACATTAAGGTCGTATTTATTGCAAGCTCGTAATGTTTTTTTTCCAAGTCCCACGGCTCGTATTTGTGGATGCTAAATCCGTAAATTTTCTGGTGTAAGTCCCCCCTGCGGCTCATTGCAGCCGATGTGGGGGCCTCCACCTCTGCAAATGCAGATCCTCGCTAAAGTCGTAGAGGGGTCGTATGGATGAGCGCCTTAGTCGCTCCTTGGCAGCAACGGCGGCCCATGCTTTGCAGCGTTAGTAGCAACCTGCATACTCACAACTATATATGCGATTTGTAACTTACTAGATAGCAGGGGAGGACCTATCCTCTTATGGTAGCACAGCACAAGGCAGCAGCAGTGTCGGTGGGCATCTGCTAGGTGGCCCTGCTGATATCCCAGTGCCATATAGAGTCAAGGCTTAGGTAAACTGTTAGGGTGAATATTAGGGTTAGGCTAACATTATAAGCGTAGAACTTCTAGCACATATCGGCAGCGCCATCTAGCGGTAGGAGGCCGCACTGCAGCAGTGGACCTGTCCAGACACCATAACAGGATAGATCCGCAGGTGGGGGAGCGACTTAGCAATAGTTAGGTGTTATAGACCGAATTAACCAGAAAGGCTTGTCTCGTGCTTTGGGATGGGTAGACTTCAGTTGCAGGTTAGTGTCCTGAAAAATTCTTTCTTTGGCCATAATTTTTCTCCTACTGGGACACTTGTAGCTCCTTAAGTGCATTTTACAGGGGTTTGTCTGCTCTTGCAAGTTCATGCGTAAGGATCTGCCACACTACAAGTGCTTACTGAACATCCAACAGGAGCCACATAATGGCACTTTAGGTGCCAGCTCCCATAGCAGCCGCGAACATGTCACACGTAGCAATCACTAGTAAGGGTTGCTGCGGGAGCAATGTAATACCGACGTGGAAAGTTCACTCACAAGATTTCTTATGGGAACCATGTAATGGTACCCCAAGTCTATAGTGGTCAGCGAGACATAAAATTACACAAAGTGAGGCATAAGAGACATAATAGCAGTCAAACATTACAATTTTCTGTTAATGACGAATATCTAATATATACCAAGGATACCACCCACATGCCAGATTTGCATTCACTTAACATGTAGTAGATTATATATATATATATATATATATATATATATATATATATATATATTGTGACCTAGATGTGATGAGACATTATACTTCTGTTTGGTTATTAAGTGAAGACCTTCTTTGCCAGAGAACCCTCAAGCCATCACTAAAACCTTATCTGCTTAAAGAAGCACATCACCTTTAGCGTTAACATGCACATTGCATCCATCACCCTCCTGTACCAAACAATATAATTTAGACTAAGTTTACGAGTTTTCAATTGTGTAGGGTGCTTTGGGGAAAACAGTGTTTACATCTGATTTTAAGCTTAACAGGGGCCTCCAATTTTTTTGCAGTGTGCTAATGTTTTTTGTTTTTTTTATTTTAACATTATATATATATATATATATATATATATATATATATATATATATATATATATATATATATATATATACACACACACATAGTCATGTATAATTATGACACATACATATGCTCCAGATTCAGTGTTTAGATTGTCAGCTCTTCTGTCCAGTACCTCCAATGTCACACAGTATAACAGTACTGTAGTTTACAACTTGTGAAAGTCCAATTGAGAACTTGCTAACACCACAAAAATGTGTGAGCCCCACCAAGAGGAGTCATGTGCTGGTGCAGTTTATCTTATTTCCAGCCCAAATATATGAAAAGCCCTGGCAGGCTCTCAAGGAATAAAAAAGGAAAACATCCCCCTCCTTCCTCTCTCCCCTGATGTCAGGACCAGATCCCAGCCTGACCCTGCTTACCTTGCAGCTGGGCAGACAGGGTTTCTTGCTGCTGCTTGAATTTCATGGCCAGGGCTTGTGAGGTGTTGGCTTTCTGTAGTAGGTAGTTATAGAGGAAGGCTGCACTGCCCAAGCCCAGCACAGCCAGCAGGCAGAAGCCAGTGTGGAGCAGGCTCTTCTGCCTCCTGCTGCACATGCCAGTGCCCATGGTCACTGCACACTTCTGCCCCTCTCTGGAAGAGCTTGCTTTAGCACAACATGAGCAATGATCCTATAGGTGCTCCCAAATCAAGTAGCAGCAAGGGCCCAGGGTGTGATTATAAACATCCTTTATGCTGTGGAGGGTGCATCACATCTGCAGAGAGCACCCAGTGGATGCCAAACAGCTCCTGATCACAGCAAGTCCAGCACTTATATGCAGAGCAGCCAGGTAACTTTACACACAGACAGCCCAGCTCCTGTGCCTCCCTATACACATCCAGGACACACACACTGAGCCAGATCACAGCACTCCCAGGACCTGCACACCCGCGGCACGCGCACCACTGCTCTCACAAACTTGCAACATTTTCAAAGAGGAAGCAGCACTCCTAGAGGAGACTGACAGACACGCTGTCCAATGGCTGATAAGGAACTCCACAGCTTCTGTAAGGAGGCGGGGCTACAGCCTATCTCTGTACTCATTAACCCCTTATGTTTACACATAACTGTAATGGTGATGGGACATACAAATGCATTGATGGCTCTCACCAATACAATATGTTACTGAAGGAGGAGAATTAGAAAACATTTACAATACATAACAGGCTTTAAACAATATAATATGTGTCGGTGTATATTACATGCAGTGCTACCTGTGCCCCAGCATGCATTGTGATACAGGCACAAGTATTGCACTGGTATTGTGGGGGTGAAGTCTGGGGCTTTGTTTCTCATAAAAAAACTTTATTATAAGAAAGTATTCAAGAAAATATACAGTTCTATTATTATTATTATCACATATTATAATTGTCCAACTAAGAGACGTCGTCACGGTGTTTGCGTGGTGCGTACGACTTAGCGATGAGCGCCGTTAAACTCGGAGCACTTAGGCAATGAGCGCCAAAGGCTGATTTTCTCTGTACTGCTGAGTCTTACTGATGAGATCTGCATAGGCAAGTTCCAGGTCTTCCTCCTAAACCATCCATTCCATTACAGTCTTAAAGGTAACAGAAGGATCACAAACAATCTCCATAGAATTGGGGACAGAGTGTCTCAAACTGGGTTAGAAAGCAAATATCACCAGCATGGCAGAGATTACCTTTAGCCAGTCCCTGGTATAAAAAATAAGTTCTTCAAAGAACATGTTTTATTGTTCTCTCTGGGATCTTATCGTCTAATGACTTCACTTCCTAGAGGCACTCTCTTGGCAGTCATACAGATCCAGTGGGGTATGTATTAAAGGACACAGTTTATAAATCTGGAGAACAGAGCTCCTTTTGAGATTATTTGGGGAGACACTAAACAGGTACAGTTCATTACCATACTTGATAAAGTTTTTGTTATTATCTATAATTTAAAATGATACCATCTTTTAAATCTCCACTGTGTTCCATTTAGGAAAAGAAAATCAGCATTGTTTGCTTTACTATGGCCCCTATTCAATTGAGCAATTGTTGGTTACTGGAGCCCGTAATGTAGCCTGTAAATTAATTTGCTATTCAATTGGCGTCTTTTAGCTACCCGCAAACAATTTGCGGGTTACAGGCTGAAAATCCCTGTGGTTGTCAAAATCGTAACTTCCAAGCCATCTAAGCCTTTGATCTTTAAAGCCCGTAAATGTTACAATCGCAAATCGCTATTCAATTGCTGCAATTCCGCCAGCCCGCAAATGTTTTCACACCCGTAAATAGCAATTGTAGAAGAAAATCATACGAGTACCAGATTGAACACCTGATCGTAGCACTGTAAATAAGAATAAAAAATCAATACTGCACCTTAAAAGACGGAGAAAGCAATGAAAGATATTAGAGTTAATTGCACAACAGTCTCAAGCTCGCAAATCTGCAATAAAAAATATTTTTCTTTTACATTTTATTTTCATGTTAAATTGATTCCAGGAATCATGGAGTTAATACATATGAGGCCACCCACATGGATTAGAATATTTCCTTCATTCATTTTTATTATTTTGTACATTGCTAGATTGCGAGTCCGATCGCATATGGGACTTCTAAATGCTAATTGATTGACGTTTACATTGCATGGTTCACGGTTTAGGCCATGTAGTTGTGGCCGTGTTCAATTGAATCGCTCTGTAACTGTTGCAAATTTCATGCCCACAGACATACGCTGGTATGAAGGCAACTGGATAGTAAATAGTGAAGGCAACTGCAATTGAATAGGGCCCTATGTGTCATAAACTAGCTCCATTTTGAAAGATGCAGTGAGGTTTGTGACAACACTTTTAATACAGACAACTGTGAAGAAGAAAAAAAAGAAATTGCTTATTGCTTACCATTAATTTCTGCAAACATCACTGCATGTGCACCTACTCTATGTCATCGTTCAATGAATCATGATTTTCATAAAAAAAGTCTTCTTATTTTTATTATTGGATTATAATCATCCGGTATAGAGACTCCAAGGTATGGTTCATAAAACTCTTCTTCTCCTAGAAGCATCATGTTAATGTAAAGAGAAGATGATAGAAAGTATTCATGCTAGTAACATATAAGTAGCATTCATTTGAGCAAGATAAATTAATTCTCTTATGGCTCTTCCAGATGCATACTATGATCCTAACTGTGATTTTAAGAACCCATAGTACCAATTTCTAAATTTTAGTACCCCATGTAGTTGTGCAGTAATAGTGTGATTGTGCTTAATACGTTTAAACATAGTTTTGGAAGTATCTGGAATGTATGTACAGTCTTCTCTTCCCACCAGGGTACAAACTCCTCCTTTGTCAACTAGCAGTAAAGCCAGTGCCATTTGGCTTTTAAAGACCAAAATCCTCACATGATTAGCTCTGTGGTGAGATTTCCCAAACCAGCAGCTGTTTCATTTACAGTTTTCTCCATCATGTTTCCTAATTAAGAAATATTTTGTCCCAAGTGCTAATTTCTGATTGTGGAAAGATAAAGCTGGTAATCCTTTTTTCCCCAGCTCCCTGGCCAGTTGTTGGTAACCAATCCAGTGTTTCTAGACTTTTTCTGTATTCCTTTGAGACCAAGGCCAATGCTATGTTTAACATCGCAGATGACATACCAACAAAAAAAGTGCCTTTCCATCCTTCTGGCAACCATTCATAGGATGTGCCACAAATTAAGTAAATTCCTCCAAAGGTGACAAATATATTTGCACTTTTTGGCCAATACTCTTGTTTTATCAAAGTTTTGATTATCTTTGTTTCCCACTTGGAAAATTTGGTAAGTGCTATTTATCAGTAGGAGGTGTGGTGCATATATAGTTATGACATTGGTACATTTGCATATCCTTCTGCTTTCCTTGTTTCTTCTTGAGGTATAAGATAATCAATTTGATAAGTATCATTCTAAACTCCATGGCATGTTATGCAAAGCTAGGAGGGTGCTGAATATGCCAAGTGTAAGGCAGGAGTCAGTTTCAGGTGTCCAGTGTAATGATGACAATGCGTTAAACCAACTTTCTCTACAAGTTAACAGATCCAATAAACCTCTGTACCTGCTTCTTAAATTGTTTATTTTTTCTTGAATCAACCTAAACACCAGAAGGTGACATAATATAATTCACAAACTCAACTTTTTGTACGTAAAATATTTTTTTTCTAGTAGTGCATATAATCTGTGCTTTCTTAGATGCAACAATACTATTCTCATGTATCTGTAATGCTCATCAAACGAAGAGGAATACACCGGAATATCATATATATATATATGTTTGTCCAATAAAAAAGGTATCACTATATACTGCAATACTCTGATTATTCATCTGGATTACTGGACATTCACGGCTACCTCACTCTTCATCTCTTCATATATATATATATATATATATATATATATATATATATATATATATATATATATATATATATATATACATATCCCTGAACTGATCCAGAAGATCCTTGAAAACATCACTGATAACTTACTGAAAGGTTTCAGCTATATTACCCAATTCAGACAGTGTTACGTGATGCTAGATACTTAAAATGGCCACATCATCAGCCTTATTAAATTGCAATTCGGCAAATTCTAAAGGGCTCTATATAAGCACCTAACATATTTTTTTTTTACAGAAGTTTTCAGTCAGTGAACTTATATCCATAACCAATGTCTTCACTAACTAAAAACTTCTGTAAAAAAAAATATGCTGTGTGCTTATATAGAGCCCTTTAGAATTTGCTGAATTGCAATTTAATAAGGCTGCATGTTTGGAATACTGTCTTCCATTCATCTTCACTGCTGATGCAAAACAATTGTAAAGAACACTTTACGTCTAAATCTTAAAACACTAGAATCAAGGGAAGGATGAATCAGTTTTAATGGTAATTTGGTTGATCTTCCTGTATTCAATGCAAAGGACCATGGATTTTTCAAAAAAGAATATGCCGGTTTGGAAAGAGATGATGAAGAGAAGATGAAGCTGTGCTTCAGGTTAGTATCCAGGTATCCTCTTAGATACAGAGCTCCGATAAGGAAAGATCTTGCTGAATGGATTCTTGGCACTAGAGAGTAGATCAATAGGGCATTCATAAATCCAGTGTCTCTGCCTCTTTTTCTATCAAACACATTAAGAGAGTCATTATAAGCCCTTGGTAACTGATTTACTACTGAATCATTGCTGTAACAGGCCGTTGATGGTACTATTGGGATAATGGAAGATCTAACAAAATTGCAAATATGTTAATAGGAAGTCCATTTGTAGAAATATGTCCTTTTTTGCCATATGACATTTGTTTTCAATTCATGTTCATGCTATATAAGGCATAAACAAAATTGTACTCAATATTATATATGGCAAACTTTCTCTAATTATGAAAACAATTAATAAACAGCACTAAGATGTTTCCATAACTACTCAGAAATAATACATAGACACATGTGTGCCATCCCAAACAAACATATTATGTCTATATATGCACCTGTCTTTATCTTCAATAGGAAATATAAATATATGACACTCTGGATTTCAACGATTAGGTGACCACCACTAGATATATAGTAGCCATTGAAGAGGTAATGGGCCTTTGAAGAGGTAATCTAAGTTTTCCCTGTTTTTACCTTTTTCTAATCTAACACATGCTGCTTATATCAGAAACACTAGAAAATACGTATTTGAATGCAGTTTTTCTGTTGCCAGGTACACTGTGACTATGGGCCTCATTCAATTGCGATTTAGCCAATTGAATAGGGCTCTACATAAGCACAGAGCATATTACAGACGTTTTTAGTTAGTGAACTTCTATCCAAAAGCAAGGTCTTCACGAACTAAACACTTCTGTAAAAAAAATTGCTATGTGCTTATATAGAGCCCTATTCAATTGGCCAAGTCGCAATTGAATGAGGCCCTATGTAAGCAGCTCTGGGGTGTGGAAAACATGCTTTAATGTAATTCTCCTGAATTGTTATTGCCATATAGCCTTTCTATCAGCTGAATATATTTTTATTCATATACATTAATTTTTTCTTCATTGAACATCTAACATATTTTTTACTTGCGTCAAGAATAAGAAATTAAATTCCAATCAGCTGCTTTCATTGACATTTGGCAATCCTTAGCATAAACACTTTCAATTTAACTAAAGGAAATCTAATCAGTTTACAAGATCCTGTTGAGAAAGCAGCAACAAACATTTGTAACAGTTTTCAAGTCTAGTTCTTCAATAATACAATCTGTTTGGTTGATATCATTACCTTCAAATGTATTCTCTCTCTATATCTGGCTCTTGAGGTGCATGCAGGTCTGTACATTATTATACTATTTTACAAGAGTTATGGAAGCATTCTTTTATTTATTTATTCAGCTGTCAGTTAAACAGAAGTAACACACCGGCATCCATTCAAATAATAAATGAAGCCACGTTTTCTTTGGCAGGTGGTTGAATAGAGTTTTGAAATCAAATATTGGGTACATGTCGCCATCATTGTTCTGTGTTTGCTTTGGTTAGTCTGTGCGCAAACCACAGTTTTTACTCTATTAGGCCCTCATTCAATTGCAATTTGGCCAATTGAATAGGACCCTAAATAAGCACAAAGCATATTTTTAAAACAAGTTTTTAGTTAGTAAGCATCTATCCAAAAGCAAGGTTTTCACTAGCTAAAAACTTCTTTAAAAAAAAATATGCTATGTGCTTATTTAGAGCCTTATTCAATTGGCCAAATTGCAATTGAATGAGGCCCTTAGTCGATTATATCACTTAAAGTTAGTCTGCATTTCTGTCCTAAGTCGCTTACAATACTCTTCGGTAAATACTATATTATAAATATATCATGGACGCCTCTTTATTTTTTATATCTTTAACTATTTTAGCCCATGTTGCTTTAGTCCTGCTGCATAGATGGTAGCTCTATCCTTGCCACTTACTGTATACCATTGGTAGATAACCTACCTCATGACATATGAAGAGTCCTCACAAAGGCCAAACATAGCAAAATATATAAAATATAACTGGGAAAGATGAATTAAGAGAAAATAAAGGAACTGTAATCTCTAGCAATTTCTGACAAGAAGTAGGCCCACTTGACAGAGGTAGAAAGTAGCAGACCGCGCCTTGCAGAAAGATATCCAAATCCCATTCCAAAGGTCAGGGGTGGGGGTTGTATTAGGGACAAGGTCATGTGCTGACAGTAGAAGGGTAATACAAATAAACAAGGCAGATCTTGAGGGCTGGCTGCAGACAAAGAGAACCAGGGTCATAATCAGGGTCAAAATCAAAATAGCAATCAAGGCATTTTTTGCTTGGCCAAGGAAGCCAATAACTGCGTCATCTTTGCCAGCCATTTAGTACTATCACCCTGGGAAGATGCAACCCACACATGCAACACAGAGCACTACTCCAGTCTCATACACAGTGCACCGCAGAGACTTATAAGTCATGTGACCTGCTCATGGACGTGAGACTCATTGCCCTATGATGACTTGTATAGATACATACAATAAAGAGAAACTTAAGGGAAGTATTTTGTGTTGTATTAGAGAACAATATGTTAGGTGTATGGGAGCAAAATGGATTCTAGGCTGAGGAGAAAGGGGCACCCCTAATGTGTCATATTGGTTACATGGGATTAATCAGAGAGAGGAAGAGTGATCTTAACTCATACTAAGGGATTCACATACAATCCAAGTCTAAAGGTGGATATGGCCTGGTGTAGAAGAGGTTAATTAGCAATCAAAAATCTTCCTGTGTTGTTGCTTAAAAGCATAAAAGTTATACATTTGTGCGTGACCAATTGAAATGTCTCTGACTTTTTTGACTAGAGCAAAACCAGCCTGGCCAACGAGTATTAACTTAGAAATTAGAAGCTTCTGGTGGTGTGCGAAAATTTTGTTAATAATTGATCTCAGAATTTTTGAAGTTAGTGTATGCCAGTCTCAGTTGTTGCCCTGTTATAAATGAATGAAAATGATTTTAAAGTAATAAATATGGTTTATATAACATTAAACAGGAGCATATTGTGTGTCCCATGAAGACATGGAGCCTCATTAAATTCGGGGCTCGCAACTCAATCACAAATAGCCAAATGCTTGTGATTGAGTTGCGTGCTCCCGCGAAAATCGGAAACCATTGTGGTC
Organism: Discoglossus pictus; assembly: GCA_027410445.1. Lineage (NCBI taxonomy): Eukaryota > Metazoa > Chordata > Amphibia > Anura > Alytidae > Discoglossus > Discoglossus pictus. The sequence goes on from CM050169.1 coordinate 146,795,824, forward strand.
GGAAGTAGTATTTGTGGGCTTGGGAGCAAGCCCGTAACTCCTGATGCAGAAACAGCCAATTGAAACAGAAACAACTTCCAAGCTCGTATCTCGTAAATGAGTGAAGGCCGTAGGACTTTGAAATCCAACCTCCATTTGGAGGTTGAGGCCCGTAGCACTTCACATTGATTGCCATGTTCGATATAAAATGAAAATTGAACATGAAATAAAGTATTGGAGAGTGTTGTGCTATAAATCCTAAGACCTAACATCACTTTCACTCTTCATAAAAGTACAATATTTCTTTTTTATTTGCTTTTAAAGTGCTCCAATTTGTCATTAACCACTTTGTGAGACCTCCTTGGTACCAGTAACTTGTGGTTAGATATTTGCCATTTGTGGGCTTGACGGAGTGGTTAGAGAGGGGGAATTGGAGCAATTGAATAGCGATTTGTGATTTTATCATTCAGGACTCTTGCGGCCGTGAAAGATCAAAGGCTTGGAGGCATTAACTTGCAATTTGACAAATCGCAATGAATTGCAGCTCGGAGCACGTAACTCGATCGGAGCCCGCAAACAGAAGTCAATTGAATAGCAAAATAACTTGCGAGCTTTAAACCTCCAAAACGGAGCAATTGAATGAGGGTCATGGATCTTTCTGAAAAATCCAAAATAACTGGTCATAATTTAAAGTGCAAACTTTCATTACTTTTATATAAATTTCAGTAGAAACAACTTTTCAATGTATTGTGACTAAAAATGTGATCTTCTGTGTGAAGATATAATTAGAAACTTTGCTGTTTTGCCCATTTTGGCTAAAGTTCCTCCCATCTTTTTACAGCTGTGGCCAGAAGAGCAGCACATTCCCCTAATCCTGCTGCAGACTTTGCCAGGGTTTTAAAACAATAAGTGGAGAACTCCTGGTAGGAAAGCAAGCGATCTTCAATGTAAGCTTTCTCAGAAAACAGCAACTTTTGTTTAACCATAATAAACTAAAAAAAGATTTACACAGATATTTACTAATTAAAAAAGGAACAACAATTGGGTTATTGCCAAAATCCGATGGCAACGCAATGGGGAAAGCGAGGGCCACAGTTGCAGGAGCCCCGAAGGCGCTCATCCCTACGACCCCGCACGACTTTACCATCATACCTACAAACTGCGGGACTACACATCAACAGAAAACTCATACACAATTCACACTGCGAGACCCGTAGCACTTTGAAAAAATTGCATGCAAAAAATACGGGCTGTAACACTTACAAAAGGAAACCGCATCTTACATAAAAAAAAAAATGAGCCGCCAAAAATACGAACTTAAACGTGCACACCCAAAAACATAAAAACCACACTAAATACAAACAAAAATAAAAAAACATCACACACATCAAGGGGGGACACCCAGGACGTCTGGAAGTGATGTTTAGGCACTCGAAAATCCCCTAAGCGAGAGAAAAAATGTCCACCGAAAAAAAAAAAACGAGGCTACACGACTCCTAAACACACAAAACTCCGCCACACACATATGACTTTTACACAGGACCCTATGGGGTATCAAAAACACCATTACGAAGTATGCAAAATGGCCGCCAAAAAAAACCCAAAACGAGGCTACACGACCCCTAAACACGCAAAACTCTGCCACACACATACGACTTTTACACAGGACTGTACGAGGTATCAAAAACACTATTACGAAGGACGCAAAATCATCCAAACCCGCCTAACACATACACAATCGCCGCCATTTTACACCACTCACTTGCACATACTAACATTCACATTACAAACTACGAAACTACACAGCTACACAAACGGTTTTCCCTTGCGCACGCAGCCTATTTACACTACACACTTCACACATTGCTGACACTTACACCTCAGGTCACCAACAACGCAAATCTACATTGTATGCTGCAGCAACATCAAAACAGATTGTTAGCTCTTCTGCATATTGGTTGCTGCATATATTCATTACAAATAGGTAAAGTATATTAATTTATGATTTCATTAATTTTTTGATGATCATAAAAAAATACCTAAAAAGAAAACTTTAAAAAACAACACACCACACGATCGCCCCTACTAATGGTAATAAAACTGTACTTTAAAAATAAATTACAGAAACTATTGTGCTCTTTCTTTCAATTCAAACAGAACATAAAATCAAACTCGAAAAAAAGCCTTGGGAGCCTGTTCTTACGTACAGGTCTTCTGTAAGTTGGGTCGTCAGTAACCTGGGGACATCCTATATTCTAGTTATTTGGCAATACACTCCCATGTGCATATCCCCTACATGCATGTCAAAAAAGTTCCTTTATCAAATATGAGGAAAGCCAGGATAATTCATTTCCACAGACTAATCAGTTTATAAAGTCATTCAGTCCAGTTAGTCAATCCATAAAGCATTGATATCTGAAATTTGATTATAACATTATTGCCTTTCCTGAACCATCTCACGTATGTATTGTACATTAATGGACTGCAGTAGACAAGTATCAAATAAATTAACACATTTTTTTACTGCTTTACCATGGTCATAATAATTTTCACTTGAAAGTTTCATTTTTAGTAGACTTGCTAGTGCATGGAGGGCACAAAGGGGCAAGTACAAATCAGTGTAAACTGTGCTTGATTGTTTACCGGTGTCTAGTTTCTACAGTGCATGGGCAGGGAAAAAAAAGAACATGTTAAATGCTAAAAGCTTATCTGAATAAACAAATGAGTCAATATTTCCCCTATATACTCCCCCTCTTTCCACTCATAAATCAATATTGATATATAGCAAACCCTCAACAGGTTACAAGCTGGCAGGAAGTTTCTTCATACACAAGCAAAATCTGCTATAGTACAGATTTTCTCTAAAAATCATTTTATGCCATGGGTTGTAAAGCTGCTAATGTCGTTAGTTGGTTACATACTTCAAAAACTTGAAATTTGAGCCAAACCGCATCAATCTATTAAATAAACAGGATGTGGCAAATTGTACCCACAACCTGTCTCTGTGTATTATGTTAGTAGTAGGGAAGGGGTTTCAGAGATTGTAATTCCACATTGTACAGTTGTGCTCAAAAGATTGCATACCCTCGCAAAAATTGTGAAATGTTTGCATTTATTTTGAAAATATGACTGATCATGCAAAAAAAAATGTATTTTATTGAAGGATAGTGATCATATGAGCCATTTATTATCACATAGTTGTTTGGCTCCTTTTTAAATCATAATGATAACAGAAATCACCCAAATGGCCCTTATTAAAAGTTTACGTACCCTTGAATGTTTGGCCTTGTTACAGACACACAAGGTGACACACACAGGTTAAAATGGCAACTAAATGTTAATTTCCAACACCTGTGGCTTTTTAAAATGCAATTAGTGTCTGTGTATAAATAGTCAATGAGTTTGTTAGCTCTCACATGGATGCACTGAGCAGGCTAGATACTGAGCCATGGGGAGCAGAAAAGAACTGTCAAAACACTTGCGTAACAAGGCAATGGAACTTCATAAAGATGGAAAGGATATAAAAAGATATCCAAAGCACTGAAAATGCCAGTCAGTACTGTTCGAACACTTATTAAGAAGTGGACAATTCGGGGATCTCTTGATACCAAGCCAAGCTAAAGTAGACAAACTAACAACTGCCAGAAGAATTGTTCGGAATACAACGGAAAAAAACACAGGTAACCTCAGCAGAAATACAGGCTGCTCTGGAAAAAGACTGTGTGGCTGTTGACGAGACCAAAATAGAGCTTTATGGTCATAACCATAAACGCTATGTTTGGAGTGGGGTCAACAAGGCCTATAATGTAAAGAATACCATCCCCATTGTAAAGCATGGCGGTGGCTCACTAATGTTTTGATTTTGTGAAAATTGATGGCAAGATGAATGCAGCATGTTATCAGAAAATACTGGCAGACAATTTGCATTGTTCTGCATGAAGGCTGCGCATGAGACGCTCTTGGACTTTCCAGCATGATAATGACCCTAAGCACAAGGCCAAGTTGGCCCTCCAATGGTTACAGCAGAAAAAGGTGAAGGTTGTGGAGTGGCCATCACAGTCTCCTGTACTTAATATTAAGCCACTCTGGGGAGATCTTAAACGTGCAGTTCCTGCAAGACGACCAAAGACTTTGCATGGAGGCATTTTGCCAAGACAAATACCACCTGCAAGAATTAGAGACCTCATAGACAACTATTATAAAAGACTGCTAAAGGGGGCAATACACAGTATTAAGAACTAAGGGTATGTAAACTTTTGATCAGGGCCATTTAGGTGATTTCTGTTATCATTATGATTTATAAAGGAGCCAAAGAACTATAGTATGTGATAATAAATGGCTGTATCTAATCACTATCCTTCAATAAAAGGCATTTTGCATGATCTGTCATATTTCCTAATAAATCCTGAAATTTCAAAATTTCTTCCAGGGTATGCAAACTTTTTAGGGCAACTGTATATATACAAAAGTCTATTAAATTGACCTATTGTATGTATCCATTGGGTGCCTAACACCCCTTTAATTATATATAGGAGTTTATATTTTTTATTGGGATACTCTTTAGCCTGGAAAAACACCGAAAAACAATAAAAAAAATTGCTACGCTGACTTATTGACTCAATTCTAGAATTGCAGTACTTTAAATATTATAGTGTGGCCCAGATAAATTAATTCATAGACTTATACTTATACAGAACTGCAATGATGATAATCAACGGCAGTCAGCACGCGTCACGCAAAGATTATCAACTCTCATATATCAGTCTATACTGATGATCCTGTAAACACAGGATACACTGATAATCATTTGAGTTGAAAAAAGATTTTGAGATAAAACAGCTCACAATAAATGAATTAAAAACAAATAGTATTGTGGACACAGGCATACCATATCTCCCAAAAATATGGGATCTTGTCAATCAATAAAGCAACTATATATAAATGCAAGAAAAAATCATTGCACAATAATAATAGGGATATAATAGAAAAAATTGTAGAATAAACCACCTAAGTGAGAGGGTAATAACATGCAGCAAATACTCAATACTTGCGATTCAATTGCCTCTCTCCACGTAGCTTTTACCCCTTTATCAGAAGTTGTAAAAAAGTTGAAAAAGGTTGACAAAAGGCCCTATATGCCTTATAAGGGAGATAGGAGCCTGTTCCACAGAACAAACTAGGTGCCAACGGTCCGTTTCGTCCTTTTACAGGACCTTCTCTGAGGCTATATATATATATATATATATATATATATATATATAGACAAGTGACTTGCCCGTCAAAAATGACGGTAATAATATTTGAAGCCTGGCAATGCTGTTTGCCACACAATGCAATGCTCTGCCCCTTTGAGCCCCTTCGGCGCTCATCGCGAGCGCCACGCTGAGCACCGTTGGCTTCACTGCTCATTACAGGCCTTGGCAACTTGCAACTTTTGTGCTTGGGAATGCCATGTGTCTCTTTCTCCCCTCCCCCCCTGTCCCTTCCCTGTGTCTTTCTCATCTGTGTCTCTGCTGAATCTTTGCGTGACGCATGCTGACTGCCGTTGGTTTTATTTTTAAAGTCCTGTGTGCCTGTCGTTGTTCGTGTAAGTGTTACTGTCTTCGCTGTTGTGTATTATCAAAGTCCTGCATGCCTGGCGTTGTTCGTCTAAGTGTTACTGTCTTTTGCGTTGTGTTCTGCGTGCCTGGCCTTGCTGAGCCTCGTTTTCATCCTGTTTCAACATTTTTAAGTTTTTCGGCCGCCATTTTTTTCCCACTTTTCAGTCGTTAAAAAATACAAAACATGCCTCAAATTATCTTGCAACCTCACTCACAGGCTCCCTGGCTATATAGGTGATATAAACACACAGAAACTTAAGATTTAAGCTAGAGGGACGTGGAGTTTGGTAGAACTCTGAATGGCCTAGGGCAGCATAAAACCAAGCAAGTACACCAATGATATTGTATGCTGACTTTTCTATACAAACAATTGTATTTACAAAATCTCTGTTAAACTGGAAAATAATATAGAAGTTCTCTACATTTGAAACTTAAAAATATATAAACATTAAGCATTGAAAAAATCAATAGCAGAGATAACAATATGTTTGCTCTTCAGTTTAATAGAAGCACACACAAACATCACCAGCAATAATAACTAACAATAAAAAAAAATCAACAAAATATTTCATCTCAATTCCTAGCAAATGCATCATTCTCTTTATTTCACGAAATCGATATCAAATTAACTACAAGAGAAGAGGTAGCTAAATCTAAACTAAAGGATTGTTTTAAATAAACAGACGCATTATCTTCTTCTTCTAATATGAAAAAAGTGAAAAAAGTACATTACTTTGTACTCATGAGCCAACATGAGATGATAAGACAAACTCAAACATTTTAAGGGGGCAGCCTGCTGTCTGAAGATGCCAATACAATGCCATGGAATATGCACAGAAATGTCTGGCACGTTCTGACTGTATACTTACATACACACATATATACTTATGATTTTCTATTTAGGTGTGTGACTGAATCATTTGAGGGCCCACAAATCTGATTACGAAGGGGCAGCATAAAACCTAAATACGACCCTTCCTTTTCTCGACAGGTGCCAAAACCTTAATTTGCAGAGGTCTGCCTAAAATCTACTTATGTGGTTGCTTTCCATCTTTACACTTCCTTCTCCTACCATTGGAGAAGTTACTGCTGATGCAGCAGGTGCAAAGTACCAGAGCTATCAACAGGGTAGGGTCCCTTTGCCAGTTGCGTGGAGTAAAGGACGGCTCTTACTTTTTATGGGATGGTAGCAGGCGCTGTAGGAGCAGCTCCATCACCTAAAGTCTCCTACAGCAGATTGTTTATATGCCAACATCTAAAGCAGGAGCCTACAAATGTGGTTCTGTACAGATGAATGTATGGCACAGGGGCAGAACTACAGCTGGTATACCCGGTGTAATGCACAGGGGCCCTGCTCTGGGGAGCCTCAGTGCTATTAACATATTTTTGTGATTATTTATTTTCCAAAAATTCCCTTTTTTATATAAGATGATTCTGCTATTTCTAAGCTAGGGGGACCAAATTTGTATACACAGAAAAATATGACCACCGCCAGCAATAAAGATAAGGGATAGAAAACATTGTGAATGTCTCAGTGACTTTAGGTTGATTGAGGATCATCACAGTATATCATAATTTACTTCACAGATAATATAAGTACGGCACAGTGATGAAACCCAGGCCATCATTACTTTCAGAAGGACTGGAGGAGATTTATCAAGTTGCATACTGGAATATAGCATGTTGGAACTGAACTATTACATTTAACTTTATGTGATTTATCAAATGTCTGGTTAAAGGGAAAATGACAGCAGAAAAAATGTGTTGTTTTCTCTGTCAGCATAAAGTATAACTTGCAATTGGTACAAGTGAAAATATCAATTTTGCTTAAAGTGGCATTTAATTTATCACTTTTGCTCTACATCAACAGAGCAATAAAACGTGAAAAATGTTTAGAGTTTTTGAAAATTGATGTATATTTCACTGGTTTATAAGAGATTTCACTCACTGCTGGCTGCAAATTGCGTCTGAAAGGACCACAAATCATAAGCTCCATGCAAATGCCAATACATTTGGTTTATTGCAACAAAAATGTCAACTTTTTCCTTTGGTTTCTTCACATACAATCACTATAAAGGGAAAGAAGTTTAAATATATTATTGCAAGAGTAGAGTGAAGAATAAAGTGGAGAGAGTTTGATGATGATAATTTGATAATAGATTGTAGTGAAGAGAGTATATAAGCATTTAGAGGAAGCTTATAATTTATGCTCACTTCAAGCTTGTCTCATAAGTTAAATATTACATATAACAATATAGGTAAGTAAACAATTTGGAGTCTATTGCAGCCTTTAGAAACAATTATAAAACAACGAAGAGAACTTTGATAAACAATTTAGCTTCTCCAATTGATTTTGACATGATGGTGCAGGGTAGGATCCATGAGCTCAGAGTCGTTTTATTATTCCATAACCTTATCTTCACTCAGTATTGGCATAGGGTCATGAACAAGTTTGTCCAATAAAAAAGGTATCATTATTTACTGCGATTATTCAACTGAATTACTAGACACTCACGGCTACCTCAATCTTCATATATATAAACACAGACCCAGATTTGTTATACATATGTGTGTTTGTATGTATGTATATATATATATATATATATATATATATATATATATATATATAGTAAATAAATAGCACATCTGTGTTCACATTTGAATGTCTAAAACAAGTTAAAAAACCTGCTTCCAGCTCAGAATTCCAAGAAAAACAGTTATTACACTGCATTCTGGGAAGCTGAGCTGGGACATATATGTGTGTGTGTATTTATACATTTATATATATATAATAGTCGTGGATATACAGGCCATTGGTCACGCTTTGCGAGCCTGCAACAAGAGGGACTCAGGCTGCAATGAGCGCCAAAGGCGCTCATTGCACTGCAATTCTCGCAGGACTTAGGCTGCAATGAGTGCCGAAGGCCAGTAGGACTTTGCGGGGTGCACAAAATTACTTCCCGTAGGACTTAAAAACCGAAGCACATAGATTGACTGTGGGTCTTGGAAAATTACGATTTTAACGGCTGAACCACGGAATTCGAAAGACCTGCTAAAAACAAAAAATATGCCAAAAATTAACTTACACACTCACACATAGCACATGGGGAGAGCCAGGGAGCCTGTGAGTGAGGTTGCAAGTTAATTGGAGGCATATTCAACAATTTTTCACGAACAAAAATAGCCTAATCGAGAAAGAAAAATGGCGGGCGAAAAACGTACACACAACAAAAATGAGGCCGGAGGACGTAAAACGAGTACCACTTTTAACGCAAGCCAGTAACACTTAATCCAAGCCAGTAAAATTTTACTCAAGGCAGTAAGACTTAACCCAAGGCAGTAACAAAACCCAAGGCACTAACTCTTAACCTAAGGTAGTAACAGTCTTCGCGAGGCCGCTAAATTACACGGGGGGAAGAGGCTCGCAATGAACGTCAAAGAAGCTCATTGCGATCCCCACTATGAGCATTGGAGGCGCTCAGATCGCGGCTCGTGATGAGTGCTGAAGGTGCCCAGAGGAGCAAAAGCCTTGCATTGTGTGGCAAACAGCATTGCCAGCCTTACAATTTAATTTTTGACGGGCAAGTAGCAAGTATAGATACAGTGCCTTGCAAAAGTATTAACCCCCCTTGGCATTTTTCGTGTTTTGTTGCCTCACAACCTGGAATTAACATGGATTGTTTGAAGATTTGCATCATTTAGTTTTCAGAACATGTCCACAACTTTGAAGATGTTATTTTTTTTTATTGTGAAGCACACAACAAATAGGACAAAATAACAGAAAAAGTAAATGTGCATAACTATTCACCCCCCTAAAGTCAATACTTTGTAGAGCCACCTTTTGCGGCAATCACAGCTCCAAGTCGCTTTGGATAAGTCTCTATGAGCTTGCCACATTTTACCACTGGGATTTTTGCCCATTCCTCCTTGCAAAACTGCTCCAGCTCCTTCAAGTTGGATGGTTTGCGCTTGTGAACAGAAATCTTTAAGTCTGATCACAGATTTTCTATTGGATTGAGATCTGGGCTTTGACTAGGCCATTCCAACACATTTACATATTTCCCCTAAAACAATTCAAGTGTTGCTTTAGAAGTGTGTTTGGGGTCATTGTCCTGCTGGAAGGTGAACCCTCCGTCCTAGCCTCAAATCACGCACAGAGTGATACAGGTTTTGCTCAAGAATATCCCTGTATTTAGCACCATCCATCTTTTCCTCAACTCTGACCAGTTTCCCAGTCCCAGCTGCTGAAAAACATCCCCACAGTGAAACGTGGTGGCAGCATCATGCTGTGGGGATGTTTTTCAGCAGCCGGGACTGGGAAACTGGTCAGAGTTGAGGGAAAGATGGATGGTGTTCTTTGGGTGATGTGATGTGTTGGGTTTGCGCCAGACATAGAGTTTCCTTTGATGACAGAAAAGTTAAATTTTAGTCTCATCAGACCAGAGCACATTCTTCCATACATTATGGGAGTCTCACACATGGCTTTTCGCAAACTCAGAACGTGCCATTTTGTTTTTTGCTGAAAGTAATGACAACTCTTGCCATAATTGTCATCTTCTGCTGTGGAACTCTGCAGCTCCTCCAGGGTTACCCTAGGTCTCTGTGCTCCCTCTCTGATTAATGCCCTCCTTGCCCAGTCCGTGAGTTTTGGTGGGCGGCCATCTCTTAGCAGGTTTGCTGTTGTGCCATGTTCTTTCCATTTGGTTATGATAGATTGGTGCTCCTGTGGATCATCAAAGATTTGGATATTTTTTTATAACCTAACCCCAACTTGTACTTCTCAACAACATTGTCCCTTACTTGTTTGGAGAGTTCCTTGGTCTTCATGGCAGTGTTTGGTTAGTGGTGCCTCTTGCTTAGGTGTTGTAGCCTCTGGGGACTTTTCAAAAAAGGTGTGTATATGTAATGACAGATTGCACACAGGTGGACATCATTTCACTAATTATGTGACTTCTGAAGGAAATTGGTTGCACCAGAGCTTTTTATGGGCTCCATAACAAAGGGTGTGAATAGATACGCACATGCCAATTTTCTGTTTTCTATTTCTAACATTTTTTATTTTTTTATATATTTTTCTCATTTCACTTCACCAACTTAGACTATTGTGTTCTGATCCATCACAAAACATTCAGATTAAAAAAACATTGAACTTAAGGCTCTAATATAAAAAAAGAGGTTAAAGTCAAGGGGGGTGAATACCTTTGCAAGGCACTGTATAAACGTACGCATTTACATATACATCTATATATATTATAGTACTATAAATACTTTCTTACCTGCCCGGTGCTGCACTCCACTTCCTGGGGTGAGAAGGGTCCACCGCAGGTCATAGGGCCGAGGGGGGCCACAGAGGTCCGAGAGGGCTGCAAGGGCCATAAAGAACTGAAAGGGCCACAAGGGGCAGAGGGAGGCCACAGAGGTCCACAAGGGGCCACAGAGGGCTGAGGGAGGCTGCAGAGGTCTGCGAGGGTCCACAAGTAGTCTGCGGGGGCCATAACGGTCCGTGGAGGCCACAGGGCCTGCAGGAGGCACAAGGCGCCACTTGGGCCTGTGGGGGGCCACAGTGGGCCATAAGGGGCTACAGGGGACCCACTGGAGGTCCACAGGGGCCGTGGGGGCCACAGGGCCTGCAGGGGGCACAGGACACCCCTGAGGCCTGTGGGGTGCCACAGTGGGCCATAAGGGGCTTCCGGTGACCCACGGGAGGTCTTCAGGGGCCAAAAGGGGCCACAGGGCCTGCAGGGTACAGGGGGGCCCTGGGGCCTGTGGGGAGGGGCACAATGAGCCATAAGGGGTCTGCATGGGGCATAAGGTGCCGTGGGGGTGCCTGGGGGTACCTGGAGCCAGTGGGGGGCTACAGTGAACCTTAAGGTGCTGCAGGGGGACGCACGGGAGGTCCGCGTGGCCATAAGGGGCCGTGGGGGTCACTGGGCTGGCAGGGGGCACAGTGGGCACTTGGAGATTGTGAGGGGCCACAATGGGCCATAAGGGGCCATAGAGGCCCACAGGAGGTCCGTGGGGGCCACAGGGGTTCACAGGGACTGCAGGGAGCCCATGGGGGCCTATGGGACCCATGAAGACCACAGAGGATCCACGTGGGCCACAGAGGATCTGTGGGAGGTACAAAAGATCTGCGGGGGCCACAAGAGGGCCGCAAGGGCTACAGGGTATCCACTGGGGCCAATGGCAATCCATGGGGGGGGGCACAGAAGACCCACTGGGCCACAGGGGATCCACAGGGGGCACAGGAACCTGCAGGAGGTATGCTTGGGCCCCTCAGAGGTCAAGAGTCTGCACCGGCAGTAGCTCCACCTATGGTTACAAAGTTACCTTTGCTTTGCATGAAAAATTTGCCTATAGAAACATAAAACAAAAACACAAATGGCATTTTTTTCCCCGGTATAATTTATTGTAATTTTGGAAGTATTCTGGGATAAGGAGATTTAAGAGCATAAGCACAGATGGTTAGTAAATGTATCTCCTTACCAGTCACGTACCATTGTTAGATGTGTATTTATTGCTGTGTAATATCTTCATATAACACAGACACAATCAGAGGGCAATAATAATTTTTGCTATACCTCAAATATCCATTAACTTCCTCGTTTTAATTAGTTAGATTGTAGAAATAAGTATATGAGTTATAAATTGAATTACATTTTATTGACAAACTAAATAAATGGATGCCCAAACGTTTTGATTCAGCGCCTTTCTCATACAAACATGCTTCTAGGTGGAAGTTGAGAGGAGATGGATAGCAGAAGGGGTAATAGTGGAACTGACATAGTTAAATGCTATAGTTTAAAATACTAAAGGCATATGTTTATACTGTGTTCTTCTTTAAAGAACAAAGATTCATGAGAGGCAAATGTTTTAGGAAATAAAAATAAATAAAAACAGTATTCTTGGCTACTATATGCACTTGATGAATGATTTAATGTATATGTTGTCTTATTTTCTGACACACACACTCTATCTCTATCCACCTGTCTATCTCTGTCTCATTACCTCTCTGTATGTCACGTTTGTTATGATCCTACTGCTCCAGTTTGGCTCAGAAAGATCTTGGATCAATCTCACCCAGTAGGTCATGAGGTTCTTTGGAAAATCCCTTTTTAGCAGCAATGAACCCAGCATGTAACCTTCACCGGTACCCAGTAAAAAGTTCAGCAGTAACAATCCCAGTTATTAGGAGCAAAGTATCAGACAGGGTCCATTGCAATAATTCCCTTGTGTAGAATTATTATCATCCAAGAATAAACCATACACAATGCTGATGTATGTTTAACTGAACAACACTTTATTGATCTCCACACCCATATTTGTCTACTACAGACCCCAATCATAATCCTCCTACCCCTCTCCGGTCATGTGGGAACCCTTCCTTCCTTCTTGGAGTCTGCATAGGATGCCAGATTGTAATTTCCCATAGCTTTTTGGCATACTAGGGGGTCTTTGATCAGCCCCAAAGTGAAGACACCTTGTCTCAGAGTGACTTCTCATCTGTCTTGTAATAGCAATTATAGCTCAAAGGGATGCCTACCCAAAGCAATTACTCTGGTGCCAGCATTTAACCCCTGATCACCATGTCAACTCTTTCTCCAAGTAGCATGGGCCCCTCAATTGTGCGATCCATGCCCAGGGAATCCTGTTATAACAAATTATTAATACTTCCTGGGGAGAATGGTGCATTTTGAGATCAAACCTGGGTTTTCTTTCATACATCAATAAATTAGTATAACTCATCCCCCAATGACCAACATGGCTTCTAGCTCCTGATACTCCCATTCAGAAGACATGTCAGAAAACGGTAGAAGAAATAGTGGCCCACTAGTGATGTCAATGCCTCCTCTCAGTCCAACAGTCCCCAAAAGTGCAGTGGACCCTCCCGAACATGACAACGTTGTATCTCTCTCTCATGCACACAGTATCTCCATCTTCTTTCTTAATGTCTCAATAAATCTTTCTCACTGCCTCTCTTTCTCTCTCTCTCTCTCTCTCTCTGTCTCTCATTGTGTCTCTTTCTCTGTAAATGTCAATGGTGAATGTTATTGCTGCTTATTATAAATGATCCTTTTATACAATGGGTATAGTCATCCCCTTCAAATGTGTATTTTTCAGTCCCTGTGACAGACAAAGGGTTATGTAAGCCACATACTTTGCAAAGCTCTCTTCCACTAGTAGGATTCCAGGGGTTAACTTTTCTGCTCAGTTGATTAGCTGCACCTGGGCAGACCTGATTTGGGACTGCTACTGGAGTATGGGATGAGTTGCTTATGGACTGTTTGTTTGCAGCTTGGCTGCACTGAAGAAAGACACACAGCGCGAGAGAGCAGCCAACCGCTTGTGACCTTTGGGAGACCTGGAAATCTGAAGAAATGAAAGGCCAATGATATTACAATCTATTGGACTATTTGTTTTGCTCCACCCAGGTTTATCTAAATTAGAGCTGGATAGTGAGGAAACTGTTTAATAGTTAGGGTAGTGCTTCAGTAGATATTAGGTCTATTATTATCTTTTATTTTTTTTTCTTAGTTATTTTTGTATCACTGCCTTCATTTTATTAAAGCCGGAAAAATGTATACAGCCTCCAGTATCGTGTGCTCCTCTATCAAAGTGTTGAAACCTGTGCACAAACCCACAGGAGACTTTTCACTTGTCACATGCCCTAATACTCAAAAAGAAGACAAATAAAATCAGACTTCTTCCAGTTTTACTTACAAATTGTATCTTGCAATATCCAAGTAAAAAAGAAGGCAACATTTCTGAAAAAATTAAATTAATAACAGAGAGATAGGCGAACACATCCCTGAATTAATATGTGGTAGTAGCATATTTTGCTTGAATGAAATGCCTTGAGTATGTTCGGATACATCTCTACCAACATTACACACCTAGAGGGAGTAATATGTACACATACTCCTTTAGAGATTTGTTCAATCTCAGTCATGCCGCGTCGTGACTGTGGATGCGTTTTGGACCATGATCATGTTGAAAGGTGAATCGTCTTCACTTTTCAATGTTTTGGCTACAGGTTTTCTTTTTGGCCACAGGTTTTCTTTTTTTTTTTGTTCCATTTCCATCTGAAGAGAAACAACCACAGATCAGATGCTGCCTGCATTGCTCTTTAATGCAGGAATGGTACCCTTTGGATGGTGAGAGGTACCATTTTGCATTCTGGCCAGAATCTTCAATGTTGGTGTCACCTGACCACAGCATCTTGTGCAGTTTGGCCACAGAATCTTTAAGGGACTTGTTTTTATTTTAGTGTGTCATGCGACAAAAGATACAAAGGAGATGGTGAATTTTTATACCAATTTATGCAATATTAAGATTAGAGTAGCTGTGAAATATAATGATTTGTCTGGGGCAGTATATAACTAAAACACAGCAGGAAATTAAAGTACCTTAGGATATACTTGTTTCAGCTTCTGACTCTCTATGTTTCATTACTGTCTTTTTGTCTGATCTCTGTGTCTCTGTCTCTACCTCTCACTCTCTCTCTATATATGTATTACATGTATTGTTTAATGTAATGTCTGCTTCCACTGCATAAAGAGAAAAGGCATTAGCAAAAACCATTCCCATCTGATTTGGGTCTATATGGAATACCTTTTATTGATTTAAAAGGTTATGATTTTGAGATAAAGAAAGAAAGAGTATCTTTGATATCGTGTCTGTAACCGTTCTTTTTAATCAGAAATGCGAATACTTGAAAGTCCTTATAACAATATTGTTTGGGTTTTATTCTGTAAGCAAGTAACTTACTCTTTTAAATATTTTTAATATCTGTGCCAAGCCACGGATATGCAGGAAATGGTGATGTATAGAGCTAAGAAGTTAGTGGGTGGAACTTGAATTAAAAAGGTTGTTAGCATTTTCTAAGTAAGTTTCAAAGATTTAGAAGGACATAGAAGGATCTCTACCGAACTACCAATGTTTATTTGCATATTTAAACATCATTTTGTTAACAAATGCTTAAAAGCTCTGTTTTATTCAAAACAGTCCCTGCATAGGTCTGCCTCCTGTAGCTTATGTATACAGTGTTTCTATAGCACTAGGTGTACTAGCTAAAGACAGACTATGGGCCACATTCAATTCGGGGCTCGCACCTCGATTGCAGACAGCCGATTGTCTGTGAGTATGTTGCGGGCTCCAGTTCACCTCTGTTTGCAATGCCATTCAATTGCTCAAGGTTGCGAGTGGCAATCTTGAAGCCAGCACCATAAACCATGCAATAGTTCGGAACATGAATAATTCAGCAAGCCCGTAAGTTCCCTTTCCAAATCAGCCAATAGAAATTGAGCCTGTCAGCGATATGCGATCATACTCGCAAACCCTCAAATAAAACCCCATGATGCAGGGTTCCCGATCAGGACCCCTGCAGGGTCCCACACTAACCTCATGATGTGATTGGGACCCCCGCAGCATTTAAAAATGTAAAAGTCCTGTTGCAGGTCCTTAAAGGGCCCGTGGCACACATAAATAGTAAACCCCATGCTGCGCGGTATTGTAAATACCGTTGCGGCACCTAACATTAACCCCCCTATGCTGTTTCCCCATCGGGACCCCTGGAGGGTCCCCACATTAACTCTTGCTGCAGGGGCCCCCGCAGCAACTAAAAATGTCAATTTCCCACTGCGGGAAAAAGGACCCTAATGACACTAAGTGTAAGCACTGACCTATACTACACTATTAGCCACCCCAATAAATTAATAAATCCAAATTAACACCCTCTAAGTAATTAACCCCCCTCTAAGTAATAACCCTATTTAACCGTTACCATACCTAATTAACCCTATCACTAACCACTTAACCCTATCTAGACCCAATTATTCTTATCTAATCCTAACTGTACCTATTTAACCCTAACTGTAACCAATAGACCCTAACTGGACCTAATTAACCCTAACTGTACCTATTTAACCCTAACTGTACCTATTTAACCCTAACTGGACCTAATTAACCCTAACTGGACCTATTTAATCCTAACTTGCCTAATTGACCCTAACTGGACCGATTTAACACTATCTGGACCTATTTAACCCTAACTGTACCTAATTAACCATAACTGTACCTATTTAACCCTAACTGGACCTAATTAACACTAACTGGACCTATTTAACCCTATCTGGACCTATTTAACCCTAACGGTACCTAATTAACACTAACTGGATATATTTAACCCTAACTGGACCTAATTAACCATAACTGTACCTATTTAACCCTAACTGGACCTAATTACCACTAACTGGACCTATTTAACCCTATCTGGACCTATTTAACCCTAACGGTACCTAATTAACCCTAACTGGATATATTTAACCCTAACTGGACCTAATTAACCATAACTGTACCTATTTAACCCTAACTGGACCTAATTAACACTAACTGGACCTATTTAACCCTATCTGGACCTATTTAACCCTAAAGGTACCTAATTAACCCTAACTGAATATATTTAACCCTAACTGGACCTAATAAACCTCATATGGACCTATTTAACCCTGACTGGACCAATTTAACCATAACTGTACCAAATTAACCCTAACTGTACATATTTAACCATAACTGGACCCATTTTACCCTAACTGGACCTAATTAACCCTAACTGTACCCAGTAAACCTCTATCCTATAACCCCCTTCTACCCTATCCTATTAACCCCCCTCTATCCTATCCTATTAAGCCCCTCTACCCTATCCTATTAAACACCCCCCTCTACACTATCCTATTAACCTCCCTATACTATCCTATCCTATTAACCCCCCTCTACCCTATCCTATTAACCCCACTCTACCCTGTCCTATTACCCCCTTTACCCTATCCTATCAACCCCCCCTCTACCCTATCCTAAACTTTTAACACCATCTACCCTATCCTATCTTCTTAACCCCTACACTACCTAGCTAACCCCTATTCATCTCCCCAACACCCCACTAATTACAAAAAATAAAAACACCCACATTACAGAAAATAAAGAAAGCCCACTGATTACAAAAAATAATTACAACGTACAGAAAATGAAATAGCACTACAGAAAATAAAAATAAAATTACACATAAAATAAAAAAGAATAACACACAAAAAAAACCTATCAAAATAAAAAATACATTTACAACCTGTTAAAAGGAAAGGGTTAATTAGTCCACTGACCTGGCCAAAATGCCCCTCCAGCGGTGTCCAGCGATGCCCTGGTCTTCAGTCTTCTGTGCCAGGAAGGGCTCCTCCAACAATGACCCGACGTCCTGTTACACCTGCAAAAAAAAGAAACGTTACAGTAAATACACATATCCTGACAACCTGTAATAAAAAAAAGGGTTAATAGTCCACTGACCTGGCCAAAATGCCCCTCCAGCGGTGTTCAGCGATGCCCTGGTCTTCAGTCCTCCGGCCCCAAAAAAACGTCACTTTCTCCATTAGTAGTTGTATTTTTTAGAACGTTGAGATTTTTTTGGAGGGGCCGTGCCTGAGCCGGACGACTAAGGACTAATTAACACTTTCTTTTTAACAGGTTGTAATTTTATTTTTTATTTTGATAGTGTTTTTTTTATGTGTAATTTTATTTTTATTTTCTGTAGTGCTCTTTTATTTTCTTTAGTTAGTCGTTTGTTATTTTTTGTAATTAGTGGGGTGTTGGGGAGTTTAACAGGGGTTAGCTAGGTAGTGTAGGGGTTCATATGATAGTATAGGGTAGAGGGGGGATAATAGGATAGGGGTTTACTGGGTACAGTTAGGGTTAAATAGGTCCAGTTAAGGATAAATAGGTAGAGTTAGGGTTAATTATGTCCAGTTAGGGTTTATTGGGTAGAGTTAGGGATAAATAGGTCCAGTTAGGGTTAAAAAGGTCCAGTTAGGGTTTATCGGGTCCAGTTAAGGTTCAGTAGGTCCAGTTAGGATTAAATAGGTCCAGTTACGGTTACAAAGGTAATGTTATGGTTAAAAAGGACTAGATAGGGATAACTTGGTCTAGATAGGGTTAAGTGGTTAGTGATAGGGTTAATTAGATATGGTGAGGGTTAAATAGGGTTAATTACTTAGAGGGGGGTTAATTACTTAGAGGGGGTTAATTTAGATTTATTAGTTTATTGGGGTGGCTAATAGTGCAGTGTAGGATAGTGCTTAGACTTAGTGTCATGAGGGTCCTGGAGGACCCTCATGGCAATTCTAGTGTTAATGTGAGGCTTAATTATTGTCCCATAAAGGTCTGTATAGATCCTTATGGGACTGATGGGGTTAATTAGAGGCTCATGGGGGTCTCTATAGAGCCCCATGAGTTATGGAGTTAATTAGAATTGAAGGTCCTTTCAGGACCCGCAGCATAGGGTGGGTTAATGTTAGGGGTACTTACAGTAACTCCACAGCATGGGGTTAACTATTTGTGTGCCGTGGTAATTTTAAATTTTTAAATGCTGCAGGGGTCCCAATCGGGACCCCCGCAGCAAGGGGTTAATAAGGGGTCCCTGTGGGGGTCCCAATTCGGATCCCTGCATCATGGGGTTAATGTGAGGGTCCTGTGGGGGTCACGATCAGACCCCTACATCATGGGGTTTATGTGGGGACCCTGTGGGGATCCTAATTGGAACCCTCACATCATGGGAGTTTAGTTTAGGAGTGGGAGGGGATTAGGAGCAGTGGGGACATTTAGGGTGAGCATCCAAACCATTGCGAGTCCTCCTTGCTACCAGTAACTTGTGGGTCGATATTTGCCATCTGCAGGCTTGACAGAGTTGTTAGGAAGGGGAAATGGGAGCAATTAAATAGCGATTTGTGATTTAAGCCTTGCGATAGTGACAGATCAAAGGCTTCTGAAGGGTGTAAGTTACGACTTTGATGGACGCAAGTTTTTCAAGGCCGTAACTTGGAAGCCGATCGGAGGCTCTATGTCTCAGTAGATTTTTTTCATATTAATAAAGACATTAATAAAGTAATGTTTAAATATGCAAATAAACACACATACTGTTTATTTTTTAGTATTAACACAGGTAACCTTCCATGTCTCTTTAACTTGTTTTAATTAAGGTTACAAAACGATCCATTTAACTCCATAATTGTCAGTGCTTGAGTAATGGTGTTTAACATCATTAATACTGTAAAATATCCATCACACGTCTTTACTCAGTCAACAGGGGTATAGGAGCCAGAATAATTCGGGGGGGGGGGAGGGGTTACAGCTCATTGTACATCCAAGGGTACTGAGGGAGCTGGGTTCTGTAATAGCCAAACCATTATATATAATCTTTCAAGACTCACTCACTACAGGGTCACTACCGGATGACTGGAGAAAAGCAGAGGTGATACCTATATTTAAGAAGGGATCTAGAGCAAACCTGGGGAATTATAGACTAGTGAGCCTCACATCTGTAGTTGGGAAGCTTTTAGAAGGGTTTATAAGGGACAGAATACAAGAATATGTCTATTTGAACAAGATCGTAGGTAGCAGTCAACACGGATTTATGAAGGATAGGTCATGTCAGACTAATCTAATTAGTTTTTATGAGGAGGTTAGTAGGAACTTGGATCAGTGGATGTAGTCTTTTTAGATTTTTCAAAGGCATTTGATACAGTGCCACATGGAAGACTAGTGAGCAAACTAAGGGATACAGGAATTGCAGTAAATATCTGCTCATGGATCGAGAGCTGGCTAAAAGACAGGAAGCAAAGGGTTGTTGTGAGTGGAACATACTCCGATTGGTCTAATGTGATAAGTGGGGTTCCTCAAGGTTCAGTATTAGGTCCACTCTTTTTTAAAATATTTATTAATGATATAGAAGTAGGACTCGAAAGTAGTGTCTCCATTTTTGCTGATGACACTAAGTTGTGCAAAGTAATAAAATCAGATAATGATGTACTTTCCCTACAAAGGGATTTGCATAGATTAGAAAAATGGGCAGCTAAATGGCAGATGAGATTTAATACAAATAAATGCAAGGTTATGCATTTGGGAAGGAAAATTAGCCATGCAATCTATAATCTTAATGGAGCAAATCTTGGTGTATCAGATATTGAAAGGGATTTGGGAGTGCTTGTATACAACCACCTAGGTAACAGTGCTCAAAGCCAAGCAGCAGCTGCAAAGGCAAGTAAAATATTAGCATTTAATAGGAAGGGTATAGAAGCAAGGGAAGCAAATATAATTCTGCCACTATACAAATCCCTAGTACGCCCTCATTTGGAATATGGAGTACAATTTTGGGCACCACTTCATAAAAAAAGACATTTTAGAGCTGGAAAAAGTACAGAGAAGGGCTACAAAACTAATAAGGGGAATGGAGGGGCTAAGTTATGAAGAAAGACTAACCAAACTAAACTTATTTTCGCTAGAAAAAAGGCGTCTACGAGGGGATATGATTACCTTATTTAAATACATCCAGGGTCAATATAAGGCTTTGTCAAGTGAACTTTTTGTAGCAAGAGATTTTCAACTGACAAGAGGACACCCTTTGAGGTTAAAGGAAAAAAGATTTCACCTTAAACAAAGAAAAGGGTTCTTCACAGTTATGGTGGTTAAACTGTGGAATTCTCTACCAAAGGAGGTGGTAACAGCGAATTTGACAACTTCAAAAAGGGGTTAGATATATTCTTGAATAAAGAGGGCATTCAAGGCTATCCTAGATAACTAGCAAAGGAATATTGATCCAGGGAATAATTTGATCACCAGTTTCTGGGGTCAGGAAGGAATTTTGCTTTTTTCCCCTTATGAGACAATTGGCAAAGTTTCAATGGGGTTTTTTTTGTTTGCCTTCCTCTGGATCAATTAACAATTAATAATAAATAGTGCACATTAAAAAGATCAATAGAGATCTAAAAAGGTTGAACTTGAGGGACTAACTCTTTATTCATCCTCCAATACTATACTATTAATAATTATTTAATTAACAAATTAATTAATAACTAATCCGCATATTGCAGATCAGAGGAGATCTTAACAGGTTGAACTTGATGGACTGAAAGTCTTTTTTCAACCTTAATTACTATGTAACTATGTAACTATGTATACACAGGCTGTAAAATAGCTTATTCATACATACATACAAACAGAGAAAATTCTTGGGGGATTTGTCCCCCCATCCCCCTCAGTTCATACACCCATGCCAATCAATGCTCTTCTGTAGTTTACACTGACCAGAAAATCACAATACAAAATGCAGAAAACTATATTGTATAAAATATAGCATTAAGACACAAATGTAAATTGCACCTGCATTGATTGACTAAGAATGGCTAACAAAACAAGACACATTTATCAGACATCTCATTAAATTGCCTATAGTGACCTCCAGCTCCTTAGCTATCTATGCTTTGTCAGCAGCTCTGAAATGTGATTAGACAAAATGGCTACTTTACCAAGCACTGCTGTTGCGCACATAATTCATGTGTTCAGTTCAAATCATGAGAATTTATGACAATTTTTTTCTCTTAGCACATCATAAAAATACAATTTTTGTGATGATGCTGTACTTCTCGTGATTTATGTATTGCCATTTATTGTACCTTATTGTTGTGATTGATATTATGAAGTGGGGAGATAAAGCAAGATGTCAGTAACTTACTTTGATATATTATGGCCAACGTGGCACTTTAAAAAAAATCCATTCACAAGAATTGCTGCTGGATATCATTGATATGAAAGTCATGTGCAGGACTAATAAAAATACAGTTCCTTTTATCTCTTAGGTACTGGTTCAACGTTAGATATAATGGGACATATAAGCTAACATATTTTTGGAAAATTCTTGGAGAGCCTCTGTCATTCTTATGATTTCCTGGGGAGTTAATCTAATACAAAATGTGTAAGGGAACGCCACAATATTGTACTTTGGGCTTTCTGGCCCAATGTCATATTCATATATGAATCTACAGCACTTCATAGTCCACAAAACAGTACACACTTACAAACGATTTTCAAAATTCTTCTTTACTAACTGCAATATTGTTACTCCAATTCTCTTTTTGATCTGGTTTCAAATAATTTAAATAAATATTAAGATCATACCATATCACAATTCCTTAACCCAAAAATATTTGCTTTAGACACAAATACTGGGGTCTTCTTCATTGCCATTTTATAACTGCAGACCGGTAAGCCATCAAGCTCATAGTCAATAGCATCTACCACTGTGAGCAACTACAATATTCCATTATTCCCTGATTGTGAATCTTATACCGTATTGGTCCGAATATAAGCCGCACCCGTAAAGTTCAAGGGGACAAAAATAGAAAAAACATAGTACTCAAATATAAGCCGCACCCGTAAAATTGGAGAGAAAAAGACTCAAAGTGATCAGCCATTGCAAGAAAAAGGCTTTCTAATTAGCACTGTAGCTTTTTTTGCAGGTTACAGGCTAAAACCGTAAATCGCTATTTAATATCGCAGTCTAAAGCACAAAAAAACGGCACCCTTAACTCGCAATCGCGCAAATCGGCAGTAATTTTGCATTCATGAATAGAAGCCGCACCCGTAACTCGCAAGCTCAAGAATCGGAAAAAAGGTGCAGCTTATTTTCAGACCAATACGGTATTTTCACTGGTTATCCACCCTTTATTATTTCATACACGCAGAATAACGAGCAGCCCCTTGCAGTGGGATTTTTCTTGGGTGGTAAGGCCAGTATGCACCGGTGGCACTGCTTCTCATATTTGAATTCTCTTTTGCAGAGGAAGACTGTTGGAGTCTTGTTGAATAGATTTGCCACTGAGCGAATTTACATTTTTGTGACATGTTCTGATGCCCATAAATTTACTATATTCAAAAACTGTTTACATCTTTTTAAATTGAGCAATAAATTAATTAATTTTAGGTATTGGTGTAGCCCTTGAAGCTCTCACACAAGCAGTCAAATGGACAATGATGATAGAGACTTGGTCACACATTGAGCTGCCTTGTGTGGCCAGTCAGTAAGACGAATGCAGCTTTATTGAGTAACCCCCTGTTAGGGACAAGCAACCGAAGGGCACCGTAATCAGAGCTCTGTCATTAGTTTAAAGATTTGATGTATACTCTATGTGGTTTATCCTGGTAAAGTTTGCATAAGGGAAATAATGACCTGCAATGCCTTTTAAATGCTACAAGGTATAATACACTGAAGGTGTGTTGAAGAGAGACGAGTGACTGTGACTATCACCGCACTGCAGAGCTAACAGTTATCTTATAATTATTTTCAGTCTTATCCTGTTAATACAAATGATACACAAAAAAGAGAGAGGGCATCCCAATTTGAAAAAGGAAGTACCGTACTTTACTAATGTACTTTCACTGAGCTACATAGAATCAGTATAAATATGTATATAGCAACTATTGTACATCACTCAACCATGCAGAGCATATCCCAGTGCCTATAAAGAGAGAGAGAGAATAATGCATACATTTTTAAGTATACTTATTAACATATACAGTATTCACTAAAACATATTTTCTATAGACACATACTCCCACATACCGCTAACACTACTGCTAAGATCAATATTATACACTTCGGAAAGGGGCTGAAATTAATCATTTTAAATGCACTTTTAAGCAAAGAAATACAATCAATAGGATTGTTGTTAAAGTAGTGTGGGTGATTAATACCAACCATAGACTCTGGTACATGTGTCTTTCTTTGTGTAAGACAGATATAAAATATTCAAGAAATCTAGGATTAGTAGACAAAGAGCAGCCAAAGGACAGGGCAGGAAATTATGTACAAGGACAAGAGTGAAGCATTGGAGTTCAGATAGAGAAGAATACCAAAAAAGGGTCTGCATTCAAAACCTGAAGGTTACAACAACTTTTAAAGGCAGTGATCATTTAAGGAGGATTCTGTGAGTGAGATGCATAGTTAATCTTAAAATGGACTGATCTGAATTTCAGACAACTTGGCATCTGTGGCTGACTAGCATTGTGGACTACAGCCACAAAGAGGTCTGACAAAAAAGTTAGCATCTGGTATAAAGTTTATTTTTGCTATTAATTTATTATTATTATCCTTTATTTATAATGCTCCAACATATTCTCGTAGTGCTATACAGGGATTAAGTACAAAGCAAAAACAAACTTAAACACATTGCAAACAATGGAGGGCCCAGTCTTTGAGCTTAAAATCAAACGTACATAGTGCTTTCCCTAAAGCATCAAACAAAATTGAAACTTACAATATAAAGGGTATGGAATTGGTACAGGAGGGTGACAGATGCATTGTACATAATAAGGCTGAAGTTGATAATCTACGTTTTAATGAGGTTTCGAAGGTTTTGAGGCATGAGTATAGTCTAGTGGAGCGAGGCACAGGGTCCCAAAGAATAGGAGCAGCAAGAAAAGTCCTGAAGGCTGGAGTGATAGTAGGTGATAAGAGAGGAGGACAGAAGAAGGTCATTATAAGAGCGAAGTGGAGGGTTGAGGGGGTATTTTGGGACGAGAGTAGAGATACAAGAAGGTACACTATTGTTGAGAACTTTATACGTTAGGGTCACATTAACTCAGTCTTTGGCATGTAGAGTTTGAGTTGACAGGCGGACATCCAAGAGGATATGCTTCACAGGCAGTTGCAACTGGATTACCCATTAGGCCAACTAGGCAGCATCCTAGAGGTGCTTCCTTCCTTACCTTAGAAAACCCTAAAAAAACATTTCTCGCTTAAAAACAAAATACTACTGTTCACAGACTGGCCACCAGGAGCTGGAACTAGAGTGTAGGGTGCTCATTGTTACCTCCCTCCTTTATTCCATGCGTTTCTTGCATCATCCTGTGTAGAGAGTAGGCAGAAAGTGCATCAGTTAAACACAGACATTAGTAAGTTTATATAATGCTTTTTCACTACATGTTTTGTTTTGTAAGGAAATTAGGTATAAAGTAGCTCCTCAATAGTATTTATTCTTGGAGGTAGGTTATTTATTTGATTATAGGTATTCCTAGCTTAATATATATTTATCTGTTTATATGATTATAAGGAATATGCTCTATATTTATTTATCTGAATAATTACAGAAGATCCTGGCTGCGTTTATCTATATGGATAGAGGGAACCATAGCTGAAAATATGTTTAAATATTCATAGGTTATCCTGACTGAATATATGCACATTTATATGTTTTTGGTGGATATTTATTTATTTATATTACAATAATAGGAAACCCTGACTGTAAATGTATATATTGTTATGCAAATTATAGGGGAACCTTGCTGAATATATGTACATTTGTTTAATTATCGTTAATCCTGCTTAAATATGTATTTGTATTATAATTATTGGTGACCCTAGCTAAATTTGCAAACATTTGTATGCTCATAGGTGAAGCTGGTTAAATATATATGTGTTTGTATTAAAATTATGGCTGGGTGAATATATGTAAATGTATATTATTTTAGGAAACCCTTGCTGAATATATATTTAGAACATAATAATAGGAGAACCTGGAGGAATTATGATTATAGATGACCCTGATTAAATATTGATGTGTTTAGAATTATAGGTTAACATGGCTGAATATGTATATATTCATATGATCATAGGTGAACCTACCTGAATATGTATAAATTAATAATAATAATATTTATGTTATAATGGTCCCTGGCTTATGCCCAGTATAAGTCTATAGGAGACCTCGGCTGAATATATGTTTGTTTGTATGATATATTTATATACTGTATTACTATGATGATTGCGGGTGACCTACTCTGAATATTTATACATTTCTATAATGATAGGAGACCCCGGCTGAATATGTTTAGATATATAGTCTTAGTGGGGGCATAAATATGTAAATATGTGCATATTTATTTGATTGCTCAGGACCATGGCTAAATATGTGTATACATATTTCAATGTAGGGACCCTAGCTGATTATGTATGTGTTTGCATTATAATTATAATGGGCACAGTAAATGCTGACATAATATTAAGAGGCTGTGGTCTAATATGTTTAGATTGTATGAGTAAAAGTAATCCTGACTGAATATGATTACATTTATTTATTTTATCTAATTAAAAACTATCTGTATGATCTTTTTCTTGATTTCTTATGCTGCTAGACTCATTTTTTAAAAATAATTTCTGTTCTCATTGTGCAGTGGCCCTTTAACTCTCATAATTACTCAGTTTCTTTTTGCAATACAAGTGATCATGATATATGTTTGTGTAACATATGATCGCTGCTCTCCCATAGAAAAATATACTTAATATGGCCCAACATCAAAAGCATTTAATAAACAAGTAATAACTTGGTGTGTGTATGAATAGCTATGTTGTTAAAATTGCTGTAATGTCAGTTTGTTGAGAGGAGGCTGTGATAGAACCACATTGAGAGGAGAGATTGTGTTGGATGTTTTCAATTTTATTTTAGTGGCTGGCAAGGTGTTCAGCTCTGAGACAGGAAGGGGCAGGAGATGGTGGAGGGCAGAGTAGAGTGTTAATTGTGTCAAACAAATGTTTCGGGTTGGAGGATAGATTTGATAATAACAATGATAATGCTATTTGGCAAGATTGAGTGGTGAGGGGGCTGAAAATGGGTTGTAGCACAGTGGAGATGTTGTAGGTAATTGCTTGCAGGTTTCTGTGTGTTCTGGTGGCAGGAAGTGAAGAAAAGCAGAGTGGAAGGTGTGGTGAGGTTGCAGGTAGGGCGTGGTGGTCAGATAGAGGAAATAAGGTGATGGCAAGGTGGGAGTTCGTTTAGAGATTGGTAAAAATAAGGTCAAGGAAGTGTCCATCAAAGTGAGTTGGAGTTTCTGTCCATTGTGAGAGGCCAAGGAAGCAGAAAGTGAAAGTAATTTTGCTGCTGTGGGGGAGGTAAGAGTGTTAATAGCAATGCTGAAATCTCCAAGCATGAGTGAAGGTAAGTTGGAGCAGAGAAAATGAGGGAGCCAAGACGCAAAATGATCCAGAAATTGAGGGGTTGGTCCAGGAGGGCGATAGATAACAACTAATCGCAGAGAGGTGAGTGAGAAGAGGTGGATAGTGCGAACTTCAAAAGAAGATAATTGGAGGGAGGGAACCCGGGCTATGCAGTGAAAAGAGGAAAGTAGTATGGCCCCAGGTCTAACAGTGTGACTGAAGTGTAAGCCACCATATGATGCAGGGGAGATAGAGTCAGATGGAGTGAGCTAGGTTTAAGTGAAAGCAGTAGATTAAGGGAGTTGAAAATAAACAGGTTATGAATGAAAGTAAGTTTATTGAAAATAGGCTGTGCGTTCCAGAGGGCACAGGTCAAGGGCCAAGTAGATGTTTGTGACAGGTATTGTTCATTAAATTATAGGTGTTTTGGGTGTTTGCTGCCTTCAGGGTGTGCATGTCTAGCAGCATGTGGAAATGAGTGAGGAGCAAAAGAAGGAGTAAGAGTGACAAGAGATGATAGTGGCACTTACAGAAACATTTCTGCTTTTGAACCTTAGAAGAGGGAGGCGATAGTGACTGGAGGAAGGAGAGGAGCTCATGAGAGCATAGGAGAGGAGAGTAGGGAAGGTGAGATGGTTAGGTTGTTGGACATGTGCTATGCAGAAGAGTCTGATGAAGAGGCAGGAAGGTGTCAAGAAGGGAGTTAGAGGAAATAAAGTTGGTAAGGCGGTTATAGACGAGACGCTCCAGCAGTTTGGAAGCAACGGGAAGTAGAGAGATTGGGGGTAGTGAGATGAAATGTCAGAGTCAGATGAGTGCTTTTTGAGGATGGGTGTAATTATGGCGTGTTTTAGACAAGATGGAAACCTGACGGTAGTTAGGGAAAGGTTAAAAATGTGTGTGAGAGCTGGGATTAGTGTGGGTGGATGATCTGAGATGGAATCGGATCCTGAGGACATGTAGTGAGGCGAGTGGATGATAGCAGGCTAGCAACTTCATCCTTTGTAGCTGGGGCAGAGCAGTTCAAAGTGGCTGTTTGATTTGGAGAGGGAGAAGACTGGGTGTGGTTGGTTAGTTGAGACAGTAGAGTGAGTGAGCCACTGTGAGATGAGAGTTCACTGCGGATATTTTTGATTTTATGAATAGAATGGTTGGCAAAGTCTTTAACTGTGAGGGAGGAAGGGATGGTAGGGGGTGGTGGGTGGAGAAGAGTTTTGAAAGTGGCGAACAGATGCTTGGGGTTAGAGGACATGGTTGATATCAGTGAAGTGAAGTAGTGTTGTTTGGCGAGGTTGAGGGCAGAGGAGTAGGAGCTTAACATAAATTTGTAGTGGAGGAAATCTGCAGAGGTGCGTGAATTCCTCCAGAGCCGTTCAGCGGTGCGGGAGCACTTCTGGATGTATCGTGTTTGAGTTGTGTGCCAAGGTTGTGGAAGAGAGCGAGGGTGTGTTTGTGTGGTTATGAGGGCGAGGGTATCAAGGGTGGAGAGAGTAGAGTTGTAGAGTGAGATAGCAGTGTCAGGGCAGCTGAGGTTGGTGATGGTGCTGAAAAGGGGTTGGATATTACTGGAGAGCTGAGCAGGGTCAAGTGCTGGCAGGTTTCTGTTACATTTATTACAGCTATTTATTTACTTTCAGCATGATCCCAAAATGTTTATTTTGCATGAAACTAACATGAAGTGCACATACATTGTTGCTCAGTCTCCTATAGGGAAATGTCATAAACAGTTTATTCAGCATTGGGACCTTCATTTATCATGTGATAAACTATGCTAACTAAAGTAAGTGCTTGCTCAATAATGAGTTTAGATGTAATTTTTTCAGGTGGGAGGGGCTCCACAGAATAACATTAGCGCTAGAGAGATTTCCACCCACTAGTGGGAAACCTATAATCCTTTTGGACAATTCCCAATGCAATGGTGTGACCTGATAGCTGAGTTGCAAAGTATTGCATTACAGTTAAGGAAAAAATAAATTAAAAATGCTGGTTTCAGAACATTGATCTAACTGCCACTCCCCTACATGATAGATTTATTGTGTTGTAAATATGAAGGAAAGCAGCTGCTACGCACAGGCCCAGGTATAAATCGATTGGAGAGAAAGAAAAAGAAAATTCCCCACAGACAGTCTCAAGGAGCTGCTCTCTGCGGGTGTGAGGGCAGACATGATCAATATTTTATTATTATAATAAGACTTCAGCCTGGCAGTATTTTTACAGGTCCATTTTGATAGCTCTGTACCCTTGACTGGAGGAGAATTTGGAGCATGAAGTGATGTCTGTAACCTCTGAATGGCACAAAGTGTGAATAGAAAAAAAAAGAAGTAACTGCAAGGTGGGAACAAAGGTTCACTGCACTCTTGGAAACACTCAAATTTGGCACTATACATTTAATATTCAGAAAAGAGAATGTTTTAAATGAAACTTACCTTTCACAATGAACAATATAAAGATAAAAATAGGACAATTTGTATATTATCAAATAATTATAGCAGAATATTTATCCAGTAAAAGTATGAGATATGTTATTTAAAAAGTCTTACTTTAAATGGCAATAATATATATATTTTTGTTTGGGATATACAATTATGGCTTCTGCAGATTAACTTCCTGAAGCAGAAGGAAGCTCTGAATACACAGGAACTGTCTGTCAACCTGAATGTAGGAGTTACAATTGCCAGGGCTCTCAGCATTCGTTTACAATGCTACACCAACATGAGAAAGTAACAACCCTAAATGATTAAGGACGTACCTAGAATAGGCTTGTAGAGAACTGTACTTCTCAAGGGCAAGTAAAGTAAATCCAACTTGGACCTCTAAATTACTCACAAGTGTGCAAGATTTCAATGGATATATGATCAGTTTCACAAACAACATGTTTCTGAGATTTCTTAAAGGAGAATAAAGGATCAGAAATATAATGTATACTGTTTTGTGTATGGGTTTATCTCATACCTTATACATTTATTATTATTTATATTACAAAATAGAAGACTTTATCTTTATTAGTCTAGTTACTACCTGGGGTCTGAGCAAAAAAAAATATGAAAGCTTCAATATTAGTTTACTGTAAGAAAACACATTGTAATAAGATTAAATATCTAAAGTATTTATTACCTACAGTTTAATATATACTCTAATCCATACCCTTCTTTGTTTAGCTATTTTGCCTTTGGTCCTACAGTTTAGGCAGTCCACAAATTGACAAATTGTTTAAAGGTCCACTGCAGTTCAAGAAAAAAGATAATTGTTTGTCAAGTATGTACAAAACTAACAATGTTATCAGTTGTGTCAGTCATTTTGGGGGACAATCTGAATTTTTGAAGAGTCTGTCGATGAGTACAAGACTCCATTTTGTGTTTGTTACATCACATACTGAGAGCTGAATGATGGATGTGTGTGTTTGTAGTTATCAGGGCAGGTAGGGGTGTGGATGGTGGAAGCAGGTAGATGCCAGTGTCATAAATGGATAAGATTGAAATTGACACCACACCCCTTACCTCTCACTGGCCCAGAAGCAGACACCTTGAATCAATTAATGCAGCCATAGTTTTCAAGAAATTTAAAAACCCCTCTCATACACAATTTTAACAAATATTTTATGGATTACTCCAGGGTCCTATAGAGGCATTAACATTTATTTTCTAACAGCTATCTGTATGACTTTCTCCCTGCTTAATTATGCTCTTAGTGAGAATTAAAGTTTTATTTTATCCAGACAATCAGAATGTGTACAGGTTTTTCTCCTTCTAATCAAGAGGTATTCTGTGAGATTTCAATGCATTACTTTCAAAGGGGGTCGAGAAGCCATGCTCTTTTCCTTTCAATCATATAAAAAGTAAGATTATTAGCATCATCCATTTGTCTATGTTATCATTTGTATTGCTTGTGCCTGTAAGTCTTCCTTTTGAAAAAATTACCATAAATCTGTATTAAAATGCCCATCCCTTACTTCCAATGTTTATTCATGTATTATGTCATCTATATATTTTTGTACTATCTCTTCCTTGTATCGTAATCTTGCGATAAAATTGAAGTGTACTATAAACCTTGTTATCTATTAAATGTTACACAAATACTAAGTTGCATCACTTTATACTGTAGAGTCTATTCATCAGAAATAGGATACAGAGGTCCCATAAAACAACATTGGTATCCTTATTGAGAGAAATGCTATTATTTGATGATTATAGCAAATTGTCATATAAAAAATTGTCTTCTACTTCATTCAGCAAGCTTCTCCAAAAAACAGGGATTTAATAATATTTGTGCTTGAGCACAAGTTGGTTTCCTAACAAAATTGAAAAGATTGAAGTGCCATATTTATTGACAGTGTACAAATTGTTTTTACACAGTTTAAAATCAATACTTACAGCCTTTCATTTTTAAAAGTTTTATAAAATGTTACTATTATGATGATGAACATTTTGTCTTTTTTTTTCTAAAGGGATAAGAAACCAGGGATAAGTGGGATGAACCCTGATTCCAGATACGATCTGTATTCACTTTTGTTGAAAAACTTCCTCTCCATTTAGGACACCTGATGATTGAATTCTATAGCTGTGTATGGTACCATAGAAATTGTAGAGTCCAAACTACAGTGGCAAGATTTGGATTAGTTTTGAAAAGCAGCCGTCTGGTTCTTGACAACAAAAAGTTTGATAACCAATGCTTTATATATGGCCAACATAGAGTTAAATCTCCTAGCCTGTAGCCAGGGTAATTGCATTTATTCTCCCTGCTGCAACATGTCATTATTATTATTAATTGTGTTAACACTATGATAAGACTTGTATTTTAATTGTTGTTCTTAAGTTACCAAGAGGAAATCGCCGTTTGTATTTTCAAGAACAAACACGAATTTGGAGACCTTACTATAGACCTAATTCGGTTTCCTTAGTACCCAATACTGAAGGACATCTGGCCAATTCCACAATATCAAAAAAAACAACTCATTTCACACCACACAAGCCATTAAGTTGAGGGTAAACACTTGCACCATCCAGCAACAAAATGAATTTCCGACCCTGTAGTCCAAAGAACAGACACATATATCCATCTCAAATAAATCACAACTCGGTGGAGATAAGAGGTGAACACAGCACTAAGCATTATAGATGCTGTGTTAGATTACCATCTTTATATAAGAAACAATGCCATGTGATATATACCCACCGTGCAATATCTATACAATGCAGGTTTAAGAAATACAATGAAAGTCAAATGCTTTACATAATGCTGTTATAACGCTGTAATATATAGATTCTGGATCTCTCTCTGGCATCTGTCATTACAAAAACAGCAATAAACTAATGGAAAGTACTTCAGTTTGTAATGTAACAGCAGGCAATAATGCAGGAGCTATGAAGGCTGGATGAGGTGGCCTAAGAGTTGGCAGTACCAGAGGAAGCCCTGCTTTACGCTGAGAGCAGTCCAATATACGGAATATAAGGAGAAACAGCCTGCTAATGCAGTAATGCAGGAAATGAGCAAACACTGGGTTTATCCTGACAAGCCAGAGACCCCACTCATGAGCACTGCTAAAGAGGAATGTGGGTGCATTGTCCAGGGAACTTAAGGTTTTTGGGACATTGATGGCTACATACAAGACTTTGAGTGGCAGTACAAGCTGTATGAGATTGACCCCAGCCAGTGGGTAAAGATTTTGGTGAGCCAATTGAGTGGGCCAAGTGAGACATTTCTAGGGACAAAGCTGGGGACTAACAAGAGGTCAAGGGGTATCACTTGCCTGTTTTGCCATCACCCCAGAGGCTTACTTTTGCCAGTTTACAGAGATGAGTACAGTGACTTATCTCTGTAAATGAGTACAGTGACTTGCTCTGAACTGGTGTGAAAGATCAGACATGCTTGTGAGAAGTGGTGGAAGGGACTGGCCCAAGCACAGAGGGTGGTGATTTTGGAGAAGGTCTAAAGAAATGGAGACACAATCATCAACCTGTTATGTCTCAAACTGCAGCCAAGTTGGTAGACCAATATCAGGAGACCAATGAGTGCATAAAGTTAATTGTCCGGAGGACCCCAGAAGACTACCCAGTCCCACAGCCTTGCACAGAGAACTATGTACCCAGACTTGCTCCACAGACTGCCCCTGCCCCAACAAAGCCAAAAGAAGCCAAAAGAAGGACCAACCCCTGAAATGAGAAGGTGCCTTATTTTTCTTAGGTGCCATCAACCACTCCAAAATAAACTGTCCTGAAGGGTAGAATACAGGCCCTTTTCCTACCATCATGTATGTTTTTTTTGTACATTTTTTTGCATAAAAAAATATACAGAAATAAACGTTTGGAAGTTAGCAAAATGTCTTGTAATTTCTGACAGTTGAAAACCAGGGTTAACACCCTCTCCAAACCCAGGCTAAATTAGCATTAATTTTAAAAACTGTTTTGGCCACGAGGAAGCAGAGGCTGAAAATTTGCTGTCTGTGGGGTTGCTGGGATATGTAGTCTAAATCTTAAATGAAAATAAACAGTACTTTCTAACATGTGCCAATCTGTGCAGCACATTCACACTAGATTACACCTGCAGCTTGTCTGTTCCCTGGATCACTCCTACTGGTGTTTATGTCTCTCTGCCTGTCTCCTTGTGGAAAATTTAAGCTGTGACCCCACCAACCATGTGACTGGCAGCACTTCCTCTGGAGGTCACAACCTGGTAGATGCTATGCAGCCGGGTACACTGTTATGTAAGCATCCTAGAGGTGTGCAATTCCAGATAGCAGTACCCAGCATATAAATATGTAAGTGCATTGAACTCTTCAATATAATACATTTTTTTCTACGAATCAGTTGCCGTTTTTTTAGGAAACATTTGAAACTTAGGAAACCTCTGTATACCTTTAAGTGGGTGGGTTGAGAGACCATAGTAGAAAAAGGTTTCTGATGAGTTTCACAGCTGCTCTGTTTGGATGAGGTTGCAGAAGCAAACACCATCTTTCAATACTGTGTAGCTGCAACTGAGAGACACTAGGAGGAGGCATATCAGTAATTATCGATGAGAAGACAACAGAAGGCTTTCCAGACGGTGGCTCTTTCCTGACCTTAATCCTTCCAGATTTGATGAACCCACTGTCCTGTTGTGAAAAACTGTTGATGTGTTTGTAGTAGTGGACCAGAAGCATTGTATTCCAATGGCAAGGGAGCAAATTGTTTGGGAAATAGGCATGTCATATGTGAGGTGAGAATAATGAGTGGGATCCCAACTGATGTCTTGCTGAGCAATGACTTGCGACCCATAGAGTGTAGCATGTATTCATAGTCACCAGAAGCTAAGCTGCCAAGGAAGGAGTAACCCCTGGATTGGAGCCAGCTGTGGTGAGTATTCTACCTACATGGCAAGGGAGTGGGCCTTGGAGTGCTACAAGGAGTTTAAAAGTGAGATACAGTTAGACCACTTGTTTGCTGGGCCTTGGGCTATAGCTGAGTATGGGACAATGGTTTTAGTGGTGACAGATAAAAGTGGGATAAGGGACTTTTTTATATGGTGCCAGACTCAGAGGGGTTGAACAACCTTGGAGGCAGTTAAGACACATGGGGAATCCGACCTGATTCAAGCCTTTTATTCACCTGGGGTGATTGGGGATGGCACCAATTACTGTAACACCAGGGTGCCCTTACAGCCCTGCCAGTAATAGGGGTGCACTTTCAGAAAGTGGGCATGGGCATCATTGGACAACTACTTGCAAATCCTAGTACATCTGGGAAATTCTACGTCCTCACTGTGGTGGATTATGCCACCCAATGTCAAGATGTAAAAGCTTGGGCTTATGCCTTGATATTCATTTTTGTAGGGTATGGTTTCCTAGGGAAATCATGTCTGATATGAGTACTTAATTTATGTCTAGACTGGCACAGTAGTTGTGGCAATATTGTGGGGCTAAGCACTTGTGTTTCTCTCCCCATCATCTCCAATCCAATGAACTATGTGAGAGGTTCAATGGGACTCTGATGACCATGATTTGTAGGCCAAGAGAAGTATTGGGAGAAATGCCACAGGATTCAACTGGGTTCTCACTTTTTTGAGCTCCTATGTGATCTTCAGGTCAGAGGTCCCTTGAGTATTCTTTGGAAGGTTTGAGAAGGGGACTATAGTTGCACGAAATAACCCCATTGTACCATATGTGTTGGTCTTCAGAGATAAGATGGAGAACTTCATAGGGTTGGTAAGGGAAAATGTGCTTGCTGCTCAAAGCAAGCAAAAATGTTGGTGAAAGTAAAAGGGAGCTACTGCCATGACAGAAGGTCTTAATGTAAGCTCCAATCCTTCACAACCTTGCAAACCACTTAGAAGGGGCCTTACACCATTACTAGAAAGATTAGTGATACTACCATTTATATTGTGTGGCTAGATAGAACAGATAAATATTCAGACGACCAAACACATCAATATGCTGAACCCCTATCAAAGCAGGCACATTCCTATAATGGTCATATGTCATGCATCTGCAAATTACCTGGAGAAGTGGAGTTTTCCCTGACCTGTTACCCTCCCAGGGACCATCCCAGCTGTTCCTCTAGTCCTTATGTTTCTCATCTTTCCTCAGTTCAGCAGAGGCAGCTACATGAGTAGTTGGACAACTGCCATGGCTTAGTTTCCACTTTGCCAGGCAAAGCCAAATAGATACCTCATGAGATGTGCATGCCAGATCAGACCCCCTTAAAAGCAGTCTAGCTATAGGTTTCCAGAGGCAGTGAGAGTATTTACAAGGTACTTCAGGAATTGTTCGACCAGGGTGTAATTGAGTCCTTGGGCCTTCACAGTGGTATTAGTGAGAAAGATGGTAGCACCAGATTCTTAATGGACTATATGTGGCTCAACAAGAAGACTATGACAGATGTCTACCCCATCATTAGGATAGAAGGAGGAGACAAATTTATGACCACTCTAGACTTGTCCAAGGGTTACTAACACATTCTCCTAGCTGAGTCTGCTAAGGAGAAATCAGTCTTTATCACTCCTTTTAGTCTGTATCGATTCATGGTTATGCCTTTTGGGATGTAAAATACCCCAGCTACCTTCCAGAGATTGCTGAATAGATTGTTATGGGACAGTAACCTGTTTCCATGCGTAATCAGATATTATAACCATTTCAGTGATTCTTGGGAGGCTCGCTTGACTTGACTCATTTAGCTATGGTATTGGACAATATTTAGCAGACAGTTCTATCTATTAGGCTAGGTAAGAGTTAGTCTGCTCAGGCAGTACATGGGTCATAGAGTGGAGGGGGGGGGGGCAAGGTGAGACCTGAGGCCACCGAAAGCCAATATATAGGTTATGGCTTTCAAGCCAAAAAAAGAAAAGCAGAGGGTTAAGTATAGATTACAGTCAATACATAGCTGGTAGAAATTCACAATTATAAAATTTGCTAGCAGGTGGATCATTTGGTTCACCCATGAGGTAATTCTTTTAAGCAAGTCACAAACCTTAGGTAGTTATTATTCTTCCAGCTTACTCTAATGGTAACTTCTACCTAATAGTGAAAACTCTTAATAGCAATTACAACTAAGAACATTTTGAGTTAAATATTTGTTTTTATTCACAATTCAGAAGATCATAAAATAAAAAATAAAATGGATAAGCATAGAGTTAAACCAATACATGGCTGGTAAAAGTATGTAACTTGTAATTATTATTTTATGAAATTACAATTAACAATTGCATCTAAATATTTTAAATTATATCAGTCTGGTCCACCCAAAAAGAATAAACCTGCCCGAAATCTTCTGAACTAGAGAACCAGATACAAGCTTAAGTTTTTTGCTTTCGTGAACATTATCAAGAGGTGCAGCTTATCATCCATACACATTTTCCGAATATTTTATCCTACCATATTGTGTATGCTATTATATCAAATAATATACATTGTATTAAAGTTCTTAATGGCATAACTGCTCATGTAGGAATTGAAGTGTATATACAGGAGGTATGAAGGTCATACATACTTTTTACCCACTAAAAACTATACATATTCATTGTTTTAGACCTCTGAAGCTAAAGGGTAGAGGTAAAAGGATTTGAAGAAAATAAAATCTAACCTTTTCACTGACTATAGCAATACATCTCAAACAGAGATACAAGAGGGATAAATAAAATATAACACTATAGCCAGCTGAAAACTAATAGAAGTGTCCCTGTAAAATGAAATATCTTTACTGTACTCCCACACTGTGAAGTTCAGTGATGACTATTGCCATTGTTACTCAGTAAATCTCTTCACTATCCCTCCCATGTAATGTACATTTCTATCTGACTCGGCAAGAATTCTTACAGAAGATTTTGCCTTATGATTAAATTAGGATTTTAGTACAATGTTTAGATAAAATGCAGCTGTGTGTGATAAAAAAGAACTCATACTCCGTGCAAGGGTGGGGATTGTGCAAGTGTTAGTAGGATATGACTGTGCCATTCTTGAATTACTTGCATAGTGTAACAAAAGTGTCTAGTCAATAATTCACATACAAATACAAGTGTAGGTCTAATATCAAAGAAAAAGGGTTTCCTCTGAGTGGACCTCTTAATGATTTGTAACCCAAAAGTTTGTTTAATTTCTTTATTTTTTTGGCTGGAGGGGCATGAGAGAATAGTATAGAGTGAGTTTATTAATGGAAGGTTAGAGAAGAATGTGAGGGAGACATAGAAAAAATAAAGGGTAAAGATTTGAGATCAAAATGTCAAAATCCAAAAGACGAAACTTGAATATAAACTTTTGAATGAAACAAAGTTCAATTGCTTAGCCATAAGTTCCAATGTTTGGTTGTTAACAGATAACAATATTACACAGACATGCCTTAGGTAGATTTCAAAGTGATAGTCTCTCATTGTAATCACATACTGTAGCTTTCCTATGTTGGTCCATGTTGGAAATGTGCAGTTGCCAGGAGGAAGAGAATAGTGTACATAGGTGATGGATCAACTTGTCTTAAGTGATATATGAAGCCAATGGCCCTGAATTATGTCTAGCAAGAATTACTTTTATGTAAGAATTTGTTTTTGTATGGAGCGTGAGAGGGTTTTAAGGTAAAGTGTCCAAGTCAAATAAAATGTGAATGTGATTCTCTAGGACATAAAGAATCAAATTGTTTATTCCTCATAATGGCAATCAGGGTAGGAATTGTGTAAGCCATGGAGGAGAGTGTTTTGTCCATTTTGT
The DNA here is from genome assembly GCA_027410445.1 of Discoglossus pictus. Taxonomy (NCBI): domain Eukaryota; kingdom Metazoa; phylum Chordata; class Amphibia; order Anura; family Alytidae; genus Discoglossus; species Discoglossus pictus. Next base: position 146,834,375 of record CM050169.1, read on the forward strand.
GAGAGTAGTTTTTGTAGCTTCTAGTAGGCAGAGGATATAAATTGGTAAAATTATAATTTTCACCATTCTTGTCTTGTAGGTTGCTAAAACAGGGACAATTCTTGAATAATTACATAACAGAATGTCTTGATTCTCTGCAGTGCCATAGCTAATGGATTACAGTTACATCTACTGTTCAACGTTTCATACATTTAGTACTTTACTTTATTAGGGAAGGAAAGGTAGGATCAAATAATTGTATCTGATAGATGGAGCATTTAATTGCTTTCCTAAATGTGTGGCAAATTTCCACTAGTGGGAGCAATCCATGTAGTTAAGGGGTATCTACTGTCCAGTAGGCATAAGTCTGGATACATGCTGAGATAGTAATGGGTTCGGTTAGTGGATTTGTAACAGCTGTGGTAGTCTTGGGAGATTTTGCTGTCTTTATTATATTGTGGAATAGATGTGTACCTGAGCTAACTGTAATAAGATATCCCTTGGGTAGACAATGGCTTTGCACCTGGTAATATGCATAGAAAGAATATCTTGGGAGATTAAACTGTTCAAATAAGTATTGAAAGTTGCAAACTGTGTGGGCTATGTTCAAACACTGCCAATGTATTTGAGAACATTTGGCTGCAAAACAAGTTGGCATCAAATAAGCCAAACAGGAATGCAGGGTTGTCCTTAACAGGATGGCATCAGATACTTTTTTTGTTTGAAACCATATTGTCATCATATCTCATAGAATCACATTATACAAAAGGGCTCATTTAGGTGAGATAAGTAGGTGGCTAGGCAGAGTCTCTTAATTGCTTCTACATTTATATTAGGTTCTGGATGTTTAGCGCTAGAATGTATCCAGTCAGTTATATGTTTGAATACAAATTCCTGATTAAAATGTATACCATACAGTACAAATCTATCCATCATAATGGCTACTCATTATTCTGCAAGGTCTTGAGTAGGAAGTCAATCTGATCACGATTCTATTTGTGCTGCTGCAGGGTGACCTCTGGTGTCTCTCTCTTCTGCATATCTCATCTATGTGTATCATACTAGTTTGCACAGTGAGATCATTTGTAATTGTGTGTATGTTTGAAATAAACAGTTCACATAAGTAGCAGAAGTAGCCATGAGTAGGGGAAGTAGCTCAGGAAATTACTCTGTTATCAGTTATCAAGTCAAATATGTGCCAAATGGAAAGATACTGCTAGAAAAAGGGTGATAGATTGCTATAAAAGACCATAGAGACATTGTAAAGTAATGTGCACCTTTGAAACAAAGCTGATGTGGGTTTCATCAAACCTGTTCTGTGTCACGCCACTTCTAAATGGCATACAGAGAGAGTGGCAGGGACTGACACACAAATGTTTAAGAGGTTGGCAATCTCACCCCAAAGCCACCCTACACAGACCCTGAATCCAAGCTTGTTTACAGGGAAACACATTGAAAATCCAAACTCCAAAGTTATATTTCATGTTCTTTGCTTTTTTTTCCTATGAATCCCCGTGACTGACTGAGAATTGGCAACAGGGTCTTTAGAATGCGTTTATAAAATTATCTTAGTATTTATTACATTTAGGAATCTGGCTCCTCGATTTTTAGATGCTTTTGCTGGTCCTATTGAAAGTTAAAAATAATCACAGTGTCATTTAACTGACTGCCAAGAAGTGAAAAAAATTAGCAAGCAAAAAGATAAGAAAACAAGATGTTTTGGGGGCAAAGATTTTTGTTGCTTATCTTCATGAATGTTTAATAGAAATATGCATTACACACCCAGAGAACTTCCGGTCAAGAACATGGCAATTAAAATGACAGAGATTGTAGTATCAAAGACCAGAGCACTATTCTCTAATATACTCTCAAACTAAAAACAGATTGCTTCTCAGAATGTGTTTCTCTGGCTTGAAAAGTCTGCAGAGCATCAATTGGTGTCATTAAGTGGTTAATCTACAATACAGAGCAGAGACGCAGATGGGTCTAACTACTCCTCTAACAGGATATTTTGCCATATTTGTAAAAAATAAATTAAAATAAAATTGGTGTGTAATGTAGTGGAAACAAATGCATTGTAGCGTGTTGGTTTTATTAATTATAATTATTTCTACACTAGGAAATTGCCCATCAAAAATGACGGGTATGAAATTGTAAGGCTGGCAATACTGGTTGTCATACAACGTGAGGTCTTTGGTCCTCATTGGTTCTATTTCTATTTTACGTGCCTGGTGTGGTTAGTATAAGTGTTACTGTTTGCGCTGTTGTGTATTTTCTAAGTTCTGAGTGCCTGGCGTTGCAGAGCCTCGTTTTCATTCTGTCTCATATTTTTTTACGTTTTTAGTCCTCCATTTTTTCTCTTGCTTAGCCGATTTTTGAGCGACAAAAAATGGCAAATATGGCTCAAAATTGTTTGCAACCTCACTCCGAGGATTCTTGGCTCTCCCCCTGTGTTGTGTGTGAGTGTGTTTTAATTTTTTGAAATATTTTTGTTGTTTTCCGTGTTTTTTTAGTTACGCGCTACGTGCTTCAACTGCTTGCCTCACTTTGCGAGGCTCTCAGTGCTCTCAAGTGCTGCACAGCTGCTTCATCTCGCTTTGCAAGGCTCGCATATGTGACGGCGCCACTGGCTGCAATGAGCGCCTTTGGCGCTCATTGCAGCCTAAGTGCTGTGCTGTTGCTTCGCCTCGCTATGCGAGGCTTGCAAGCGTGGTGTCAACTCGCAGTTTGACAACTATTATATGTGATGCTTTTTCTGTATTAACAAATTTTGCTATACCCACACAGGAAAATCATGCAAAATAAGTAAAGTAGAAAGCTTCAGAAATATAGCTGTAAAAAATAAATAGGCTCAAGCCTACGGCGGCAGCAAGATCTAGAAAAGATGCTCAAAATAAGTGCAAAACATTTGACTATAAAAGTAATAAAGAATACAAAACATTGGTGCAAGATAAGAAATATCTTTCCATCCACCTATCCATCCTTTATATCTTTGTCCATCCAACGATGTATTTTGCTTGCTAGTATTTTTTTTTTGGGGGGGGGGGGGGGGGGGAGGGGGGCTCCTACGCCCCTGAACACATTTATTTTGTTAAGACTGGTCATACTTATTTTAAGTGTTTTGTTAGATCAGCATAATTCATTTTGATTTTGGCAAATATATTTATTAGTTTTAAATTCATTTCCAAGCAAGACAAGCAGTCCCTTGCATACAACATTCAAACTTGCTTGAAAAATGTTTCATTTACCCTACAATACATTGCTTAGTTAAAAAAACTTGAGATAAAAAACATTGATTAAAATTGGTATAACCAAACCTCACAGACTGTATTTTGTGGACCCCACAATTGGTATATAGTGTTGACTTTTGTTTTTCAATAAGATGTCACCTACTGTAATGTACTCATATTACTATAAATCAAGAATGCTCCTCTGAATAACCCACAATGCTTTACATTCAGTGATGATAATATCTCCACTCCATTATTTGGCTACATAATCCAATCAACAATTGGAACCTACAATGTATCACTTTCCCTTCTGAATATTGCCACTAGATCTGTCTTCTCTCCTTATAGATTATGTTTGAAAGTCTGCAATGTCTGACCTGAAAATATCAGCTGGTTATTATGCTTAGCCAAAGATGGAGGAGCTCTATACAGCAATCAGGAAAAACGGGACTAGATATGGACCACTTTGGACTGAAGTTTGGACTGAAGTTTGCAACATTAAGAAGAAAGAAACAGCAACAAATAATATCCCTACAAGAAAGAAATCTAAGAAGGCAAACTGGCTATCTGATGCAGCTTTGAAAGGAGTCCAGGAAAAAAGGAAAACAAAATGTAGTGGGGTAAGAAAAGAATGCAGAATTCCAGAGGCTAGCAAGAAGAGACAAGGAGACATTCTACAATAAACGATGTAAAGAGATCTAAGAAGATAATAGAATGGGTAAATCAAGAGTTCTCTTCAAGAAAATATCAATGGCAGTTTTACTGCCAAAGTGGTAAGACAAAAATGGTAGGGATTTAACAGAAGAAGATCAGATAAAGAAGAGGTGGCAGGAATACAATGAATATCTATACAGGGAGGATCTTAACAGCAGTGACGTCCTCAGTAGTTTGTCCAATGAGCTGGAGCCAGATATATGTAGAGCGAAGTGAGATGGGCCCTAGGGTGTCTTGCTGATAACAAGACTGTAGGTGTTGATGGAATCCCAATTGAGCCATTCAAAATTCTACATTATGCTGTGAAAGTATTACTTGCCTTATGCCAATACATTTGTAAAACTCAACAATGGCCAATAGTATGGAAAAGGTCAGTCTACATCCCAATCCCAAAAAAAGGCAGTGCCAAAGATTGATTTGATTATCAAACAATTGTACTCATTTCACATGCCAGCAAGGTAATGCTTAAGATTCTACAAGCTCGACTCCAACAATTTATGGACCAGGAACTACCAGATGTGCAAGCCGGGTTCCGCAGAGGAAGAGGCACAAGAGATCAAATTGCCAATGTCTGATGGATAATCGAGAAAGCAAGAGCGTTCCAGAAAAGCATTTACTTCTCTTTCATAGACTATTCTAAAGCCTTTGACTATGTGGATTATAAAAAAATATGGCAAGTTCTTAAAGAGATGGGAGTACCAGATCATCTCCTCCTTCTCTTGAAGAATATGTAAGTGGACCAAGAAGCCACAGTCAGAACCGAACATGGGACAACAGAACGATTCAAGATCGGCAAAGGAGTGCAACAAGGTTGTATATTGTCACCTTATTCAACTTATATGCACAGTACATCATGCAAAAGGCTGGACTGGGTGAATCCAAAGCCAAAATAAATATTGCTGGAAGAAATTTCAACAACCTCACATAAGCCGATGATACTAATTGGAAAGTGAGGAGGAACTAAAGGATGACGGTTAAAGAAGTGAGTGCAAAAGCTGACAGATTTGATTTTCCTGGGATCCAAGATCTCTTTAGATGGTGACTGTAGCCATGAAATTAAAAGACGTTTGCTTCTGGGGAGAAAAACTATGGAAAGCTTGGATAAGCTATTAAAAAGTAAAGATATTAAACTATCAACAAAGATCTGCATAGTTAAAATAATAGTATTCACAGTAGTTACATACGGATGTGAGAGCTGGACCATAAAGAAGTCTGAGTACTGTAGAATTGATGCCTTTGAAAACTGCCTTGGATTTCAAGAAGATTCAATAAATCAGGACAAACTGTTCACTAGAAGGTATGATCATGAGGCTGAAGTTCATATATTTTGGCAATTTTATGAGACGGCAGTATTCCCTAGAAAAGATGCTGGGAAAGATTGAAGGCACAAGAAGAAGGGAACGACAGAGGGCAAGATGGATAGATAAGGTCACTGAAGCATGCATGAACATGAACTTGATGGAGCTCAGAGGGACAGTGAGTGAGTGAGAGATGTACCTGGCGTGCTGCGGTGCGTAGGGTCAGAGTGAGTCGGACGTGACTGAATGACTTAACAACAACAAAATTATGCTTATTCTGATGTCTTTAATTAGATGGAGGCTGAAACATTGCCACCTCACAGGAAATATTAGTGTCCTATTGAGCTATAATACCCGAGGTGAAGATTCCTGGTACCATCTATCTATTCCTCAGTGGAGCCTGAATTAAAAGCTCTACAGGATTATACACAGGACAACTATATAAAAGGCTTAATTTGCCCCTCCCACCAACCAGTACTTTATTAGAATGGTAGTGGTTGACTACCAGACAAAGATGTCACATTTAATCCCAGGCTGGACTGTCAAGAGAAGGGAATGTCGTCATCAGTAGAGATAGACGAATGGCGGCATTAGCCGTTTAAATGAAAAGGGGGGCAAGATACAACAAAACACTTTTAAAGAGGGAAGGTTGCAAAAAAGACAGTAGGCGTCCTATATCTTTTAGTTTATTGCAAAAATGAATTTCTACTTTGGTTCATATTTGTTAAACTAGTACAGCATTTTCCTTGGCAATTTTAGTGGTTATGGGAGGTATCCTTTTCAATGACGTAGAGATTTTTGAGACCTACTAGTCAATGAGACTTAGGCATTCTAAAACGGACCAGTTGGCAAAGGGGACTTCAGTATTCGTGAATCAGTTTAACGGAATAGGTTCTCCACATAGGACGATAAGGGATTATCTAGCAGCCAGATCAAAAATAGAGGGTTATTTTTCTAATTCATAACGACGGTACCCCCTTATCCAAGTACCAATTTACAACCGTATTTAAGTTGTGCATTAAGAAATTGGAATTTAAAGGAGACAAGTTCGGCACTCACTCTTTTAGGATTGAAGTTGCAACAGAACCAGCGAAGATTGGGCTCGAGGATGAATGGGTAAAAAAGATAGGGAGACGGGTTTCGGTTAGGTTAAAAAATTATGTTTACCCAGATTTTATTCATTGATAAAAAAGAGAGAAAATAACTTGCCTCTAAGGGTGTCAGGGATTTTTTAAGCAGGATTCTTGCTGTATGGGCTAACTTCGAGTTTGGATAATGGGACATTCATTCATTTTCTGGGCCAGAAGAACAGCAGGGGCACAAGAAAATGGGTTACAGCTGGGAATATCCGCATTAACTGTACAGTTGAGATGGATGGGGGTCAGAGGTTTAAAATGGGAACAAATCTTGGTAAATTTTGTTCAGGATGTCCGCATTTTCCCTACTCTGCATATTTTATATCATCATCAACATGCGGAAGAGAATGATCTGGGTTTTGTATCTGTTAAGGAGTTTATTAGGGTTATGAGCAGGGACTTAATGCGGTTAAGATAGTTATTGTGCATATGGTTTTAGTTAGGTCTGAGATGGTACCACAGTTAAAATGGAGGCCTCATATAGACGCCCGGGTTCTGGATAAATCCTGAAAAAAGATTAATAAGTCAATGGCTAATTTTGTAAATAGGTTAAATGGAATTTCTATTAGACATTTGGACCTGGAGGATATAGGTGTCCTAGGTTTCTTTCTTAAGGCAGCAGGGAAGAAAGCAAAATGGAACCAAACATTAAAGAATAATTGCCTCTGATCACAGGTGACCTTTAGATAAAGTATATATAATGTGAGAGAACGAGGTTCACATATATATATATATATATATATATATATATATATATATATATATAAATGTATATATATATATATATATATATATACACACACACATATATATGCGATACATTATCTCCTACACAAAACACAGCTCTCTTTCCTTTTCTAAACAATTGAATTTTTCATCTAGGCAGATTGTGACCCTGTTTATAATCATAAAATAAGAAAATGTTTTTCTGACCTGAACTTGTATAAATGTCTAGTGACACATTCTGGACTAGCCTAATATTGAACTTCTTCCTCAATAACAATTTTTTTTTTAAATGGAGTTATGACTGTATTGCAAATCTGTTAAAAGGGTGAAACACAGAACATACCAGGCAAATAAGAAAAATATAAAACAATAATAAGTGATTGGTTTGATATATGACTAAAAGGCCACTGTAAAATGAAAAAAAAATAAAAAATATGTAGGTATGAAAACTTTGAGTTGGAGTCAACCAGATCCAATTATCGAACAAAACCTTGTCCTATCCCTGTTCGCTCCTCTTCCGCCTCCCTCCACTTAAATAGCACCCTATCATGGCCCAGCTTTCAGGAAGTGATGTAATACAAACATCTGATTCCTCTATTAATAAGCAGTCTTGAAAAATTCTGATATTCTCTAAAAATATTGTCCTGCTGCTAATGTTGTTAGTTTGTTAGATATTTCACAAACAAATGTTTTTTTTAAATAGCAGGGGTCCTTTAAGAGTTAAATTGAGCAAAGTAATAATTAATGTACCAATCACATTGCTATTAATCAGTAGTGCAATGAGATGTTAGTAGAGGATGAGAATGATACAGGGTACCATCAGTTAGAATACACATTGATCCAGGCATAGGTGGTTAAACATGTAACGGTAACATGCATGTTAACCACTTCATAAAGTGTGATAATTCCCAGACAATACAGAATATATCATTAAATCCTAAATAAATAGAAAAGGAGTATAATATATTAGTTGAGACATATATCTACTACTAGCGAATTGCCCGTCAAAAAATGACGGCAATGAAATTGTAAGGTAGGTAAATTAGTAAATGAATATAGTGTACCTATTTTGAAGCATTGTGATGAAGAGCTGGCAATCTGTGTTGATGTTGCTGCAGCATTAGTGGTGTGGAGCTGCTGTATAAGCATGCTGAATGTGTGCAGTGTAACACTGTGCGTGCGCGAGACCAAACCGTTAGCGTAGTCGTGTACTTCCGCATTGGTGTAAAATGGCGAGTAATGTGTGGTATAGGTCTGTATCGGAATATCCGTAGGTGTTTTGTGGTGTTTTGCGAGTTTAGAGTGCTGTAGCCTCGTTTTCGTTTTGTTCGGCGGCCATTTTTTCTCTCGCTTAGATTTTTTTTTAGTCTCTAAACTGTTTTATTTCGAGTAAAATCGAGGTGTAAGTTGCATTTTTGAGGTCCTGGGTGCTCCCTCTTGGTGTAGGTAAGTTTTTTATGTATGTGCTGTGTGTATGTATTGTGTTTTAAATGTTTGTATGTCGGCGTGTTGCGTCCGATGTTTGCGAGGTCGTAATGTGTGGTAACGTGTTTCGTACGTTGTTTGCGTTCCTCGTAAAATTTAGCGAGTGTCGTAATTTGTGTGTCGTGTTTTTTGAGTAGCGACGTGAATTTTGCGAGGGTTTGAGGCCCTTGCCCAGTGACCTCGCCAGCAACTGAGTCCCTCGCTTCGCGAGGGGCCTCAGTTGCTGGCATGGAGCGCCTTCGGCGCTCCATGCCAGCAACTGAGGCCCTTGCCCAGTGACCTCGCCAGCAACTGAGGCCCTCGCTTCGCGAGGGGCCTCAGTTGCTGACATGGAGCGCCTTCGGCGCTCCATGCCAGCAACTGAGGCCCGTGCCCAGTGACCTCGCCAGCAACTGAGGCCCTCGCTTCGCGAGGGGCCTCAGTTGCTGGCATGGAGCGCCTTCGGCGCTCCATGCCAGCAACTGAGGCCCTTGCCCAGTGACCTCGCTTCGCGAGGCCAGCGGCTCGCTACGCGAGCCCGCAAGCGTGAGCAACGACTTGTACGCTCACAACTATATATGTGATTTTAATTAGACATCACAGCCATACTATATAGGGAGCAAGCATTATAAACGAGATAATTTACTCCAGCATTAGTAATACCTATATTTATAAATAAATAATTGTCTTTTTTAATTAAGATTTACAAAATCACCAATATCTATAGAGATAAAAAAAAATATGTATGTGATTATTACTAGTATTAATTAAAAATGTACCTCACGAATAGTAGGGGTTCATTTAAGCCCACCAACAAATAATTAATGGTGTTAATAAAATACATTACATTCACTGCTGAGTATTCGTTGTTTACAATCTAAGTATATTGCAATAAATTCAATAGTTCTGAAGTACATTGAGTACATTGGATAAACTCCAAAAATCATTACATAACCATAGCAGACAGTCAATAACTGGACAGGAATATATGCAAAAGTTAACAAACAGCAAAAGAATGCCAAAATAGATTTAAGTGCAATTCATCACCTGCTTGCTACAAAGTTGCAGGAGATGCAAAGCAAGACTGGAAGGAAACTCGTGGAAGCTTCCTCAGCCACCCACTCACAGTGAGTGTTTTGTGGTTAGGACAGCCAATCAAGAATTGTTGTTGTTGTTCAGTCATTCAATTGTGTCCGACTCTCCATGACCCTATGGACTGCATGGACCCATGTCTGGTTATGCTTATCCATAAGGTTATCTTGGCTAATATACTGGAGTGTTTTGCCAGTTCCTTCTCCAATGGACTACAATTTGTCTGACTTCTATGCTATGGCCTGCCCATCTTGGGTGACCCTACATGGTATAGCTCACAGATTCATTGGAGGCACACAAGCACCTTCACCACAACAAGGTAGCAATCCAGAAGAGAAATCATTGATTGCTATTTTATTGTTCAATCTAATAGTTCTTAAAACCTGTCTCTCATCCGGTCACTCCACTATCCCCTTCATGACCTTATCAGGGCGGAGATAAAAACTAAACTGGAGACTGACACAATAACCTTTAAAAATGTATTTAATATTGAATATTATTATAAATTATTATACAGGAAGGTATTAATGATCAACACACAATTAAAATTACTACCTACTCCATGGCATGACAGTTGTTCTTAAAAATATTGCACGTCTCTATACCACAATCCCAGATTTTCCAAATCCTGATACTCCCTATTATTTTAATGAATGCCAAACATAATATTTTCTAAGAGGGCTGGTGCTCTGTTACTTGACTCTGTGTTTTTTTTTTTTTTTTTAAATATGCTGCAAAACCATTTTCTCATACAAGTTTTAACTTTATTATGTTGGGTGCCCAGGCCTATAAATTACTTCCTTACAATTACACAATAGAATACTAGATCTGTGCACTGGTTATTTTGTAAGTGAATGGTTCTGTCACTCAGTCTTCAATGGAGGAAAACATTGTTCATCCAACAGTAAAATGAGTATTTACTGATACAACAAGGCAACCCCCTAAGGTAAGAGCAGCTGTTGTGAATTCCCCGTTTCCTTGAGACATGGGCGCCTACGGATGACTGATCAGTGTTAATACATAATTGTCAGCTCACAATAAAAAATCCAGAATGACTATTTTTGCAGACATTGAAAAGAGCAGTAGAAAAACAAACATTTCCGATTAAAAAAGAGAAGAAAAACAACAGAGATATAGTGAATTCCAATTTCACAAGTTAATAACTTAATAAGCGACAGACTTAACTGACTTTTCAGTCAAACTACCTATAGCCCCATAAGTTAAAGGGATATATTATAGCAAGTGCTATATAACTGAATGTTATTGAAATTGATTTTCTTATAGTAAATATGCATTGACATATTATTCTTATTCTGGTCCTTTTAGCTTTAGATATTATGAATATGGCAGAACCTTATAACTGGTAATTACTTTCTGAGGTGTGCACATGCTCAGAAGATTTAAAATAAATAAGAATTAAAATTCTCAGCCTCATACACTTGATCCAATCACACTGAGCATGGAGAATCCACCAGTGAATTATTAGCAATACTAACACAATGTTAAGGAGTAAGCCAGGAGGATAGAAAGAAGCCTTATTTGAAAAAGATAAAACATATATATAATATAAGGTTAACACCAGTAAATATTTTTTTAAACAACATTTAATTGATAAAGTAATAGTAGACACATATGGTATAAAATTACTCTGTGTTTGGAACATTTACTTTGTGCTTTTAGCTTGTAACTAGATCAGTGGATTCTGAGCAAATGGAAGTAGCACCATCACTCAAGGTGACTGCAGTGCTTTTCATGTTAGATAACTGGTGACTACCAATGCTGTATAGGAGAGGAAGGATTGAATTTACTAACAGATGACTGGTGCTAACATGCCAGCCAATAGCCCATGTTAACCCACAATGCAGCTTCTCAGCTCATTGTGCAATTTATTAAAGCTCATTCTCACATGTAACAGCTAGCTCATGAGTTGAAGTGATTGGGGTGTGTAATGGGAGTGTTATATGTGTGTATGTTACCTTCATCTATCAGGAAAACCAAACTTGTCCGAATTTACTAGACACTTACCTTGCCTTTTACGGTTTCAACTCCTTGTTAGCAGTATATTTTACAACAAAATATGTGCTCAATCAGAGAACGAACTAACCTTAATAGGTTAGTTCTATGGACATGATAACCAAACTCTGAGAGCAACCTCTTGTAGCTCACTTTTGCTCTTCACAGGGAGAAATATCCTGTCTGGACTCACTCAATAGAGTGATCCAGCCCCAAAATAACAGGCAATTCTGTTGTGAAAAAAACAGAAAACCGCAGACGTACGTTTCGGCTTCAATTGGGTGTTTTGTGGAGCAAACTAAAAATATGAAAGATCCATACAATAAGTGTATACCGGAAGTGAGCCACCTTCCCACAGAGTCAAATCCAGTGATATAGGTCTGCTTCATATCTTTTATATTTTGGGCATTCCTCTCTGCCTAAGGCAACAACACAAATAGAACTGTCGATCAGAGAATGAAATAACCTTTAATAGGTTAGTCTGTGGACATGATAACCCACTCTGAGAGCAACCTATTTTACCTCACTTGCATATTTGCAGGGAGAAATATCCTGTAGTAAATCAGTCTGGTCTCACTCAAAAGAGTGATCCAGCTTGGAAATACCAGGCAATTCTACCCTGAACAGGAGAAACAGCAAACCCCAGATGTATGTTTCTGCCTTAGTTGGGCCTCATCAGTAGGGTGTAGCCAGTGCCGGATTGATATCTCTGGGATTCCTAGGCACAGCAGCTTCCTCTCTCTTATAACTTTCTAATCCCAGGTGTTTGGCCTAGTGGTGAGTCTGTGAACTGCAGTATTTCCTTTTTTATGCCAAGGAACAATGTGAAGTGCGACACGAAGAGCCCTTCAAAGGGAAGCACCCCTAGGCGTCTGCCTAGTTGGCTTAATGACAAACCTGGCCATGGGTGTAGCTGATAACTTCCTAAGGCACAGTGAGCAAGGAGTCCACGTCTGGGTCCCCAGAGAAAAGAGGATGTGTGATGAGCCATGGTAGATCTCCTTTCTCAATGTTTGTCCTATTAGTACATTCTCACAAAGAGTGCTCCAGACACTAGTAATTGTGGTGCATAATAGATACTAAGCATAGTTTTCATGACTTTAAGGACTATATTTCCCTTACTGCTGGGTGTAAATTATATATTTACTAAAATTCCAGACTATATATACTTATTAGGTATAAAAGTAGTAGCTCAAAATTAATAAGGCACACACAGGGTTAAGGCTTCCTGCATTGTGTAACAGTTCATGAAAGTTATAAGATTTAAGATTGAATCTGGACTTCCAGCCAATCGGAAATGTCAAAATTCTATCAATTAAGTAGTATTCAATTCCTAAGTCTCTTATACAATGGGCCTCATTCAATTGCGATTTGGCCAATTGAATAGGGCTCTATATAAGCACGTAGCCTATATTTTTTACAGATGTTTTTAGTTAGTGAACTTCTATCCAAAAACAAGATCTTCACTTACTAAAAACTTCTGTAAAAAATATAGGCTATGTGCTTATATAGAGCTCTATTCAATTGGTCAAATCGCAATTTAATAAGGCTGTGGGTAATGGGTTGCTGATTCCTGTATAAGAGTCTATTAAAGTGACCCCTGCCAAATCACAATTGAATGAGGCCCTATATATTTATTCTTGTGCCCTTCTGAATACCACTGTATTAATATAAAAAAATATGAATAGTGGGCATTGACTTAATTTCGATAAATTAATTTGAACCATGTGGAATTTAAAAAAAACAAAACTGATTACTCCTGCTTTAAGATTCTGGATGGCATTTATTCCACGGACATTTTGTTTTGCAATCTTAATATTAAACAGTGTTAGGCAGCAAGTAAATTCAATAATATTTTAGAAATTGCAATAGATTTAATAAACAATTTAAAACATGTTGGTGAATCATGTAAATCCTCCCTCTGTCAGGAGCTGGGTCATAAAGGATGATTCGAACCTGTGACCAATAATAAAAAAAAATCTTTAAAAGAGAATCCCGCAATGTACAAAATAATCAAAATGAATGCCAATACTATGGGTGGCCTGATATGCATTAACTCATTGATTCCCGAGATCGATATAAACCCGAAATGAAACATACAAATATTTCATTTTTGATTGCTGTTTTACGAGCTTGAAACTGTTGTGCAATTAATTCTAATGTCTATCAACGCTTTCCCCGTCATTTACAGTACTGTATTGATTTTTTATTTGCATTTACAGTGCTACGGACAGTGGTTAAACCCCATTTCAGGTCCCATCTGGTACCCGTAGGATTTTCTTCTACATTTGCCATTTACGGGTGTGAAAATATTTGCGGGCTTGTGGAATTGTAGCAATTGAAAAGCGATTTGCGATTTTAGCAATTGTAACTCTTGAGGATGTGACAGATCAAAGGCTTAGGTGGGGTGTAAATTATGGTTGTAGCAGGGATTTTCAGCCCGTAACCTGTAGACCGTTTGTGGCTTGCAAAACAATGCCAATTGAATAGCAAATTAGTTTACAGGCTCAATTACGGGCTCCACTAATTTACAATTGCTCAGTTGAATGAGGCCCTTACAGTCTAGAGGGTATGGCTGAGGTAAAGAAGGTGAGATACAAAATGTTGCACATTAAAGCTGAAGGTGATATGCTTGTTTAAATAGATACATTTTTGTGAGGGGATAGTCTAGTGGAGCGAGGCAAGGATTACAAGGATTACAATCTCTATATTCCAATTGGATGATTAGCAAACAGCAGGAGCTGACATCTCATGTACAAACTGTTGTAACTCAAACATTTGCTTTTCTATTAGCTATGCATTTCTCATTTATATGACTTAAAGTAGGAATTAATGTACTATATTACTACCACAAATCATATTTAAATGCATTATCATTTCACATAATTAGACATAGCAAAATTCACATGGCAAAAAAACAGCTTAATTTACAATTACTTCTGCAGGGAGCTGATTAAGCTTGGCACATTTTTTTATTTTCCGATAGGAGCTCAAGAACGCAGGAATCAATAAACTATCAATCTACGTCAACCTTGAAAGCTACGGTCATTTGGCATGGGGGTCAAAAGAGTTTTGTTTGAACTGAATAAAAGGAGAGTACTTATAAAGTGATGCTGCCTTCTACCAAATATGGCAAATGCCCAGTTTATAGGATTTCAAGTTATAGTGCCTTACTTCTACTGTTTTATTCAAGAAAACTAAAGTGAGTATTAACACACAAAAGATTTAAAAAAAACAGTTACACTGATATATACAAAATCTGGGCCACAAATGATTGAATAGCATGGTAAATGCAGTGGATTTGCCTACAGTTATGTTATTACATGTGATATGTGCATGTAAATATTAATAAATACATTACATTTAAGAATTACTCAACTTACACGTTTTTAACTTACATTGATTCTTCGGGAAGCAATTAACAGTATAAGTGTGACTATAGCATTTATCACGAGATTCGAAGCTTCACCAACTTGCTGGAAGTGGCGTGGTTGCACTGTAGTATATTTCCATTCCTGGTGGTGAAACCAAAATGTTAAATGTTTTTGGGATATGATAGGTTCCTATAAACTATTACAGTGTGTAATTCTGTAAGCACCACATATTTTATACATTTAGGTACACAGAAGCAAGAGTAAGCAGTAATTCACACATTTTGGCAAGCAGCATAATTGTTATGTTGTGGTAGCTGAACTCTGTACCAATGGTGCCTATGTTGGGGCAAATGATAGATTTCATGTAGAATATTCTCTCACATCAAGCTGCATGGTACTGTCAATAATTATTGAAACTGACTCCATTGGACATTTTATATGCTATATCCATCCGAATTTTTTTTCCTCCTCACATATTTTCCTCAAAAGTTATATTACATTTTCTGAGTGAAAAAAGAAAACACTGACCGTATAAACTGCCTTAGCATATGAAACACTGATAACATGGAGATCCCCCTGTGATAGTGGACTTAATTTAGACTTAGCCCCCAGAATGTGAAAAATGGCAACATGCAGGGGAGCATACAGGGAGGAAGACAATGGATGAAGAAGCGGAAAGGCTGTTAGTTGTTGACATGTACATTTTAAATTTAAGCATTTGCAGGTAGGAAATAAAACTAAATTTGTCTTAACTTTTAATCTTTTTACTATTCTGTTTTCTTAATGCAAAAATACAAAGATCAAGTAATGGATGAAGGTGAGACAAATAAATATGTACGGTATGTTTTTTTTTTCTGTTTGCCATCCTCTGGATTAATTAATAAATAAATAAATAAATAAATAAATAATTGAATAATAATTAATTAACAACTAATTAATTAATAACTAATCTGCATATTGCAGATCAGAGGAGATCTTAAAAGGTTGAACTTGATGGACTGAAAGTCTTTTTTCAAACTTAATTACTATGTAACTATGTAAAAATTAGCTTCATGTGTATCCCACCTGAGAAAAAGCACACACTAAGATACAAACAATTATTATCTAGTTATTTATATATAAATGTATGGAAATGGAGAGATTGGGGATGCTCTAGCTGTATATTTGTGATGTTATTTCTTCCTTGTCTTTCTCCCTAGTAATAATCCTACATGTTGATCCCTGTCACCATAGCACCCTATATATACATATAGTCATTGTGTGGAAATTCACTTTATCTCCCTGACAACATAAACAGAATTGTGTGCTTGTGATTTGCTTCTTCTCATGCAGAGGAGATTAGATGACTGACCAGGAGCTGGTCTAATATTTTGTAATGAGCTAGACTGATGTTTACAGGACATATCTCTGTAAAGCGGTCCAACCTTCTTGTTGGTTCCCACACAGTAACCCCCCCCCCCCCCCAGAGACATACATGTTATACCTTTTTAAAGACAAAAACATTTATTACCAATTTTAAATGTGCATTTTAAAATGATGAGAACCAGTTAACGACTCTCACTTAATAACATCTATGACAATGAGCATCATTTTATGGGGACTCCACCAATGGTATATGGATGGTTCAATACAATTTTGGTCACTCTTAGAAGATTAACAAACTAAAGCTCCTCCCACCCTATGAGACTCTACCTAAGTGTCCTCAGGGGGTGTTGAGAGAAGGGTGGGAGGAGCCAAAAATGATACAAAATGCATCTAAAAACTACACAATCCAATCATTCAATACAAGTTACTTAGCTTTATTTATTCCACAGCTACCATTTTTTAATGTGTAACAGCTTTTAATGTTTTTATTTCTGAAAATGGTATGGCTGCTGTGGAATATTAATAAAAAAATGATTGTGACACTGAATTATACCTTGAGCTCCCCAATATTTGTCAATCACCATCTTGAAGCTGTTCACTTTCTGGGGCAGAATTAATTGAGAATTAATTATCAGTTGAATTGGCCAAGGTGTATTAGAGTTAATCTTATACATAGCCATGAATAATCTGAGGAAGGGATTGCAATCCTAAAATATTTGTGGGATGAAGTTTCCATAGTAGCTTCCACTCATACAGTAGCTGTGCTAACTTCATCAAAAGCATGTAACATTTTGGCTTGAAATCAAAGTTTTAACATCATTGAATCTGCTCCTCAACTGCTGGCTTCTCTCCACCATTGCCAAATATTTAAAGTTTCCTGGCTTCTGAGAGCAAAGATATCCACTAACGATTATTACCTCTTAATGAACTCTTAATTTAGTGTTTTATTTAATGCCTTTAATGACGGCTACACTACATACGAATTCACATCCTGCTTTTGCTGATAGTTTGATTTTGCTTTAATTTTTTTATGTTTCTAAATTGGCATTCTGTTTTATTATTTAATTATAATAATTTAGAATTATTCAAACATAGTTTAATTAAATGCAATTGAGGAGCTCCTCCTTCTGTTCAGTAGATAGGAATGGCAGGGAATTAAGTGGTAGGATGTTGTTGTGTCAGTCCTAAGTAATACACTCATCTAGGCCCTCATTCAATTGCGATTTGGCCATTTGAATAGGGCTCTAAATAAGCACATAACATATATTTTTTAAATAAGTTTTTAGTTAGTAAACATCTATCCAAAAGCAAGGTTTTCACTAACTAAAAACTTATTTAAAAAAAATATGTTATGTGCTTATTTAGAGCACTGTTCAATTGGCCAAATCGCAATTGAATAAGGGCCCTAGTCTGCCAATTTTAGCTAACAATAATAAACCTTGTGTCAATCCTAGATTTTCGCCAATAACAACACCTCAAAAGTGAAAGTTCATTGGGGGAAGAACTGAATATCAGCCTAGAGCACTGTGGTCTAATTTGTCTAGCCTAGAGCAGCTAAAACCTCTAATATAGAGGGAGTGGGACACTCTTCTCAGAACTCTAGTTATATCCTAAATAATATTCCCTACATAAGAGGATGATAAACCCTATTCTCTACATAAGAGGATTATAAATACGGTATATAAAAACATGCTTCCTTTCTTCCTCTAAAGCTGGACAATATGGTTGAATAATATATATATACTAGCGACTTGCCCGTCAAAAAATGACGGCAATGTTATTGTAAGTGAGCTAATGTTGTTTGGTGTGTAATAGTAAAGATATAATACATTAATAAATGAATATACTTTACCTATTTGGAAGCATTGTGTTGAAGAGCTGTGAATGTGTTTTGACATTGCTGCAGCATTAGTGGTGTGGAGCCGCTCTATATTGGTGGTGAATGTGTGCAGTGTAATACTGTGCGTGCGCGAGGTGAAACCGTTCGCGTAGTGTCGTACTTCCGCATTTGCGTTAAATGGCGGTTTATGTGTGTTGTGCGTCTTTGCGTATTGTCCGTTGTTGGTTTGTAGTGGTTTTCGAGTTTCGTGTGGTGTTTTGCGAGTGTGGTGTGGTGTTTTACGTGTGGAGAGTGCTGTAGCCTCGTTTTCGTTTTGTCCGTCGGCCATTTTTTCTCTCGCTTACCGATTTTATTAGTGTCTAAAGTGTTTTATTTTTATTTAAGTGAAGGTGTAACTTGTTTTTTTGAGGTGCTGGATGGTTCCTCTTGCTGTAGGTAAGCTTTTTATGTGTGTGTTGTGTGTATTTATTGTGTTTTAAATGTTTGTATGTCGGCGTGTTGTGTCCGATGTTTGCGAGGTCGTAATGTGTGGTAACGTGTTTCGTAGGTTGTTTGCGTTCGTAAAATTTAGCGAGTGTCGGAATTTGTGTGTCGTGTTTTTTGAGTAGCGACGTGAACTTTGCGAGGGTTTGAGGCCCTTGCCCAGTGACCTCGCCAGCAACTGAGGCCCTCGCTTAGTGAGGGGCCTCAGTTGCTGGCATGGAGCGCCGAAGGCGCTCCATGCCAGCAACTGAGGCCCTTGCCCAGTGACCTCGCTATGCAAGCGTGAGCAACGGCCCGTACGCTCACAACTATATATGTGATATATATATATATATATATATATATATATTGTGAAAGAGTGTTCCCAGATGTTTGTGTGAGCCACTCATTTTTTAAAGGATTTTTCCCCAGTAGGTCTGTAGTGGTCAGCAGGGGGTAACTCCTGGAACATTTTAATCAGATCCACCTGACTGGAGCTGGGACATTGGTGGGGCTATTTATGCCCTACTGGAATGAGAGGCAGGCTTGCAGGCTTTGTTTGGGGCTAAAACTGTGTTTGGACTCCATGCTGGCAGTCTCTGTGTGAGGCTGGGTTTGCATTACAGTCTATGAAGATGTTGGATTGGTCTCAGGTGGTTTGAGTTGAAGAGAGACAATCACACAGACAGGTGTTTGCAGCATTTATTTGGGCTATAGAAAATAGGCACACAAGAGAAGTGTGCTGTTGATTGGGCCTGGAGAAAAAGACATGGCACAGAAAAAGACAAGGCAGAGAGACAGCGGCTTGGGAGCTGAGGATGAGCGATCTGCAGCACATTGGAAAACTGATCTTCTGAAGAATACAGGCCAGTTAAAGTTAACATACTTTTAAATTGTTTTGTTTCTGTTTTTGTTCCACTGAGGGTTAGCTGGGTGCAAGCCTGGTTAGTAAGGGAATGGTCAGGTCAGCTAGGTGCAAGCCTGGTTAGTAAGGGAACGGTCTCTAAATATAAAGGTATGCTATAAAAGAAAAAGTAAAAAAATAAAATAAAAAGTAATAAAACAATACAAAGCTTTTTCCCAATGAGGTCTTAGTGAAAAGTGCCTTAGGGAGTTCAGCTACACCCTACTGATGAGGCACAACTAGGTCCCAAACATACATTTGGAGTTTGCTGTTTCTCCTGTTCAGGGTAGTATTGCCTGGTATTTTGGGACTTGATCACTCTATGGAGTGAGACCAGATTGATATACTACAGGATATTTCTCCCTAATGGAGGGCACAATTGAGCTAAAAGAGGCTGCTCTCAGAGTGGATTATCATGCCACAGAACCAATCTATTAAGGTTAGTTCATTCTTTGATTGAGCACCTCTATTTTTGTTGTTGCCTTAGGCAGAGATGTATGCCCAAAATATAAAAGATATAAAGCAGACCTATATCCATGGATTTGACTCTGTGGGAAGGTGGCTCGCTTCTAAAATAAGCTTATTGTATGGATCTTTCATATTTTTTAAGTTTTGCTCCATAAAACACCCACGATTTAAATTTTTTGCATCCCACCAAAACATTCCCATAACACCAACAGTAAGAGAGTGATCTGTTCTGCAATTAAATGTTTGAGAAAATGGATTTTGTATAATCATCCCATCATAGCAGAAATTGCCAGAGAATTGATAAAAATTCTGAAAAGCAATAAACAATAAATGCATATGCAATATGATGATATTACAAGCTTATTTGGGAAGAAATGACAGACCTTTGTAAAATCCCTCCCTGAAGATGTTTGATGGTTACTTATAAATTCCTTCAAATATGTTGCTAAAGCACAAAGATATTCACGATTCTCTTGAATAGGCAAAATACCAGTGCTAGAAGTGTGGAAGAGATGTACACAAATTACACACAAGTAATATAAACTATTGAGCTTCCTTCCTCTTTAAGAATATACACACCAAAAAATGATACATGTCTATGTTTAGTTTTGTATATATTTAGTTATGTTTGTTTAATTTTGTTTCAAACCTGTTTACTTTATTAGCAGTTTATATGTCTACTCAGGGGCATAGGAACTGGGAAGGATGGGGGACAACCCCACCCAGATTATATGAAAAGTAGGACACAAAAAATAGTAAAATTAAACTTAATCCTGAATTGCCAGATTTGAACATTGGAGGGTGCCAGAGCGATGGAGCAGTGTGTTTTTCCCCATTTTTTCCCATGAAAGATTTGACACATAATTATATATATATATATATATATATATATATATATATATATATATATATTGTATATCTATATATATAATTTTTAATTATATTGGGGAGTGGGTGGGGCCAAAGTGCATTGAGATTTTAAACAAAGAAAAAAAATAAAAAAGGTTTTGAAAGGCACTGCAGCACTGGGGCCCCCCAGAGCAGGGCCACTGAGCATCGCACTGGGTGCACCGGTTGTAGATCCACCCCTGCTGCCTGTACTGGGAGTAGAGTTTAATTGAACCACTCAGGGCCACATTTTTTTGGGCTCTTTAATCTTTATCTCCACAGATGTTAGCTTGCAAGAGATTGATAACTTGTTACAGCATGATTATTTTAGAATGCTCTTTTATTAATGGGCCTATTTCGTTTTTAATCACATATATAGTTGTGAGCATACGAGTTGTTGCAAACGCTTGCGGGCTCGCATAGCGAGGCCGCGGCCCTCGTGAAGGCGCTCCTTGCCAGCAACTGCGACCCTCGCAAACTTTACGTTGTAACGTAAACACACGAGACACGTTACCACCCATTACGACCTCGCAAAAATCGTCCGCAGCCCGCAGACATGAAAAAATTAAAAACACAATAAATACACACAACACATACATAAAAAGCTTACCTACAGCAAGAGGGAGCATCCAGGACCTCAAAAAATGAAGTTACACCTTAATTTAACTCAAAATAAAAGAGTTTAGACACTCAAAAATTCTCTAAGCGAGAGAAAAAATGGCCACCGAACAAAACGAAAACGAGGCTACAGCACTCTAAACACGCAAAACACCACAAGAAACACGCAAATACCACAACACACCTACGGATATTCCACTACAGATGCATACAACACATTAGCCGCCATTTTAGAACAATGCGGAAGTACACAGCTACGCTAACGGTTTGGTCTCGCGCACGCACACTATTACACTGCACACATTCATCACGCTTACACAGTAGCTCCACACCACTAATGCTGCAGCAACATCAAAACAGATTGTCAGCTCTTCAACAGAATGCTTCCTGCATATATTACTTCAAAATAGGTAAAGTATATTAATTTATTATTGTATTATTATACACCAAACAGCATTAGCTCACTTACAATTTCATTGCCGTAATTTTTTGACGGGCAATTCGCTAGTATTAACATATTGCTAAGAAGCTCTTGTGAAACAATAGGTATTTAACTCCTCTGCTCAATGCTCAAATTAGCTGTTTGTAAAAGTTGAAAAAAAGCCTACCACAATATTTTTTCTCTGTCCTCTTTCCAATTTAATCGTCACATATACCACAATTTACTATACAGTTATCTGTGTACGTATGACTTGTAGCCAAGCATCTTTTTTAACTGCCAATACTAAGTATATCGCTTTATGAATTTATAATTCAGATTCCAAAATTGGTTTTCTCTTGTATATTGAATGCTCATGAAAATATAGATCTTTTAAATATATGAGAAAAGAATACCATATTTGCAATTTTTCTCTCACATGCCATAGAACATTATCCACTTGCTTTTATTCTTTCCATATTTTTCAGCACCTTAAAAGTTTTCTCCCTCAGAATAAACTCTATTAAAGAAAATGAACATAAAAAGTGGAGGTGTACATGAGTCACAGGTGAGAGATAATAATTAGCGACATAACTAGGTTTTAGGATAAACACATTCGGTATGCAAGAGAATAACTTCCCTCTACCTAAAGTTTAACATTTAAAAAAAAATTGCTTAATTAATGGCTTTTTTCCATAATCACACATGCTATGATATGCCTCACATCCATTTGATAACTAGTTCATGACACTTTCTTACAGAAGACACCCCAAATATTCAGATTCACTGACTGACAACCCACCATGACTACTAGTACAGACAATCTTCATTCAGATTCATTATAAATTAATTTGTTCTTCTCCAATAAATGGTTATTCCAAGTCTACACCCTCTACATGTATGTTTTGTCTCCAAATGCAGCCATAGTGACCCCTTCACTCTGCTTATGACCTACACCTTTCATCCTCCCACTTACACATATAGACCCTTTCCCCAGTTGCATCTACTTTATGGAATTCACTACTTTATTCTGTCAAACTATCCCTGGCCCATAAAACCTAATCACAGCCTGAGCACTGGTTAAAACCCACTTACTCCTCTTCTATGCTTTCTATCACTTCTAGAAATATCAACACATTTTAAAATTTTAAAGGACCTCTGCAGTTCAAGAAGAAACATACTTGTTTGTCAAAAGTATGTACCAAATTAACAATATTAGCAGCTGTGTAAGCCATGGACATAAGACAAGAGTCTGTTTATAAATACAGGAATCCATGTTGTGTTTGTTACATCACTTCTTCAGAGCTGAATCATGAGGGAGTGTGTTTTGGCTATCAGTGAAGAGAGAGGTCAGTAAGTAGTGAACAGAGAGCCATAGTACAGATACTGAATACTGAAATAGACACAACACCCATTCTCTCTCACTGGCCAAGAAGCAGACTCCTTGCATCATTCACTGCAACAACAACTCATCAGAAATGTAAACACACACCTACTTTCCACCAATGTATCCTGGATCTCTCTAAGGTCTGGAAAAGTCCTCAACATTTATTTTATTTTTTTATATTTAAGAACTAGAAGTACGGTATTACTTTATTTCTGCTTAATTATACTCTGAGTTGGACTTAAACATTTGCAAACATATATTTTATTTTTCTATTGAGTGGTGGTCATTTAATCACATATAATAAAAGGTTAATTTATAAAATACAGAAAAATAATGGGAAGGATGTGTTAATGGTTTATATGGAGTCTACAGGTCAAACCCCCCTTTGGATCGCTACCTTGTCATGGTGAAGTGGTTTGTGTATCTCAGTGAACATGTGAGCTGCATCATGCAGGGTCAGCCAAGATGATGAGCAGGTCATGGATTGTGACAACGGCTTTGAGAATCCTAAAGTGAAGTGCTGTTGAGGTTGCCATGGAGACATAATACAGAACTATGATCCTCTCAGGTCAGTGCCTACCACATTACTGCGGAAGAGCAGAGGGTGAGTATGAGTAGCACAAGACCAAATGAATTGGTTGGGCCAAAGTCGAGAGGACACCCTGCTGCAGATGTGTCTGGAATGGAAAAGAAAGTCTGTTTCAGCAGAGGAACCTAGAAAGCTTGATCTAAGAAACAAGGCAAATTGGATGTGGTCAAACACGAGCTGACAAGATTAAACATTGATATCTTGGGACATACCGTATTTTTCGCCGTATAAGACGCACTTTTTCTTCCCCAAAACTGGGGGAGGAAAGTTGGTGCGTCTTATACGGCGAATATACCTTTTCAGACTGCCTCTGTCCTCTTGATCTCACCCCAGCGCTTCCTACCAGCATCGCGTCGGCCGGTGCGTCCTAGTGACGTCACACACGCAACGCTGCAGTACACGTGGAGTGCTGGTAGGAAGCGCTGGGGTGAGATCAAGATGGCAGAGATCAGAAGGAAGGTGAGGATCAGGGGGATCAGAGGGGTCAGGGAGGATCAGGAGGGTCAGGGAGGGTCAAGGGCTCCCAAATGCTGCAGTATATGGATGTGTGTGTGTATGTATGTATGTGTGTATGTATGTATGTATGTGTGTGTGTATGTATGTGTGTGTGTATATATGTATGTATGTGTATGTATATTTATGTGTGTATGTATATGTATGTATGTGTCTCTATAAAGGTGAGGCTCAGGGGGGTCAGGGAGGATCAGGACGGTCAGTGAGGATCAGGAGGGTCAGGGAGGATCAGGAGGGTCAGGGAGGATCAGGAGGGTCAGGGAGGGTCAAGGGCTCCCAAATGCTGCAGTATATGGATGTGTGTGTGTATGTATGTATGTGTGTATGTATGTATGTGTGTGTGTGTATGTATGTGTGTGTGTGTATGTGTGTGTATATATGTATGTATGTGTATGTATATTTATGTGTGTATGTATATGTATGTATGTGTCTCTATAAAGGTGAGGATCAGGGGGGTCAGGGAGGATCAGGACGGTCAGTGAGGATCAGGAGGGTCAGGGAGGATCAGGTGGGTCAGGGAGGATCAGGAGGGTCAGGGAGGGTCAATGGCTCCCAAATGCTGCAGTATATGGATATGTATGTGTATGTGTGTGTGTGTGTATGTATGTGTGTATGTATGTGTGTGTGTATGTATGTGTGTGTATGTGTGTGTTTATATGTATGTATGTGTATGTATGTATATTTATGTGTGTATGTATATGTATGTATGTGTATCTATATATATAAATATATATATATATATATATATATATTTGTGTGTAATGTAGGTGTGTATCTGTGTGTAAAGTGTATTTGTGTTTGAGTGTATTTGTGTTTGATTCAGATTTTTTTTTTTCTTGTTTTCCTCCTCTAAAAACTAGGTGCGTCTTATCTGCCGGTGTGTCTTATAGGGCCGAAAAATACGGTAGTTAACTCAACTGGACTGGAATGTGACATTTCCTATCAGACAACCACCAGATTATTCTACTGTTGTCAAGAATCTTGGATGCTGAAGAGGCTGAAATTGTCCAATTCTACAAAGATATTCAACACCTTCTACCTAGATATTACACCAAGAAAAGAAGTTACTCTCATTTTAGGAGATTGAATGCTAAATGTAGAAAAAACAAAAGATACCTGTAATAATAGGCCTAAGTTTGGCCTTGGAATACACATGAAAATCAGAAATATACTTTGTAGCCAGAGATGTCGAAGCTCTATACAGTCAGCAAAAAAGACATGGAGCTGACTGTGACTCAGATCATGAGCGTCTCATTGCAAAGTTCAGAATTAAGCTGAGGAATGGAGGGAAAATCAGCAAGCAAAATAAATATAACTATATTGTGAATCTACAGTGGAGGTAAAGAATAGATTCAATGGACTAGACATGGGAAATAGAATAGGAGGATAGCAAGAAGAAATAAGGAGACATTATACAATGAGTGATGTAAAGCGATAGACGACAACTGTATGGGAAAGTCAGAATGCCAAAGTGGGCATAATAAAAAACTAAAATGGGAGGGAGTTAACAGAAGCAGATTGGATAAGGAAGAGGTGACATGCAGTCCACAAGTTAATGGAGAGTCGAACACAAGCAACAATATGTCAAAAGTTGCTACAGCTTAAATAATCATCAAATCGGATTGGGTTATAGTTTATCCCCAGTTAATGTTTGCCTTTATGATGTTAGAGAAGTAATAAGTGAAAATACTATTTTACAAAATGGATAGTAGATAAGTGAAATGAATAGCCTTCCAGATAATGGGAACGAGCACAGTAATTCAAGCATGTCCGGGATGAGCATACATCAGAGGGTTAATTAAGCCAACATTTTCAGGTATATATAATGGGCAGACAGGAAGATGACTCCTTTGAATCTTATCTGCCATGAGATCCAAGTTTGTTTGCTTCTTGTCCTTTTCTGTCAAAAGTATTATCGTTACTGAACAAATTATTTCACAGAACTGACTGCATTTAAATTCTTAATAAGAACCACAACACACTACTGGCTACAATACACTGCCATATATCTTCTTGTCACTTTACTTTGGGTTGGCAATGGCTTAAGAATCTTATGCAAACCAACTATGTAAAATAAATCCCTTCTGCAGTCAACAAATATTTTTTTAGAATTTTTCACAATTATAAATTAGTCATAATAAATGATTCACAGATATTGTGCATCAAAAGTTAAATTCTTGCATTTCTAATTAATTCTGTCTTTTGTTTTCTCTTTCTGTTCTTTATTCTATTTATATTCTATTTATCTGAGTCTGTTTCTTCGGGTTATATTTTCTAAATGATAGTTATAGCCAAAAGCTGACAAAGACATTTTCCAGTGAAGCATTGAGGTTTCCTTTTTGCTTATGTGATTCTGTTCCTCCCTTGGCTGTGAGTCCCAGAAAGAACGGAAATTGAAAATAGGCCTTACACTGACACAGCAAATGTTCAAATGCCACTATAATTTATAGGCTTGGCTTCACGAATGAAGATTTAAGAGGGATGTCCACATCTACAGGCTCTCTGGTGGCTGAGGAGGCCAATGCGGGAGATTGTTCTGGGTTGGGTGCTGTAGTGACATGATTTTTTCTCCATCTTTTGTCCTCAAGACCAGCCCTGCATGTGCTCTCGAAATAGGAGACAGCCTAGTGAATGGTTCTTCTCCAAGCCGTCCAGTCTGAAGCTAAAGCGGATCTACGATGGTCAATATGAAAGGCATCAAGGGACTGTTTCAGTGAGTCCCTGTACCTCTTCTCCGGTCCTCCTCTGTCACAATTACCAGTGGTGAGCTCGCCATAGAGCACAATCTTTGGAAGCTAATCATCCTCCATCCTAGAGATGTGTTTTGCCCAGCCCAAATGCTTCTTTAACAGTATAGCCTCAATGCCGGTGACTCCTGCCTGTTCTAGGACTTCACTGTTGGTGAAGTGGTACTTCCAGTGGATATTAGGGATGGTGCGGAGGCAGCATTGATGAAAGATCTCAAGTCGTAGGTGGTGGAGGTAGGTAACCCACGACTCGGAGCCGTACAGTAGGGTGGTAAGCACAGCAGCTCCATACACACTGACCTTTGTGCACTTATTCAGATGCTTGTTGTTCCAAAGCCTTTTATTTAACCTGCCGAATGCACCATTGGTCTTTGCCAGTCTTTTGTCAATTTCCTTGTCAACATTAGTGTCCGAGGAGATGATGCAACCCAGGTAGGTAAACCCAGATTATATGAAAAGTAGGACACAAAAAATAATAAAATTAAACTTAATCCTGAATTGCCAGATTTGAACATTGGAGGGTGCCAGAGCGATGGAGCAGTGTGTTTTTTCCCCATTTTTTCCCATGAAAGATTTGACACATAATTATATATATATATATATATTTTATATCTATATATATAATTTTTAATTATATTGGGGAGTGGGTGGGGCCAAGGTGCATTGAGATTTTAAACAAAGAAATAAATAAAAAAGGTTTTGAGGGGCACTGCAGCACTGGGGCCCCCCAGACCAGGGCCACTGAGCATCGCACTGGGTGCACCGGTTGTAGATCCACCCCTGCTGCCTGTACTGGGAGTAGAGTTTAATTGCACAACTCAGGGCCACATTTTTTTGGGCTCTTTAATCTTTATCTCCACAGATGTTAGCTTGCAAGAGATTGATAACTTGTTACAGCATGATTATTTTAGAATGTTCTTTTATTAATGGGCCTATTTTGTTTTTAATCACATATATAGTTGTGAGCATACGAGTTGTTGCTAATGCTTGCGGGCTCGCATAGCGAGCCCGCGGCCCTCGTGAAGGCTCTCCTTGCCAGCAACTGCGACCCTCGCAAACTTTACCTCGTAACGCAAACACACGAGACACGTTACCACCCATTACGACCTCGCAAAAATCGTCCGCAACCCGTGGACATGAAAAAATTAAAAACACAATAAATACACACAACACATACATAAAAAGCTTACCTACAGCAAGAGGGAGCATCCAGGACCTCAAAAAATGAAGTTACACCTTAATTTAACTCAAAATAAAAGAGTTTAGACACTCAAAAATTTTCTAAGCGAGAGAAAAAATGCCCGCCGAGGCTACAGCACTCTAAACACGCAAAACACCACAAGAAAAACGCAAAAAAACACAACACACCTACGGATATTCCACTACAGACACATACAACACATTAGCCGCCATTTTAGAACAATGCGGAAGTACACAGCTACGCTAACGGTTTGGTCTCACGCACGCACACTATTACACTGCACACATTCATCACGCTTACACAGCAGCTCCACACCACTAATGCTGCAGCAACATCAAAACAGATTGTCAGCTCTTCAACAGAATGCTTCCTGCATATATTACTTCGAAATAGGTAAAGTATATTAATTTATTAATGTATTATTATACACCAAACAGCATTAGCTCACTTACAATTTCATTGCCGTAATTTTTTGACGGGCAATTCGCTAGTATTAACATATTGCTAAGAAGCTCTTGTGAAACAATAGGGCCCTCATTCAATTGCGATTTGGCCAATTGAATAGGGCTCTAAATAAGCCCATAGCATATATTTTTTAAAGATGTTTTTAGTTAGTAACATCTATCCAAAAGCAAGGTTTTCACCAACTAAAAACATCTTGAAAAAAAATATGCTATGGGCTTATTTAGAGCACTATTCAATTGGCAAAATCGCAATTGAATGAGGCCCTAGGTATTTAACTCCTCTGCTCAATGCTCAAATTAGCTGTTTGTAAAAGTTGAAAAAAAGCCTACCACAATATTTTTTCTCTGTCCTCTTTCCAATTTAATCGTCACATATACCACAATTTAATATACAGTTATCTGTGTACGTATGACTTGCAGCCAAGCATCTTTTTTAACTGCCAATACTAAGTATATCGCTTTATGAATTTATAATTAAGATTCCAAAATTGGTTTTCTCTTGTATGTTTAATGCTCATGAAAATATAGATCTTTTAAATATATGAGAAAAGAATACCATATTTGCAGTTTTACTCTCACATGCCATAGAACATTATCCACTTGCTTTTATTCTTTCCATATTTTTCAGCACCTTAAAGTTTTCTCCCTCAGTATAAACTCTATTAAAGAAAATGAACATAAAAAGTGGAGGTGTACATGAGTCACAGGTGAGAGATAATAATTAGCGACATAACTAGGTTTTAGGATAAACACATTCGGTATGCAAGAGAATGACTTCCCTCTACCTAAAGCTTAACATTTAAAAAAAAATTGCTTAATTAAGGGCTTTTTTCCATAATCACACATGCTATGATATGCCTCACATCCATTTGATAACTAGTTCATGACACTTTCTCACAGAAGACACCCCAAATATTCAGATTCACTGACTGACAACCCACCATGACTACTAGTACAGACTATCTTCATTCAGATTCATTATAAATTAATTTGTTCTTCTCCAATAAATGGTTATTCCAAGACTACACCCTCTATATGTATGCTTTGTCTCCAAATGCAGCCATAGTGACCCCTTCACTCTGCTTATGACCTACACCTTTCATCCTCCCACTTACACATATAGGCCCTTTCCCCAGTTGCATCTACTTTATGGAATTCACTACTTTATTCTGTCAAACTATCCCTGGCCCATAAAACCTAATCACAGCCTGAGCACTGGTTAAAACCCACTTACTCCTCTTCTATGCTTTCTATCACTTCTAGAAATATCAACACATTTTACAATTTTAAAGGACTTCTGCAGTTCAAGAAGAAACATACTTGTTTGTCAAAAGTATGTACCAAATTAACAATATTAGCAGCTGTGTAAGCCATGGACATAAGACAAGAGTCTGTTTATAAATACAGGAATCCATGTTGTGTTTGTTACATCACTTCTTCAGAGCTGAATCATGAGGGAGTGTGTTTTGGCATCAGTGAAGAGAGAGGTCAGTAAGTAGTGAACAGAGAGCCATAGTACAGATACTGAATACTGAAATAGACACAACACCCATTCTCTCTCACTGGCCCAGAAGCAGACTCCTTGCATCATTCACTGCAACAACAACTCATCAGAAATGTAAACACACACCTACTTTCCACCAATGTATCCTGGATCTCTCTAAAATCTGGAAAAGTCCTCAACATTTATTTTACTTTTTTATATTTAAGAACTAGACGTATTACTTTATTTCTGCTTAATTGTACTCTGAGTTGGACTTAAACATTTGCAAACAGATATTTTATTTTTCCATTGAGTGGTGGTCATTTAATCACATATAATAAAAGGTTAATTTATAAAATACAGAAAAATAATGGGAAGGATGTGTTAATGGTTTATATGGAGTCTATAGGTCAAACCCCCCTTTGGATCGCTACCTTGTCATGGTGAAGTGGTTTGTGTATCTCAGTGAACATGTGAGCTGCATCATGCAGGGTCAGCCAAGATGAGCAGGTCATGGATTGTGACGATGGCTTTGAGAATCCTAAAGTGAAGTGCTGTTGCAGGTTGCCAAGGAGACATAATACAGAACAATTATCCTCTCAGGTCAGTGCCTACGACATTACTGCGGAAGAGCAGAGGGCGACTATGAGTAGCACAAGACCTAATGAAATGGTTGGGCCAAAGTCGAGAGGACACCCTGCTGCAGATGTGTCTGGAATGGAAAAGAAAGTCTGTTGCTGCAACAATTCAGCAGAGGAACCTAGAAAGCTTGATCTAAGAAACAAGGCAAATTGGATGTGGTCAAACACGAGCTGACAAGAATAAACATTGATATCTTGGGACATAGTTAACTCAACTGGACTGGAATGTGACATTTCCTATCAGACAACCACCAGATTCTTCTACTGTTGTCAAGAATCTTGGATGCTGAAGAGGCTGAAATTGTCCAATTCTACAAAGATATTCAACACCTCCTACCTAGATATTACACCAAGAAAAGATGTTACTCTCATTTTAGGAGATTGAATGCTAAATGTAAAAAAAACAAAAGATACATGTAATAATAGGACTAAGTTTGGCCTTGGAATACACATGAAAATCAGAAATATACTTTGTAGCCAGAGATGTTGAAGCTCTATACAGTCAGCAAAAAAGACATGGAGCTGACTGTGACTCAGATCATGAGCGTCTCTTCGCAAAGTTCAGAATTAAGCTGAGGAATAGAGGGGAAATCAGCAAGCAAAATAAATATAACTATATTGTGAATCTACAGTGGAGGTAAAGAATAGATTTAATGGACTAGACATGGGAAATAGAATAGGTGGATAGCAAGAAGAAATAAGGAGACATTATACAATGAGTGATGTAAAGCGATAGACGACAACTGTATGGGAAAGTCAGAATGCCAAAGTGGGCATAATAAAAAACTAAAATGGTAGGGAGTTAACAGAAGCAGACTGGATAAAGAAGAGATGACATGCAGTCCACAAGTTAATGGAGAGTCGGACACGAACAACAATATGTCAAAAGTTGCTACAGCTTAAATATTCATCAGATCGGATTGGGTTATAGTTTATTTAACTCCACTTATCCCCCAGTTAATGTTTGCCTTTATGATGTTATAGGAGTAATAAGTGAAAATACTATTATACAAAATGGATAGAAGATAAGTGGAATGAATAGCCTTCCACATGATGGGGTAGGAACAAGCACAGTAATTCAAGTATGTCTGGGATGAGCATACATCTATTCATAGGGTTAATTAAACCAACATTTTTAGGTATATATAATGGGCAGACAGGAAGATGACTCCTTTGAATCTTATCTGACATGAGATCCATGTTTGTTTGCTTCTAGTCCTTTTCTGTCAAAAGTATTATTGTTACTGAACAAATTATTTCACAGAACTGACTGTATTTAAATTCTTAATAAGAACCACAACACACTACTGGCTACAATACACTGCCATATATCTTCTTGTCACTTTACTTCGTGTTGGCAATGGCTTTAGAATCTTATGCAAACCAACTATGTAAAAAAAATCCCTTCTGCAGCCAACAAATTATTTTTTAGAATTGTTCCCAATTATAATTAGTCAAAATAAATGATTCACACATATTGTGCGTCAAAAGTTAAATTCTTGCATTTCTAATTAATTGTGTCTTGTTTTCTCTTTCTGTTCTTTATTCTATTTATCTGAGTCTGTTTCTTCGATTATATTTTCTAAATGATAGTTATAGCCAAAAGCTGACAAAGACATTTTACAGTGAAGCATTGGGGTTTCCTTGTTGTTTATGTGATTCTGTTCCTCCCTTGGCCGTGAGTCCCAGAAAGAACGGAAATTGAAAATAGGCCTTACACTGACACAGCAAATGTTCAAATTCCACTATGATTTAAAACCACAGGTAAATGATAAGTACATACAGTGGATATAAAAAGTCTACACACCCCTGTTAAAATGTCAGGTTTCTGTGTTGTAAAAAAATGAGACAAAGATAATTCATTTCAGAACTTTTTCCACCTTTAATGTGACCTATAAACTGTACAACTCAATTGAAAAATAAACTGAAATCTTTTAGGTAGAGGGAAGAAAAAATATGCAACCATATTATTTTATTTTTATAAGTATGCACACCCTTAAACTAATACTTTGTTGAAGCACCTTTTGATTTTATTACAGCACTCCGTCTTTTTGGGTAGGAGTCTATCAGCATGGCACATTTTGACTTGGCAAGATTTGCCCACTCTTCTTTGCAAAAACACTCCAAATCTGTCAGATTGCGAGGGCATCTCCTGTGCACAGCCCTCTTCAGATCGCTCCACAGATTTTCAATCAGATTCAGGTCTGGGCTCTGGCTGGGCCATTCCAAAACTTTAATCTTCTTCTGGTGAAGCCATTCCTTTGTTGATTTGGATGTATGCTTTGGGTCGTTTTCATGCTGAAAGATGAAGTTCCTCTTCATGCTCAGCTTTCTAGCAGAAGCCTGAAGGTTTTGTGCCAATATTGACTGGTATTTGGAACTGTTCATAATTCCCTCTATCTTAACTAAGGCCCCAGTCCAGCTGAAGAAAAACAGCCCCAAAGCATGATGCTGCCACCACCATGCTTCACTGTGGGTATGGTGTTCTTTTGGAATTATGTCACATTAAAGGTGGAAAAAGTTCTGAAATGATTTATCTTTGTCTCATTTTTTTACAGCACAGAAACCTGACATTTTAACAGGGGTGTGTAGACTTTTTATATCCACTGTAGGCTTGGCTTCACGAATGAAGACTTAAGAGGGATGTCCACATCTACAGGCTCTCTGGTGGCTGAGGAGGCCAATGCGGGAGATTGTTCTGGGTTGGGTGCTGTAGTGAAATTATTTTTTCTCCATCTCCTTTTGTCCTCCAGACCAGCCCTGCATGTGCTCTCGAAAGAGGAGACAGCCTGGTGAATGGTTCTTCTCCAGGCCGTTCAGTCTGAAGCTAAAGCGGACCATCTATGATGGTCAATATGACAGGCATCAAGGGACTGTTTTAGTGAGTCCTTGTACCTCTTCTTCGGTCCTCCTCTGTCACAATTACCAGTGGTGAGCTCGCCATATAGCAAAATATTTGGAAGCTGATCATCCTCCATCCTAGAGATGTGTTTTGCCCAGCCCAACTGCTTCTTCAACAGTATAGCCTCAATGCCGGTGACTCCTGCCTGTTCTAATGACTCTAGTGGTCATTCCAGTGGATATTAAGGATGGTGCGGAGGCAGCATTGATGAAAGTGCTCAAGAAGTCGTAGGTGGTGGAGGTAGGTAACCCACGACTCAGAGCCGTACAGTAGGGTGGTAAGCACAACACCTCCATACACACTGACCTTTGTGCACTTATTCAGATGCTTGTTGTTCCAAAGCCTTTTATTTAACCTGCCGAATGCACCATTGGCACTTGCCAGTTTCCTTGTCAACATTAGTGTCCAAGGAGATGATGCAACCCAGGTAGGTAAACTGGTAGACTGTTTTCAGCTCAGCCTCGCCAATAGTGATGCAAGGAGATAGTAATCTTCCTGAGGTGTGGGCTGGTGTCTTGGTGTGGGCCTTTAGTCGCCTTAGGTTGAACAGACTGCCATCATGTGGAAACAAATGCAGAGACCATCCTCAAGATCAAGGTCTGTTGTGGCCATTGGCAGCATCATACTGAAAAATAGCCCTACTTCACACCATTACTTATTGGGAAGTGCTCTGACAGGTCGTTGTTGTACCTAACTTGGCCACACTGCTCTTCAAGTAGCTGGATGTTGAGGAACTATTGTCAGAAATGCTGTACAAGTAAAATTCAATCTTATATGGGTATTACAAGCTAATATAATAATCCTATTATATATATTTTTTTTTATATTTCCAATGTATTAAAATTTTGTATGCTCTATACATTTATATGTATATATGCATGCAATTCCATTATTAGAATATATCTATGTAAAATATGTGTTTTTTGTTTTAATTCCCTGAAGTAGATTCTTAATGCCTCTTTGTTCTGTAGAAATACATAACTAAGCGAATTCCTAAGCTAATTGATAAAGGTTAGCTTAAAAGGTTTATGATTCTTAAGATAATAGGATACTCCTTTAAATTCCCATATGGTTGAATGTTTTAACCAGACATCATGACTTTACCTTATTATTACTAATCTGTTAACCATATCTTGTTTATAGTTCTAAAGTTAAAGTTCATTATTTTAATTCTTTTGTGGTAATTTAAAGGTTCAAGAGCACCCTCTCGTGTTCCAAGAAATTAATGTCTCTATATAAAAAAAATCGTATTAAGAGTTAAATATTTTGTGACATCATTAGAGTTTCTGATTGGTTGCCAAATACATAGCATGATTGGAATTTCTGATAAGTTTTTGCTTATCTGTTTGGTTTATTTCTTATCAAAAAATTTTTAGACTTAGTTTTTTTCCATTAAAATGTATAAATCCGGATATAAATTTTAATATAAAATTTGATATCTCTTTTTATCTTTTTGACCAAAACAGATACATTAATTTTATTTAGTTAACTTATCAATTATATCATAAAATACATTACCATAATTGTGTTACTCATATACACATTTTAATATTTTCATAATACCATACATAGACACTGTTAATATTTTTTAAATGTCATTTTGGTGATTTTTTATAATTGGTTTATTTTATTTCATTTCTTGGGTTGCTATTCCGGGTTTTTATTGTATATATAATTGTGATAAACTTTTATATTGAGATTCAAGGATTGAATAGAAAATGCTATACGATTATGATTTGTAAAATCTGATTGGTTAAAATATTTTTTATTATCTGGCTGGTTTTATTTTGTTTTATTTGCAATTGATTTGATACATGTTTTATATATATAATTAGATTAGTTTATATTTGTTATTATCAATAAATGTTATTTTATAAAGAGGAATATTTGTCTATAAATTGATTCTGAATTCAAAATGTATCATTCTAATTATTTAGAAAACGTATGTCACTTTAATATTCGGACACTATACGTTCCAGGATTTGCCATAGACAATTCCTACTCACAGTGTTGAAAGCTTTGGTCGACAACCGTCGCGTAAAGTCCCTTGTTTTTTTCTCTGCTTTTCTCTTGGAGCTGCCTGAGAACAAAAAACATGTCTCCTGTTGGCTCTAAAGCCACACTGACTCCCGGGGAGGAGTTCTTCTGCAATGGTGGACACCAGTCTGTTGAGGAGTACTCTTGCGAGGATTTTCCCTGTGACGGAGACCAGAGTTATTCCCCGGTATTTGGATCGGTTTGACTTTTCTCCCTTTTTCTTGTACAGGGTGATGATGATTGTATCCCGAAGGTCCTGTGGCAGTTTCCCTTGGCACCAGCAGCAAATAATATTATCAGCACCTATTAACCACCCCATGCTGCAGGGTCCTAATCGGGATGACTGCAGGGCCTAAAACATTAACCCTTGCCACCGCTCAGGTCCTTAAAGGACCTGCACTACTATTACATTTAAACCGTGCATTTGCTTAAATAGATGTCAATCATATATCAGCCAATCAGAATGGGTGAAAGGGTGTAACCCATTCTGATTGGCTGAAATATGATTGACATCTATTTCAGCCAATCAGAATGTTTTTTTTTAATAGTGTTAGGGGGGGTTGGTTAGGTAATTAGAGTGATTAGGTAGTTAATTAGGGGGGATTAGTTAGGTAATTAGGGGGTAATGTAATTAATTAGGAGGGATTCATTAGATAATTAAGGGATTAGGTAGGTAATTAGGGGGTATTAATTAGTTAATTAGGGGATTAGGTAATTAATTAGGGGAGATTAGTTAGGTCATTAGTGGGGTTAGGTAGCAAGTTAGATGGGATAGGTAGGTAAATTATGGGGGATAAGTAGGTTAATAAGGGAGAATGGGGGGTTAATAGGTGACAGGGAGTCCCAATCGGGAGTCCCTGGCTTATAAGGTTGATTTTAGATGCCAGGGGGGTAACGATCGGGATCCCCTGCAGTATGGGGGTTTAATGTTGGGAGAAAGGGGGGTCCTTTAAGCACCCCCCTTTGCAGTAGTTGGGGGACGGGGTAGTTGGGCAGATCTGGGGCCTCATTCAAATACTATTTGACCAATTGAATAGGGCTC
This sequence comes from Discoglossus pictus, assembly GCA_027410445.1. Classification (NCBI taxonomy): domain Eukaryota; kingdom Metazoa; phylum Chordata; class Amphibia; order Anura; family Alytidae; genus Discoglossus; species Discoglossus pictus. The sequence continues at coordinate 146,871,370 of CM050169.1, forward strand.
AATATAAGCACATAGCATTTTTTTTTACAGAAGTTTTTAGTTAGTGAAGACCTTGCTTTTGGATAGAAGTTCACTAACTAAAAACTTCTGTAAAAAAATATACTACGTGCTTATATAGAGCCCTATTTAATTAGCTAAAAAATCAATGGAGATTTTAAAATTGGGCAGATCCTCTCCCAGCTTTTAGTCACTACATAGAAGGAAGCATATAAAGACTGGACAACAGATAAAGGACAGTGTCCACAGGGAGATACATATAAAGGACTGTATCCATGGGCAGATCCTCTCCCAACTTTTAGCCACTTCATAGAAGGAAGCATATAAAGACTGGACAACAGATAAAGGACAATGTCCATGGGGAGATCCTCTCCCAGCTCCTGGATATCTAATAGGCTGTGAAGAGAAGCATGCTGAAATTTGAAACACTAAACATCAAATGTAAGTTTTAAACGGTAGACCATTTTTCCTTCAAATATTGATTTGATTTCCACCCATGTATTCATTAAATAAATGAAACGCACCTGTAAATTGCATTATAGTGGTCTGTAAACTCCATTTATAACCCATTTGACCCGTTCATGGGCAGGTGGGCAAGCAATGCATTATAGACCAAAGCATTGCTAGCCTTCCTGCCTGTGAAAAGGTTTAACACTTACCCCTTGATAATTTTTTTGCTTTTATAGCTGGGACCTGGGTTCAGTTCCAGTCAGGTAACCAAGAGGTGACACCATCCTAAAGCCAAGTAAGGGTTGGGCCAGGTCAGGACCACCTAGGAATACCAGGAGCTGTATGCTGTGGCCCACTGAAGAAGGAACTGGCAACCAACTCCAGTATCTCTGCCATGAATACCAAGTGGATCAGCATGGTGCGTTACTGATAGGATCAGATTAGTGAGTAAACATGTATTCTGATGTGTGAATCAATTATATCTGGGCACCTAGATATAATGAGAGAAAAATAATGCACAGAAGTCAGAGTGTCATCAGAATAATCTCTGAATGTATTTAGGCGGCAGAATCTTATATAGCATAAAAACACGTCACAACTAGTTGAAAATACTGTTAAATACATTTTTGCAAGCAAGTGACTTTTTGTTTCTGTCTAACATAGCAAAATCCGGTTTCCTATAGATATCTCATCTCAGTTTCTGAAACAAAGACAGGATACAGGAAACAGATGTTTTTAAAGAACATTAACGTAAACATTCTACAGATGACGCACTTAAACATTCTAGTGAGATAAGAAAAATGCTGACATACTTTTTATAATCATGATATTCTTAGCTAATTAATTTCTAAATGAAGAAATTAAAATACCTAACATATCCCTCCTCTTATAAATGTATTAGACCAAGGTCTTAAGGCAAGGTTCAGGTCATAGTCCTTTCTTTAGTGAAGAGTTGGGGTCTGGACCATCATGGTGCTTCTCTTAATCCACTTGTTTTTATACATCATCAATGTCATGATCAAGATAAGAATCAGATTCTCCTTGAGTGAGGGGTATTGTCTCTATTAGGTATTGTTGAGTTACTGCTTGGTCAACAACCTTATTCACCAATCCACGGATGCATGGTATCACACAGCATCCTAACAAAATGATCAGTGTTAGGACTGTGCCAACAGTGATCAATATCCCTCTGATGTAAGCTGCCCATTTACCAAAGGTGTCTTGGAGCCATTTAGACAGAGAATCATTAATACCGGAATTTTCTACTAGTTAATTTGACAGGGCAGTGAGGCCTTCCAGTGCTTTGGTCACAGATCCGTCTGGAGCTGTGTTGTTGGGTATGAAAGTGCAACAGGCAGTCCCAAACATTTTACATACCCCTCCTTCTTTCGCCAACAGCATGTCCAGAGCTATCCGGTTCTGCCAAGCCATCAGGCTAGTTCTATCCAGTTGCTCTGCCAAGCCTTGAACTGCATCTCTGGTATAATTTACAAATCTCTGTTGATTATAGTAGATATAGTTGATCCAATCTACATTCTTATTTATAGTCACCCACCAGGAGATGATGGTTTCGAATCCAGCCGCCACTTGATTTCGGGCTTTAAACTCATCAGGTACTCCTCTCGGAATCCCAATAGAATCAATGTATATTCGATCATCAAAGCTCCCCTTTGGAACTGACCTTCTGGCCCGCTTCAGGTTTTTTTCGGTTATCCACATCATACCAGCACTTCTATCAGGCAATATATAAAACGGTTGAGCCAGTTGGATCAGGGTACATATTCCACCCCACAGTGAGGGTAATACTTGTCTCACTTGTTTACCTCCACAATACCACCAGATATCTGCTCGTCCAACTAAGTGGTTGGAAAACAATGTGTCTGGATATTCTTTACTGCCCACGTGTATAATGTCCGAACAATACGGTGCTTGCCCAACACTTATTCTTGAGTTCTGTCCGGTACGGTTAAAGCACGTAAAATTACCCGGGTACATCATAAATTGGGGTGGTTGGATCCTTGACACTGGTGGGTACAAATAGTGTAGAGCAGTACAATTGGATACAGGCGCTATTTGTTGGAACAACTGTAACATGCACTTCAGTCCCTTTTCATCATTCTGTTGGTTCAGTTTAAATGGTACCGTTGCCATTGATGGTCTGGCAGTGGAACATGCTATACAGTTACTCATTTCCATGGAGGCTGCTGTATACAGCATCCATTCCAACCAGATGTTTTTTTCTGCATACCCAGTCTCAATTTCAAAAGTGTCAATCAGGCGGTCAGGTTCCAAATAAATGACCTGTGAGGGCACAGTCCTATTCACAGGACTCACCTTGGTGAGATCAATAGTCTGTCTGGGCTCCTCTTTTTGCAGTACCTGAATATGCAAATATTCCATGTTGTTACCTCTGCCTGAGGTGTAAATTCCAAGAGTATATCTCCCCTCATCACACTTTTGTGGGTCCTGGAGGGTGATCCGGATGGGGTTGCATAGCTGATTTTGGCTGCAAGAGGATGGCTCCACACCCCGTGTCAGCTTTAAGCGTCTCTTTGTACTTTTGCACTTCATGTGATTAGGTGGGGAGTAACCCCAGTCAGCTCCTGTATTCCATAAGGCCAGTTTCCAGCTAGGACATCTCTCATTTCCATACGGAGAGGCTATACACAAATATACTGGCGCTTTTCTCACCCCTCCACTACGTCCTCCTCCAGAAAGTCCACATCTTAGTACTTGACATAGGTCTATTTGGTTGGTTCCCATCTGCCCTTCCTTGAACGCTAGGGTCACTTGGCCAGTTAAATTGACTTCCATCGTGTCTCTTCTCATTCTGTGCATCCACATCTCTCCAATCGATTGCGTCTGGTTGCCTCTGGGTCTTGTTACTTCTTCCCATATGATTATGGGTGCTACTATGCAAAGAGTTATCAAGATGAGGCATGTCAGTGAGATTCTTAGGCCACACCAGTTAGGTCTTTTGAACAGGTGCCAGGACATTTTCTTGGGCCAGTTGAGAACCCCAAAAACCCGCACCATTCGGTTCTTCACTGGGTTTGAGACGAGTTTCCCCCCCTTTGTAGCCCAGCCTGACTCGCAATGAGTCAGCTAGCAGGTTTTTAGGAATCAACTGGCTCAAGCTCTGGCACTTTTACTCTCTTGCAGTGAGTCAGGTGTATCCAGGTGGCTCGTTCTGCAACTTTCAAGGCAGTGGGTGTTGACAGCAGAACTTGGTACGGTCCTTCCCACCTGGCCGATGCCCAATTTTTACGCTTGATTACTTTAATTAGGACCCACTGGCCTAGTTGTACCAAGCAGGGTCCCTGCTGTTGCTGTGGATGAGAGAGAGAGATGGAGGTAATATCTTTCTTACTTAACATTTTTCTCATATAGTCTGCTAAGTTTTCACTCATGTTCTCATCTTCTGAGATAAATGGTCTAAATTCTGGTAGTAGGAATGGTCTCCCATACAATATTTCAAACGGGGTTAACTTCTTCCTGCCTGGAAGCATGTGCATGCTTAGCATGACTAATGGTAAACAGTAAAGCCAATTTTTCCCTGTCGCTGCCATCGTTTTCCTCAATTTATTTTTAATGGTACCATTAGTTCTCTCCACTAATCCAGCTGACTGTGGGTGGTACGCACAGTGGTTTTTCAACTCTATGTGTAATGCTTTACTCAAGTGGTTGATAATTCAGTTCACAAAATGTGTGCCGTTATCGCTATATATTTTCTCTGGTATACCAAACCTAGGAATTATTTGTGTCACTAAGGTTTTAGCCACTGTGATTGCGTCAGGGTGTCCACATGGTTTCGTTTCCACCCACCTAGAGTATACATCAATTATCACTAGGCAATATTTCTTCCCTTCACACTTTGTTAGTTCAATGAAATCCATACATATTGTCTGGAAGGGGTATGTTGGTTCTGGGAATGTGCCCCTTATGGGGTGATAGTTACCCTGAGGGTTATGTTGTGCACAAACAAGGCACCCTGCACAAAAATTTTTAAAATAGGTGTTTAATCCATAGGCTGAAAATATTCTGCTGACCATGTCTACCATACTCCCTCTTGAGACATGACTAATGCCATGGCTCAACATAGCTGCATATCTGAATAGTGATTTTGGTAAAATTGGTTTCCCTTCTATACTCTCATAAATATTATCAGCATTTAGTTTACTCCCTTTCTTCAACCAGTATGTTTTTTCCTGTGAGGGTGCATTTGCCTGTAGTTGCTGTAGAATACTCTTGTCAATATGGTTTACGAAATACACAGATGTGTAGCTGTGTAAGAGAAAAATGTGTATTTTTCCCGTTTGAGCCGCTTGCTTTGCAGCTGTATCTGCCCTGCCATTTCCTATAGAAATTGCGTCTGTGGTCGTGGTATGAGCCACACATTTACATACCGCAATCTTCAAGGGCAGTTGAATGGCTTCAAGTAACTGCAAAAGGAGTTGTTTATGAGTGACTTGCCTGCCAGTAGATGTGACCATACCTCTATTTTTCCACAATTGTGCAAATATGTGCACAGTTGAGAATGCATATTGGCTGTCGGTGTATATATTTACTATTTGTCCCTTTCCTATTTTACAGGCTTCAGTAAGGGCCACGATCTCAGCTGCCTGTGCTGAAAAATGTGATGGAAGTTTTCCTGCTCTTATAGTTTCTTCTTGTGTTACTACTGCATATCCCGTTGCATTTGTACCATCTTTGTTTCTACTTGATGACCCATCTACAAACAGAGTTAGTGTAGCCTCGGTGTATGCAACATCTCTAAGGCCATCTCTTGGTGAGACTTCTTTTTCTATGATTTCAGTACATGCATGTGGTGTGCCATCTTCCTGGATGGGAACTAACGTTGATGGGTTCAGTGTTGTGCACCTTTCTATGTGCAAGTGTGGTTGTGACAGAAGTATAGTCATGCATGATGAGTGTCTTGAAGGGGAAAGGTATGAAACCTTATTTTGTAGTAGAATGACAGATACAGCATGTGGTACTCTTAGAGTCAAAGGGTGGAACAGGACTAAGCCTGCTGACGCCAGAACTGCCATGGAAGCCGCCACTACAGCCTGTACACAAACCGGAAGTCCCCTGGCTACAGGGTCCAACCTGGTTGAGTAAAAAGCCAAGGGTCGGTCTCGCAGGCCATGTTTCTGAGTCACAACAGAAGTCATATAGCCTCCCCTTGAGTCAACAGTTTGTATAAATGGCTTGCTGTAATCTGGCAATCCCAATACAGATGTTCCCACTACTGTGTTCTTAAGCTGAATGAATGCTGCTTCAGCTTCATGTGTCCACGCTACCTTTTCATTAGCTGACATTGATTGTGCATAAATAAGGTGTTGTATGGGCCCTGTAAGTTCTGCATAGTTGGGAATCCAACTCCTGCAGAAATTTACCATCCCTAAGAAAGACATAACTTGTCTCTTTGTGACCGGCTTAGGGGCTTCTAGTATGGCCCTTTTCCTAACTGGGTCTAGTGATCGTCCCTTTCTGCTCACTAGGTATCCCAGGTACTTCACTTCTGCTTTCCAGAGCTGTAATTTATCCCGACTAACCTTATGTCCCTCTTCTGCCAGGAATGTGTGTTATCTGGCTGCATGTCATTTAGGAGTGTATGTGGATCTGGCACCGTGGGTACTCGGGAAATTACAGCTTTATTTACTGCTTGCAAATCCTGCACTAATCTCCAAGCTCCGGTTGTCTTCCTGACTGGGTAAAGTGGGGTGTTACATGGGGATCCTGGGCATTCTATTATAATCCCTTTCTCAATCAAAACTTTTATAATAGGTTCTATGCCCTTCTCTGCTTCAGGTTTTAGAGGATACTGTCTCTGATGTGGCTGAAAAGTACTTTTTGGGGTGATTTTTACTGGCTCTACCCCCTTTATAAGGCCTACATCAGCGGGCCCTGTGGACCATAAGGTGTCCAGAAGGCTCTCTAATGCTGCCTCCTGTTCCTGAGTGAACAGTATCTGTGTGTTGTGTCATGGTTCCTCTAACAGAAGAACTTTCTCCCACCTGGATGACTGTAAGTGTATTCCTTTCTTTGTCTCAGTTACCCAGTTCAGGCTTTTCCGATATATTTTCGTGCTCGGTGAGTACTGCACTCCGAGGTCATAGGGTAAGTACTCCCATGGTGTTTTATCTGTCTGAGCCTTTTCTACCATCCCTCCTACCTGTACCCACCTTCCACCAGCTGGCATAGTCAGTGATATGTGTGGCACTGTGTGTCCTGCATAGAGTAACTGGTCTTGATCATTCAATTTTACTCCCACCCCTGTATACCCATTTTCTGTCCAGTATATGTAATCCAAGGTTATTCTGGTATTGGTGTGTTTGAAAAATGTTTCTCATAGTCCACATTCCTCCCCGGTGTACTTTCAAATTTCATAGTGCAGTGTAATGACCCTGTGCTTTGTTTTACACTGGAAGATGGAGCTAGGTCATTAGCCATGGCTACCAAAGTGCTGGATACTTGTCCTGGCCCTTTCGACACCATGTCTAATGTGTAAAAGTAATGTGGTTCACCCATCCCCTGCACTACATTTACATTGACAGGTATGTCCCCCATGTATGCATTCATGCCTTTCTCTGTGGGAACCACTCTAATGTTGCATTTCAGCATCAGATCTCTACCCAAGAGATTTATCGGGCATCTAGGGGAGAGTATAAAAGGATGCTCAAATGTTTGGCCGTTGAACAATCTCCCTGTGAGTGGGCATGATATAGGTTCGCTATTTGTCTGTCCTGCTGCTGACCTAACCAGTATGTTTTGTGATGACGTATAAATACTCCATGTGCCATCATCGCTCAATACTGACCTACATGCTCCTGTATCGCATAAAGATGTTATCATTACCCCCTCTACATCTAGTTTAATGACTGGGTGTTCTGCTAGGGCCATTAAGTCTATACATGATTCTAAATTCAACACATCATTTATTTCTGGCAAATTTGCATCATTATTACCATACTCATACAATTCAGATTCATGCAATTCTTGTTCAGCAAATATTAGTAAAGGAAGGGTACAACCTGGTTCTAGTCATTTGTCGGTCCGGTCATCGTCATCCGCTCCCTCTTCCTCCTGGTACTTTTTGTTTCTGCAGGAACGTGCTAAGTGGCCGGCCTTGCCACATACGTAACAATTTCCATAAAATTTGTCCTCTGCTTCCACCTCGACCACGTCCACCTCCTCTCCCTCCACGTTTTTGGTTATTTCCACCATCACCAGAAAAGAAAGCAAAAAGTTATAGGTTGCGCTGTCCCATCAACAGAAGTCATCAAATACACCTCCTTTGGTTTACTATCTTGCTTTATCTGTTTCTTTTCATTTGCTCTCTTACACTGCTCTTCTGCATGTCTAGCATATTCTATGGTTTCCCTAAGGGGACATGTTTTGTAAGTAATTTGGTGTTGTATCACAAAGTCATTTATTTGTTTAGCTGCTGAGCATATGGTCCAGCATCATCATATGGGTTGTCTGGCCACCCCGCTATGGCTGTCAAATACTACCCGCAACCTCCCCATATATTGTTCCACACTTTCATCATCTTTCTGTACACACTTGTTTATCTTAGTCCAGTCTGCGTCTGTCAGCTATTCTGCCTATTAGAGTGTCTACTCTTTGGGTCAGTTCTTGTGATCCATAATGGCAATGGCTCCCCCCTTGGGTCCAGTGGATTCCAGTCACCTTCACTAAGGATCCAATCGGACCCTAATATCTGCCTCAGACACCGTACAACCTCAACACCATTTAATTTAAAACTTTGCTGCAATCGCTGGAACTTAAGTCTGAAAATTCCCATATTGTCATTTGGGTGGGGGACTCCTTCTACAGCTCTCCTCACATCTGCATCTGTCCATGCTCGGTATACTAGCATTGTGGGTGGCAACACATTTCCCCCCTTCAGGATTGGGAACCTCAATTAAGGGATAAAATAGCACAGATGTTATTCCCTTACCTCAGTATTGATGATCTGGTGCCCGCCTGGTGCTGGCGGGCCGTCCTTCATAAGGTGGTGGTGTTGGAGGAGGTGGATTTGGAGCGGTGGCGGCAAGCAGGTATTTGCGGGCATCATCAAATTCGTCCTCTACATCATCACTATAAGTGACCATATTTCCAGGAGTTGGAGGGGCGGTCAGTCGTGGAAGTATTTTCTGTGTACACATAAACATATCCTCTTTCGAAGGAGAGAGGTGGTTAACATTACATGTCCCTCCCCCCGTAGGCACCGTCATTGTGATACACATTTGCCTTTTTGTTTCCATCTTCAACAATTTTTTATTTTTAGTATAGAAAATGTATTTACTTTTTTTTTATTTTTATTTTTATTTCCTTAATTAAGTAACGTTGCGTGTACTTTTCCTTTCCTATACTTCTTTGTATATAGTAAAGCTCAATAAAGTTTGAACGTCTCCTATACCTTCCTTGTAATAAGGATTAATATTACCAAGAAGTAGTGGATACAGGGCACTGATTCCAGCAGAGGTAGTACAGTAGATGCTGTGTATCCAGTGGGTGCGGTGAGCATTGTCATCACTTAAAAGGGGTTATAATAACATGCCTTTGTCTCTCTTTACAGCAACCACACTTCCTCCCTTCTGCTATGTTCCCTTAAAGTTACAGACAGACATATTTTACATAAAAAACTAACACACACACACAGAGAAAATTGGAGTAGGAAGCGAAGTGGTCTGCCATGCTGACTGTGGGGGGTGGGCCAGACCCTGCACATGTCACATAATACAGATCAATCACCTCCCTGCCCAAAGGTAAAGCATTGAGTAAAGTTACAAAGACACAGAAACTTTATATATATACACAAATACACATAAGAAAACAAGTCTAGAATACAGTGTGCACAATTCCCACACATAAGTGTGTTTTTACCAGACATAAGTTACAGATGCACACCAGAAACCCTTTGCATATTAAACATGTCTTTAGAGATTACCTTGAAAACTGCAGGGTCTAGAAACCACACTCCTGGCAGTGCGATTTATGCCCTTGAGAGTCTATCCACCTATACATATACATATATATACACATATACATATGTATATACCCACATATATATATATATATATATATATATATATCTTGAACTCCTATAGTATCAATTAAAGTTAATAGATATACACAACAAATAATATCACAGGTACATGGAAATATACATAGCATTACATATACATACAACACCCAACAGACCTTTTATACATTTTCCAGAAATAATCTGTATAGCTCCCACCCAGGGCTTCATACACACAATCTTACAGAGTATTTTAGTAAGAAGTTATGAATACACAGAAACTGCTGACAAAATAGTTCAAATTGTATAACCAAGTAAAGAATGAGAAAGATGAAAATTCAAGCAGTTAGATGCCTGTTGTGCTCAACTGCCACAAATTTTGGTTTGTGCGTCTTCCATAAACACAGGCAAGTCACAGGATTAGCCCTTCGGAGACTAGGTGGGTAATGCGTGACCACTCACTACCAAAAGTGGATAGTTTCAGGTAAGAATTTTGAGAACAACACAAAAGAATACATGTAAATATATACATACACTCACAAGTACACAGAAATATACAGAATGTTTACAGGTATATATAATAACCAAGAAACTGTTATCCGTGTTACACCCCTCACAAACATACATACACCCGGTACCGGTATTTAAATCATACAAAATGGTAACATGCACACACATACATATTGTCTTGCAAGAGCTCATTTGAAAGTCGGACTCATTTACCCCTTTTTCATGGTAAGCTTTCTCAATAACGTTACGTACGGAGAACTTATTTTATAGTCTTTTCCTCAGGATAATGACTCTTTTACCTCCCCATGGGTAAGTTTCAACCCTTCTACCTATTACTAGGCTAGAAACCTAGTTGTACAACTCTTTTACCTAATATCACTGTTAGGCAAGGACCTGGGACATACACACATATGCAAAATGCAGCAGAAATTCAGATACTCACTGTCAGTTCGTTGTAAGCTGTGCCTTGTCATCCCTCGGAAAAACACCTTGCCTCTGTGGTCCAACTGATCGTATATATCAGGCCTGAGGACTTTCTCAAGGTAAGGGAGTCCTCAGTGACTTACCCCCCCGTGCACGGTAAAAGGAGTTTTGCTTCGTCCGAGGAATGATAAGGGAAACAACTTCCGGCTCGAAGGACCAAAATGATAGGATCAGATTAGTGAGTAAACATGTATTCTGATGTGTGAATCAATTATATCTGGGCACCTAGATATAATGAGAGAAAAATAATGCACAGAAGTCAGAGTGTCATCAGAATAATCTCTGAATGTATTTAGGCGGCAGAATCTTATATAGCATAAAAACACGTCACAACTAGTTGAAAATACTGTTAAATACATTTTTGCAAGCAAGTGACTTTTTGTTTCTGTCTAACATAGCAAAATCCGGTTTCCTATAGATATCTCATCTCAGTTTCTGAAACAAAGACAGGATACAGGAAACAGACGTTTTTAAAGAACATTAACGTAAACATTCTACAGATGACGCACTTAAACATTCTAGTGAGATAAGAAAAATGCTGACATACTTTTTATAATCATGATATTCTTAGCTAATTAATTTCTAAATGAAGAAATTAAAATACCTAACAGTTACGGTCCATGATGTCACAGAGAGTCGGACACAACTGAGTGACGCAAACACAACACAATAGACTATTTGCTATTTACATTAAATAAACAAACACATCCATATGGATCAGTAGTTTGATACACACAGACAATCCTAAAATGTGATTGACATTAGATAGCACCTCTTTAAAACAACAGAAGGTAAGGGGACGACCTGTTGCCAAGCTTTAACCTTGAAACCACACACTACGGTTATGTGAAGATTATTACAAGATCTCTGAGGAGCTAAAGAATTATATGGCAGTTAGAAATACAGTGCGCTCAGCATTTCCTTAAAGGAAATCGAAGTTGCTGATCCAACAATCAGAAGTAATTAATCTTAAGGGACAAAAGACTACTTTTGTGGAGAGCCAGTGTGATGTATTTTCTTTGCAGATAATGATCTGATTATGTTTTAATGAGCAAAGGTCATAGGTACCAGTACTGAGGAACATTTTAAACAATGCTAATAGGCCCTGCAATAAAAAATACACATTAATAAATAATCAAAAAAATAAAAAACACTCCTATCACAGCTGTTGGCTTTATTAATTAAAGGACCACTGAACTTTGTCATTTCTTTTTAATTAAAATTAATATCATCTATACTTTTTATAAACATTTTAGTGAAATATAAAAAATATTTTTTGGCTTACTTGCTTTATTTTGCAACTCATATTGCTCAGTACAGGGGCAGCCATTTTCCTTCTCACATTCTTTAATATCCTACCCCATCTTATTCAGCTCCATCCATACATTTTGGAAAAGTCCACTAACAACATGACAGGGGGAGGCACTATAGCTGCTGATTCACCCCTAGCAGGAAAGGAATATCTTATTACACACGTTATGTGTAATACATATTACTGTAAATGATCCAAAACTCTTCCATCGATAAAAACGATGGAACTTTTCTGTTATACCACCAGGACTTTGTTTAATTTGTTCTGAGGGTGGGGTTTATATTTAGGATTAGGGTTTATCGTTAGGGTAGTGGAAGATGATAAGCTTTATATACTTACTATATAAAGCTTATTATCTGCCACTACTCTAACCCTCACCCTAACCCTAAACCCTAACCTATAAACCTAATTAAAAAAATCATCAAAGTCTATAGTTTGCGGCACACCACCTGCTGGCCGATGCACTCAGTTGCACTGGGTGGAGCATAACATGAATGGTCCAAAACTTGTTATTCTTACATAATTCAAATAAATATAGTAAACTGTTCATACTATATATACATTATATGAATGGCCGGATTACCCATTAGGCCAACTAGGCAGCTGCCCAGGGGCGTTTCCCTGTGAATGGTGCCACTTTTTAAATAAAAATGGTTCCTGGCTTAAAAAAAAAAGAAATGCTGCAGTTCATATACTGTTTACTAGGGGGTAACCAACTAGAACAAGAGAGAAAAGGAACTTACATGCACAGAAAAGGCAAAAATGGGTTTGTGCATATCGTATACACTCATTCACATGGGGCTTCTCTACTTCACTGCCTAGGGGCTCCAAAAAGATAGATCCAACACTGATTATATGTATTTGTTATTTATATGTATTTCACTTCATGTAAGTATAATTATTTATTTATTAATGGAAGAGCTTTGCGTGCTTTGTAAAACAATATGTGTTACACATTATTTGTGTAATGATGTGCTGCTTTCCTGTTGTAAGTGGACTTTTCTAAGTTGTGTGGATGGCTCCACGCACATTATCCAGTTATCAGTATACCACCCTAAAAGTAAAATACGATTTTGTAATAATCTATTACTAAACAATATTGTAAATTTCAGAGGTATGTACTTAAATGGATACTTTATGATGAAAACATTGAACCTGACTAAGCAGAACACTAGAAAATGTCATAAAACTACCTTCTGACCATGTGTGGGAGAAGGTGGTAGGTGTCAAATACTAATAACACATTTCATTACATAAAAAAAAACACCATCTCCATCCCCATAACATGGTTAATTCATAATAATCCCAGAGACTTTTAAGTGTTAGTGTTATCATTGTTCTTTTTTTGAAAATAAAATAGTCATGCACTTGTGGTCAATTAGCCCCCACAGTGAGAAACAATTAATCGCATGAGATAAGGTCTGGTCGGTATTCCAATTTAAGACTATTTGAAAATTGGTATTCAACAGACAAAGGAGCCTCTAATTTCCTCATCTGTGTTCACACACATTTAAATTGAAATCCTGACCTGTCTGGGAAGCCCTGAGGAAAGGTTTGGGAACCACTGTACTAGCCAATGACAGGTTGTGTGTCAGCAGCTTGTTGCTAACTAATTACAGATGGAAATATTCCTTACTTATATTTATAAAATGCCCTGACTTTCTGCAGATAAATATAATAAATACATGAAAATGTTGACAAAGCAGATTTAAACGTACAGTTACTGTGCTGGTGAGTTGAGTCCTCACAACATAACGATGGGCACATTACTTTCTCCATTCCCAGAGATAGAACGAGGGAAACCTTGTGGTTTAAATGTAGTTAAACCAACTAATAAACCTACTTCCACATTTCTACAAGCACCTAACACACCATCACCACAAGCAGCCATTATACCCCAGTTGGTAAACTTACCTTAATCTCTGCAATCCACATGATTCTGTTTCTATGTATGAATTGTCTCCATGTACAAGTTAGAGTCTCAGTTCCTTAAGGTTTCCTAAATCTCCTATATTTGGTACCGAGGCAAACAGCTATTACTTTGTTCCTCAGCTGATCTACCTGCTATGAATGACTTTGCCAAACAAACATGGCTACTTATATAGTGTCTGTGCTTTGTGACATCATCTCTTATGACATGTGTGTGATGTAAGCACCTGTGGGTTATAATAATGGGAATCTAACTCAGTCTACTATGACATCTCTTCACATAAACCAGTGTGTTTTAGAGCACTGTGAGATGGTATCTGCTAAGATGGTATCTGCTGTTGCTAAAAAAAAGGATGAGGAGAGCATTTCTCTTTGAACATACCACTACCATTATTCATAGCTATACATCAAATAGTAATTAACATATTTCAGTTCTAATGAACTAGATAAAAGTTTAATGTGGTACATGTTCACTTGTGATCCCCATTGGTCATAGTGGTTAATATAAGGTACCATGGGGGTCCATAGGGATCCCATTGTTATACTTTAAATTACCATGGGGGTCCTTATGGTTATACTTTAATTGGGGGATACTCATCATAATAGGAGGTAGCGGGTATTAACGTGGAATACTTGGAGCCTTTACGTGGAGTTGAATGTGCCGAAGGCTATTTTAAAATTTTGGGAACTTGGAAAGATTTCCGAGCAAACTTCAGCAAGGTTGGATATCGTTATGGAAGGAACCTAAAAGCATTTTTTTTTTAAAGTTATTAAATAGTTACTTGGAGCTTAGAATATTAGGGACATTTCGAGCACTCTGATGGCATTTCTCAGAGGTTAGATTTATGTGTATGATGTGATAGCTCGGTGGTGATTTAGGCTTTAGCTTCACTTTGTTAACTCTGAGCACTTAGGCGATGAGCGCCAAAGGCACTCATTGCCTGCGAGCCTCGCCAGGGAGGCAAGCAGTGAAGGCAATGAAACACTTAGTAAACGCTTGATTGCCTTAGGCTGCAAGCAGTTGACCAACAAGGGACTTAGAAAAAAAAATTACGAGATGGGAAAAATACAAAGTAAAAAAAAAAAAATACAACAAAAATATCACACACAGCATGAGTGAGGTGGAACGCGAATTTAAGTCGATTTGGCCGAGATTCGGCATTAGAAAATCGCCTAAGCGAGAAATAAAAAATGACCGCCCCAAAAAATTAAAACGAGGCTACCCGACCGCGCAAAACACCACCAACCGCGTAGCACTTTCACACAGGAACGTGCGAGGTACAAAATACACTATTACACAAAAACGACAAACTACGCCAGTTTACAACACTAACTTGCAACTAATAACATTACGAATCTAAAATGGCTCTTTACACAACTAAACCGGTTTGCCCTCGCGCACGCAGCCTATTTCGGATGCACAATTGGGACATTCATTACACTTTTATCCTCAGGGCAGCAACACTCAAACTCTACATTGTGTGCTGCTGGAAAATAAAAACAGGTTGTTAGCTCTTCAGGATATTGATTGCTGGATATATTAATTACAAATAGGTAAAGTATATTCATTCATTAAGTAACTAATTAATGAATTATTAGTTAAAAAACAAAATATATATATATATATATATCTTTGTGATGAGCGCCGAAGGTCCTCAGAGTAGAAAAAGCTTTACATTGTGTGGCAAACAGCATTGCCATGGCTTAAAATGTTATTGCCCCGTCATTTACATAAATATTAACCTTCAGCAGGCAGGTTGGAGCCACGTCTGATTATGGGAACAAATTACATACATGCAGACACCAAAGACTATATTTAGTTTTTTATTTCTAAAAACATTTTGACGCTTAGTTATTCAAAATACTTTATGGGAAACTTTTGACCATGGTTGTCCTTTAAATGGCCAATGTACAATCTTTTCGTGTTAAACCTATTTTTTAATTCACCATTAACTGTTAATAAAATACATGTGCAAATAGTAGTAAAGCAAATTTGGATCCACAGTTTACCTAATTATTTGGCACCCATCCCCACCTCTCTTATTGTGCTAACCACCTCAGAAAGGAAATGAAAGATTTTAACTGTGATTGATTTGCTGTTGTTTGTATTTTTAATGTTAATCAATGTTGAACTTTAAAATAGGTTTAACGTGAAAATGTATTACACTGGACCTTTATGTTGGTAGAAGTATATACATGTTCTTGAACCAGTTACATCACTATTTACCAACAGCCTAACCTGTGTCATCACAAAAATACTCTGAATACCCCAACATAGCTTTATAATTTAGCACTAATAATAGTATTTTTAATAAATGTAAGAATAGGGAATGAACAATTACACAGCTGTGGATATCATGTCCATACAGCCTACACCTGGGATTGTATCCCACAGTAATGATACAAGCTTAGATAAGATGGCATGCTAAGAAAAATTAAAAAGGTAGACAACTCTATATTTTTAATGATGTTTTCACTAAGAAAATTGCATATTTTTCAAATTAGTATATTGGAAAAGTGCTCAACTTAATATACAATAATGTTAGTATTATAGTGGCCCTTTAAGAAGGCTGCTATGATTTATGTACCATCTACAGGGCTTTAGCCATATGCTCCAGGCTCCTAAATTAATAATGCACTAAAAACAACGTTTACAGCTCATTACTAATTTATAACTCAGTAACTCAGTGCTCTACAGTACAATATATATATATATATATATATATATATATATATATATATATATACAACATAACAAAGTCAGAGGTGCTCATCAGAGAGCGAACTAACCTTAATAGGTTAGATCTATAGCCATGATAAGCTACTCTGAGAGCAACCTCTTTTAGCTCACTTGTGCCCTTCACAGGGAGAAATATCCTGTAGTATATCAGTCTGGTCCAACTCAAAAGAGTGAACCAGCCCCGAAATACCAGGCAATTCTACCCCGAACAGGAGAAACAGCAAACCCCAGACACGTTTCGGCCTTTATGGGCCTCGTCAGTGAGGTGCAGCTGAACTCCCTAAGGCACAGTGAGCAAGGGGTCCACGTCTGGAGTCCCCTATTACCTTTAGGGAGACTAAACCCTAAAGGTAATTTGCATATACAACATAACAAAGTCAGAGGTGCTCATCAGAGAACGAACTAACCTTAATAGGTTAGTTCTATAGCCATGATAAGCTACTCTGAGAGCAACCTCTTTTAGCTCACTTGTGCCCTTCACAGGGAGAAATATCCTGTAGTATATCAGTCTGGTCCAACTCAAAAGAGTGAACCAGCCCCGAAATACCAGGCAATTCTACCCTGAACAGGAGAAACAGCAAACCCCAGATGCGTTTCGGCCTTTATGGGCCTCATCAGTGAGGTGCAGCTGAACTCCCTAAGGCACAGTGAGCAAGGGGTCCACGTCTGGAGTCCCCTATTACCTTTAGGGAGACTAAACCCTAAAGGTAATTTGCATATACAACATAACAAAGTCAGAGGTGCTCATCAGAGAAGGAACCAACCTTAATAGGTTAGTTCTATAGCCATGATAAGCTACTCTGAGAGCAACCTCTTTTAGCTCACTTGTGCCCTTCAAAGGGAGAAATATCCTGTAGTATATCAGTCTGGTCCAACTCAAAAGTATATATATACTAGCGAATTGCCCGTCAAAAAATGACGGCAATGAAATTGTAAGGTAGCTAATGCTGTTTGGTGTGTAATAATGAAATATGTAATACATTACTAAATGAATATACTTTACCTATTTTAAAGCATTGTGTGGAAGAGCTGTGAATGTGTTTTGATGTTGCTGCAGCATTAGTGGTGTGGATCTGCTGTGTAAGCGTGCTGAATGTGTGCAGTGTAACACTGTGCGTGCGCGAGCCCAAACCGTTGTCGTGTACTTCCGCATTGGCGTAAAATGGCGAGTAATCTGTGGTATACGTTTGTATCGGAATATCCGTAGGTGTTTTGTGGTGTTTTGCGAGTTTCTTGTGGTGTTTTGCGAGTTTAGAGTGCTGTAGCCTCGTTTTCGTTTTGTTCGGCGGCCATTTTTTCTCTCGCTTCGATTTTTTTTTAGTCTCTAAACTGTTTTATTTGGAGTAAAATCGAGGTGTAAGTTGTATTTTTGAGGTGCTGGGTGCTCCCTCTTGGTGTAGGTAAGTTTTTTATGTATGTGGTGTGTGTATGTATTGTGTTTTACATTTTGTAATGTTCGCGAGTTGCGTCCGAGTGTTGCGAGTCCGTAATGTGTGTGAACGTGTGTCGTATGTTGTTTGCGAGTGTCGTAATGTGTGTGTCGTACTGTTTGGGTTGCGACGTGAAGTTTGCAAGGGTCGCAGTTGCTGGCAAGGAGCGCCTTCGGCGCTCCATGCCAGCAACTGCGGCCCTCGCTTTGCGAGGTCCTCAGGTGCTGGCATGGAGCGCCTTTGGCGCTCCATGCCAGCAACTGAGACCCTCGGGCAGTGCCCTCGCTTCGCGAGGGCACTGCCCGAGGGTCTCAGTTGCTGGCAAGGAGCGCCTTCGGCGCTCCTTGCAGCAACTGAGACCCTCAGGCAGTGCCCTCGCTTTGCGAGGGCCTCGGCTCGCTGTGCGAGCCGCGGCCCTCGCTACGCGAGGTGCGCAGCTCGCTACGCGAGTCGCGGCCCTCGCTTCGCGAGGGCCGCGGGCTCGCTACGCGAGCCCGCAGCGTTAGCAACAACTCGTACGCTCACAACTATATATGTGATATATACTGGCTGTGAAATGTTAGTGTCTTACAAAATATAATTTAAATATATTCATGGAATGAAATGTTTTTTTATTCTTTTTCTCAGTATCCTAATGTTTAGATGCCACTTAATTCATGATTCTGAGCATGGGCATAGGAGCCCAAATAAATCTGGGTGGGTGGATAATTCAACTTTACTCCCAGGATCTTCTGCCGCTGCACCTGGTGCAATGCACTGGGGCCCTGCTCTGGGGGCTCCATTACTACAGTGCCCCTCAAAACCTTTTTTTTTGTTATTATTTTGTTTAATTTGTCAATGCCCCTGGCCGGCCCCAATAATATAGCAGTCTATATGCCTACTTATTAAGACATATATGAAAGCTTTGTCCCATAATTTAGCTTATGTATTATATATATATATATATATATATATATATATATACTAGCGACTTGCCCGACAAAAATTACGGCATGATAGAGTTTTATAAATTATGTCTCCCCTCTCCCTCCCCTGTGTCTCTTCCCCCTCCTCATACCTTTGATAAAAAAAAACAAAAAAACTTGTAATACATATCCTCCACTCGCTCTATTACTATTTGCATGGAGATCTCTATGGACCTAAATTCACATAATATTAACTTCTCACAATGGGAATCTAATACCAGTGGGCTCCCCAAGGCCCCCATGGAACACTATCCTATGAATAGAAATAATTCATAACTTTAAATAATTGGTCTAATAGGGCTTTCATTATTCTATATTCAACTTATACTTTAAAACTGCCATGTGCTCACTCAAAAGACTATTTATGGTAAAACAAAATTCACTTCTGCAGGGGCTGAGTCAGTAACTGTGAGCCTCATACTATCCACCTGAGCAGAAGCACCGACCAACTGACAACTTCCCCAGTTCCATCAAACATCACTGAACTATGACTTCTTCTGGGTGTTCAGCCAGTGTGTCTTTCCTCATACAATCCACCTAAGCATACCACCAACTGACTACTTTCCAGTTCTATTGATTCACCTTCATTTCTTTTACCTCCAGACCTGTAGCATCATGCACCATGTCCTTCTCTTCTGAATCAGAACTCATCTAACATGCCCTCAAACCACTCCACTCCCACCCAGCTATGATTTGTGTTACTTTGTGGTAAAGGTTTCTGTACTATCATCTCCATTTTTTAAAGATGATACACCTCAGAGACTTAATCACTAATTAACCTTCTACTCTCTTTTTAAATACTTGCCATGTCATTGTTTATCTTTTTTATCACTTCATATTTTGTTTAATTAATCCTTTAGTCTGAAAGCTTACAAACTCTCTGTCATAGAAGGCACTTTGTATAAAAGTGTATGATTGTTAGCTCAAGAGGAAGGATGTTAACTTCTTTCGTAACCATCTGTCAAGTTTTGTATTGTCATACCCATGTTTTGCTGACACCTAGCGCTACAGAATGGGTTGGAGATATATAAATGAAATATAATAATAATTAATATAAGTTGTTTTTTTAGCAAAGTTGCTTACGTATGAATGGAACTGTTAGTATAATAAAATAGAATTACTATGTCCAAAAGTAGGTTGTTTTCAACAAAAACAACCTTTAAAAGTAATTTACAGAAATATAAAGCAACTTTATTTTACTAAATGTAAAGTACCTTTCTGAAAAGCATTTGAATAAAATCATAATGCCTTGGAAATACATACAACTTTCTGCAAATTAACACATTATAACCACACACATATTTCTATATCTTTTCCTGTTCAGTAATGGTACAGCTTTCATGAATTTTAAGTACAATTTTTCATACAAAACAAAAAGTAATTTACTAGAACACTTCCCTCGGTATTAAAGACTGTCAGCCTTATTCAAATGCTGCGATTTTGAGATCCGGGCTCGCAAATGGAGGTTGCAAGCTACTTTGCTCTTCGATTGCCTTCCGTTTACGGGATCCGATCGAGTTACTCGCTATGAGCTGTGATTCCCAGCAATTTGTAAAATCGCAAGTTACTTCCCTCAAAGCCTTTGATATTTCTCACGACCGCAAGAGTTAGGATCCCTAAAATCGCAAATCGCTATTCAATTGCTCCGATTTTCCAGTGCTAACCACTCCGTCAAGCCTGCAAATGGCAAAAATCGAACCATAGGTTACTGGGAACAAGAAAGGGCTTACTTACAAATTAAAGGGCGCTTTAAATGAAAATATAGATCCAATACAGCACTGTAAATGATGGGAAACACAACGGCCTTCAATCTCCAAGCCTGTATCCAACCTCCATTTGAATAATGAGTTTTGGGCTTGGAGGTCATTCAAGTCTGTAGGACTTTGAACGGAAATTAAACATGAAATAAAGTATTATGTTTTGGCGATGTGCGAGCTTGAGGCTGTTGTGCTTTTAATTCTAATGTCACCCTATCATTTACAGTGCTGTATTGAATTTATATTTGCATTTAAAGTGCTCCGATCTTACAGGCTTGAATCACGAGTTAACTTTTGGGCCTGGCCAATTGAATAGCAGAGTAAACATAGACCTACCGGAGCCCTCAACTCAATCAACGCAGAAAATTGTCTATCTGCGATGGAGTTACCGCTGTTTATGAAAGTTTTGGGATCTGTCAGAATTATTTAAAGCTTAACATTTATTCACATGTATTAAAAGTATATACTCTCCATTTTCCATTATAGCCCCCCGGAATCATCTCGACGCTAATGAGCTTCCTACGGAGTGTTCCAGAATAAAATTGGCAATGGCGGCTTCTGATTGGCTGAAAACGCTGTCTATCAAATTCAGCCAATGAGAAGACGCCAATTGTGAACCAATGAGAAAGGGATACACCCCCAAATCCCACACTGATTGGATAACGCACCGGTCAATCTTTATTTGAACCATGTACTGATTGGTGAAGACATCTACACCTTCCCATTGGCTGTAATACTGATTGACATTGACAATAGCCAATGAGAAGGCGCAAATCCTTCACCAATCAGTATGTGGGGGTGTATTCCATTGTGATTGGCTATTGTCAGTGCAACCAATCAAAATGCACAGATGCCTCCAGCCAATCACCCTGTGGGGGTGTATTCCATTGTGATTGGCTGAAGGCATCTTCGCCTTGTGATTGGTTTAAATAAAGATTGACAGGTGCATTATCCAATCAGAATGGGATTTTAGGGTGTATCCCTTTCTGATTGGCTCACACATTGGCGCCTCCTGATTGGGTGAATTTGATAGACAGCGATTTCAACCAATCAGAAGGCACCATTGCCTATTTTCTTCCGGAAAAGTCTCTGAAAGCCTCATTAGCGTCAGGGATGTCCGTGAGTGCGGACGTGAGTATTGTTTTTAATTTTTTTACAGGGCGTGGCAGAAGAGGAGCAGGAGGCCGGAGACATTGCGGGAGGTAAGTACAATGTAGATTATGTTAATTTTATTTTTATGTTTATGTATGTGTATTAATGTTATGTTTTTTTAAACAGGGGTATGTGTTTTATATAGATAGCATAGCATGTACTGTATATTAGGTTGTGGGATTTATTTAGATAGATTGGGGGATGTATATTAGATAGATAGGATGTATATTAGATTATGGTATTTATTTAGATAGATAGGGGGATGTATATTAGATAGAATGTATTGTATATTAGATAGGGGTGTATTGTATTGTAATGTATTTAATTGCATTATATTTAATTGCATTGTATTTAATTGCATTGTTTTGTATTGTATTATATTGTATGTATTATATTGTATGTATTGTATTGTATGTATTGTATGTATTTCCTTTTCAGGTGTGTAATTTTTTTTTTTCTGTAGTGGGGGGTTGTAATGTTTTTTTTAATTTTCTGTAATGTTCCTTATTTATTTTTTGTGACTTAGGTTTTTTATTTTATGTAATGTGATTTTTTTTATTTTTTGTGACTTTAGGCTTTTTTATTTTCTGTAATTAGAGTGGTTGGGGTTATTAGGGGGTAGGTATTGTGTAGGTGTTAATAGGTTAGTGTAGAGAATGTTTAGTTGATATCTAATGTTTTATTTTGGGGGGGGTATAGTGCAGTGTAGTGTTTATACTTGAGGACCGTCATGGCACTTATGTGGTTAATGTTGGGTTGTAACAGGCCAATAATGGTTTTAATATACCCTTATGGGACTGATGGGGTTAAATAGAGGCTTATGAGGGTCTGTATGGACCCCCATGAGTGACAGGGTTAATTAGCGGTTTATGGGGGTCTGTATTGACCCCCATGAGGGAGGGGATTAATTAGGGGCTTATGGGGGGCTGTATTGACCCACATGAGTGAGGGGGTTAATTAAGGGTTTATGGGGGTCTGTATTGACCCCCATGAGTGAGGGGGTTAATTAAGTGCTTAGGGGGATCTATATTGACCCCCATGAGTGACAGGGATAATGAAGAGCTTATGGGGGTCTGTATTGACCCCCATGAGTGACAGGGATAATGAAGGGCTTATGAGGACCTCTATTGACCCCCATGAGTGACAGGGATAATGAAGGGCTTAAGGGGGTCTGTATTGACCCCCATGAGTGACAGGGTTAATGATGGGCTTATGGGGTCTATATTGACCACCATAAATGACAGGGTTAATTTGGGGTTTATGGGGGTCTGTATTGACCCCCATGAGTGACAGGGTTAATGAAGGGCTTATGGGGGTCTATATTGACCCCCATGAGTAAGGAGGTTAATGAAGTGCTTATGGTGGTCTGTATTGACCACCATGAGTGACAGGGTTAATGAAGGTTTATGGGGGTCTGTATTGACCCCCATGAGTGACAGGGTTAATGAAGGGCTTATGGGGGTCTATATTGACCCCCATGAGTGACAGGGTTAATGAAGGTTTATGGGGGTCTTTATTGACCCCCTTAAGTGACAGGGTTAATGAAGGGCTTATGGGGGTCTATATTGACCCCCATGAGTGACAGGGTTAATTAGGGGTTTATGGGGGTCTGTATTGACCCCCATGAGTGAGGGGGTTAATTAAGTGCTTATGGGGGCCTGTATTGACCCCCATGAGTGACAGGGTGATAGTGTATATTTGTTTTCTTTTATAACGGGTCCTTTAAGGACCTTTACAATCCTTTAAGGACCGGTAACGCGGTAATTTTGAATTTTCATTGCAGCGGGGTCCCCGATCGCGTGCGATCGGGACCCCCACTGCTATGGTTAATGTGGGGTTAATGCAGGTCTCCGAGCTTATCTCGGATCCCGTGGGGTTAATGCGGGTTTCCAAGCTTATCTCGGATCCCTTCTTGGGTAAGTTGTACGTGGCTGGGCTTTGAGCCTCGTTTTCGTATGCAGTTCTTGTGACGACTAATCGTAGTTTGACAACTATTATATGTGATAGAGTATACAAGGTCACGTGAACCTTGAGCTAATTAAAAGCAAATAAAATTCAAGCCCAACCAGTATTATGCAATCCCTAAAAATGTGTTATAGCATAAACTAAGTTGCCTACTGGTAAGATTACTGCTGTATATTGTTTTTTATGTGAAAGGGGAATACGTCCATGCTGAGCTATAGTGTAACCCTGATCAGCAATATTCTTGAGCAAAACCTGTACCACTCTGTGCGTGATTGGAGGCTAGGACGGAGGTTCACCTTCCAGCAGGACAATGACCCCAAACACACTGCTAAAGCAACACTTGAGTGGTTTAAGGGGAAACATGTAAATGTGTTGGAATGGCCTAGTCAAAGCCCAGATCTCAATCCAATAGAAAATCTGTGGTCAGACTTAAAGATTGCTGGCCACAAGCGCAAACCATCCAACTTGAAGGAGCTGGAGCAGTTTTTCAAAGAGGAATGGGCAAAGCCACTTGGAGCTGTGATTGTCGTAAAAGGTGGCTCTACAAAGTATTGACTTTAGGGGGGTGAATAGTTATGCACATTGACTTTTTCTCTTATTTTGTCCTATTTGTTGTTTGCTTCACATTAAAAAAAAAAAACTAATCTTCAAAGTTGTGGGCATATTCTGTAAATTAAATGATGCAAATCCTCAAACAATCCATGTTAAATCCAGATTGTGAGTTAACAAAACACTAAAAATGCCAAGGGGAGTGAATACTTTTGCAAGGTACTGTATATATATACCATATTTTTCCGTGTTTAAGAGAACCTTTTTTGACTAAATTTGGCCCTTTAATTGGGGGGGGTCGTCTTGTACACAGAATACAGTGGAGGGACCTTGCGTGAGGCGCTATATGGCGCTGTCTCAGTCCCTCCGCTGCTCTCCCTGCTTTCTCCAGCCTTGCTCGCTGCTCCCAGCTCCCTGGCCACCCCACGCAGAACCTCCTCGGGACACCAGGAGTAGGCCGGAGCCACCATGCGCCCTAACTCCAGGGCTGGTGCTTGTGTGTCTCGTGCTTGTGTGTACCGTGATTGTGTGTCTGGTGGCTCACTATCCTCTGCAGGCGGGTACAGGGCATTGCTGATGTCGGAGGGCTGGGAGGAGCAGGCGGCCTGAGACCTGCCGGACAGTGAGGAGGCTCCCGCCGGCCTAGGATAAGTATGTGCCAGAGAGCTGCTCCTGAATCTGGCTCTGCTGGCCATGCTGGTATCCAAGAGTATGACAGCACCAGCAATCCCAGGGAAGCAAGTTCTATGGGCCAGGTAAGGAGGGGGCACATTGATTTATAGTGAGTTGAGTTTAGGGTGTCAGTGTATGATGTGACCCATGGGACCTAGTTCCATGGGCCTGAGGGCATGTATGGAATATTTGCTGGCAGGGACTGGATTAATTAGATACTTTACAATATTTTGGTTTCAAAATCATAAGGGTTGTCTGATACATGGGGTTGTCTAATATACGGGAAAATATGATGTGTGTGAATATATATATATATATATATATATATATATATATATATATATATATATTGTGATAACGCTGCTGTCACACTCAGGGTTCGTGCCCTTGTATCCGGCACCACAATGGAGTACTCAGGAGCCCTTTTTAAAATATTAGCAGTATTTATTTGAGTGTAGCAAAACAACAACATAAATGGTGCAGAACAAAATCCTAGCTTCTAATAGAAGCACTGACTTTACTCTTGGCTGTAGTTCCCTCACTATGCAAGATAAAGTCCACACAAAACAAAAGTCCAAACAAAAGCTTACTGGATATCAAGTCTCCCTTGTAGCAGGGGATTTACACAGCAGGCTCTGGCGTCCTCTGTCCAGCTCAGACTGAGCTCTCTCCCTCAGCTGGGTGAAAATCAGACCTTTAAAGGTGGAACCCAGCTGGGCCTGCTTGATTAGCCTGCTATGTTAACCCTTTCTTCCCTTAGTGGACACAGGGCTCTGCTCAGTCTCTCTCCCACGTACACTCCATCAAGGATTCTGTTACATATCCTCCTCCGCAGCTCAACACTATGGGGTTGAACGGCAAACGCCGTGAGGCAGTGTATGCGGGATAGGGCATCTGCATTGCCATGAAGGCTGCCAGCTATTTGAAGAACACGGAAGTCGAAGGGTTGGAGGGACAGGAACCATCTTGTCACGCAGCTATTTTTCTCCTTGTTCTGGTGCATCCACTGTAAAGAGGCATGGTCCGAGACCAAGGTGAACCTTCTTCCCAATAGGTAATACCGGAGGGCTTCAGTGGCCCATTTTATGGCCAGGCATTCTTGCTCTAACACAGAATATTTCTGTTCCTGTGGCATGAACTTGCGGCTAAGGAACAAGATGGGATGATCTTCACCATTCACCTCCTGTGACAGTACGGCCCCCAGTCCTACTCCTGAAGCATCTGTTTGTAGCATAAATTCCTTTTCAAAATCAGGGGCTATTAACACGGGACCTTGACACAGTGTCGTCTTTAGGTCCTCGAAAGCTTCCTCAGTGGCCTTGTTCCACTTGACTACGTCAGGTGCCTTATTCTTAGTGAGTTCTGTCAGCGGGGTGGCTCTTGTGGAGAAATGTGGGATAAACCTCCTGTAATAGCCCACGATTCCCAGAAAGGCCCTTACTTGCTTCTTTCTCAGTGGGCGAGGCCAGCTTTGGATTGCTTCCACTTTGTTGTGCTGCGGCTTGACCATTCCTCGTCCAACAGTGTAACCCAGATATTTGGCTTCACTAAGCCCAATGGCACATTTCGCAGGGTTCACTGTAAGGTTTACCCGTCTTAGGGTTTCTAATACAGACTCCACCTTTGGAAGATGTATCTCCCAATCTGTGGTATAGATTACTATGTCATCTAAATAGGCAGCAGCATATTCCGAATGTTCACGTAATAACCTGTCCATCAGTCTCTGGAAGGTGGCTGATGCTCCATGGAGTCCAAATGGTAGTACTTTATATTGGAAGAGCCCATCTGGGGTAGAAAAGGCAGTTTTTTCTTTTGCTGCTGGTGTCAACGGAATTTGCCAATATCCTTTTGTCAGGTCCAGGGTCGTTAAAAATCTTGCTTTCTCAAGCCGCTCTATCAACTCATCCCCTCTAGGTATGGGATATGCGTCAAACTCAGATACAGAGTTTAATTTGCGGAAGTCGCTGCAGAATCTGATGGTGCCGTCAGGCTTTGGGACCATCACAGTAGGACTACACCATTCTCTTTGGGATTCTTCAATAACCCCAAGATCTAGCATCTTTTCCACTTCTGCTCGTATTTCTTCTCTTTTAGCTTCGGGTATGCGATAGGGTTTCATCTTTACCCTGATTCCAGGCTTAGTGATGCTGTTATGGTAAATAGCGGTAGTGTGACCTGGTTCTGCAGAGAAGACATCCCTGTTTCGGTTTACAACTTTGTAAGTTTCCTCCTTCTGTTCAGGGGACAGATCCTGTGACACAAATGCTCTTCATCAAGACAAGCAATATTTACCTCTACTATCTGCTCTCTCCAAGGCTTTAGCAGGTTTACGTGGTATATTTGTTCTGTTCTTCATCGCTCTGGTTGCCTCACTTTATAATCCACATCTCCTATGGCCTCAATAATTTCGTACGGGCCTTGTCATCTGGCCAGTAGTTTGCTTTTGGCCGTGGGTACTAGAACTAGTACTCTGTCTGCCGGTTGGAACTTCCTCACCTGTGCTGTGCGATTGTAATATGTTCGCTGATGTTGTTGGGCTTTTTCCATGTGCTCTCGTACCAGGGGGTCAACTTGGGAGATTCTTTCCCTCATTTTCCTGATATACTCTATGATATTCTCACCAGGCATGGTTTGTTCTTCCCATTCTTCTCGCAGTATGTCCAGTATGCCTCTGGGATGGCGACCATAGAGGAGTTGGAAAGGGGAAAACCCTGTGGAGGCTTGCAGGACCTCTCTGACTGCAAAGAGCATATAGGGTAGAAGTAAGTCCCAATCTTTCCCGTCTCGGGCTACAACCTTTCTGAGCATGTTCTTCAAGGTTTTATTAAACCACTCGACCAATCCATCCATCTGAGGATGGTAAACCGAGGTTCTTAGTGTTTTCACCTGTATGATCTTGCACATTTCTTTCATCAATCTAGACACAAAGGGCGTCCCTCGGTCAGTCAAGATTTCCTTGGGTATCCCCACCCTAGAATACAGCTGTATGAGCTCTTTAGCTATATTTTTAGAGGTTGCTGTGCATAGTGGTATCGCTTCTGGATATCTTGTGGCATAGTCCAGTATTACCAGTATGAACTGGTGTCCTCTGGCTGATTTTTCGAGAGGGCCAACCAGGTCCATTGCAATCCTCTCAAAAGGCTCTTTGATTATGGGCAAGGGTATTAATGGGGCCCTTAGGTTAGGTCGAGGGGCAGTTATCTGGCATTCTGGGCAGGATGCACAATACTGGGCTACCTCAGCATGTATACCAGGCCAGAAAAATAATTTCAGGATTTTTCCCAGTGTTTTATCTTTTCCAAGGTGTCCTCCAAGGAGGTTACGATGAGCCAGGTCAAGGACTTTCCTTCTATGTCCTCTAGGGACTAGGAGCTGCTCCAGTGTCTCTGTCCCTGAGGGAACAATTCTGTACAACAGATCATTTCGTAAAAGGAAATACGGTCTTTGTCTCCTTTGCCTGTCAGGCACAGGTACACCGTTTACTTTCGATTGTTCATTACGTACATTTTGCAAAATTGGGTCCGAAGCCTGGTCTCGTGCAAAATTATTATTGTCCTGGAAGCACTGCTGTGGAGTCAGCTCTTCCTCTCCAAGTTCTTCTGTTTCCACCTCTCTTTCATAATTATGAGCTGTAGGACCCGTTCTGTGTGCCCCTCGCCTTTCCTTATCTCGGCTTGCGGCTAAAGCTTCTTCAAAAGCTTTCTTTCGTATTTCCGTGCCCATCCTTTTTGCTCTTCGACGCTCCCGCTTTGTTTTTCAGCCTCTCCCGGGTCTGGAGAATCAGTCATCCTCCAAGCATGAAAGATGTGGACATACGGAATTGTTAGCAGTTTGGACACTCTCCACAGGTTCTTTTCTGCTTTCCCATCGGTCAGTAGGAAGAAGCTCTTTGAAGTGGGGAATGTCTCTGCCTAGTACTACCGGATAAGGCAGGGTAGCTACGACGGGTGCAGTGATTACCATCTTCCTCCCCTGTATCTCCAGTGTTGCAGTGCTGGTAGGGTAGAGATTGACGGTACCATGTACGCATTTTATGCCCACTCGTCTTGAGGTTTTTATTTCACTGTGTCTTATGAGTTTTCCTGAGAAAAGAGTCACAGCACTTCCTGAGTCTATTAGGGCTGTCGTTTCTTTACCGTTAACCTTTATGGGTTTGGTAAACTGATGATGCTTTTCTGTCACCCCCACCAGGTTATTTAGGTTACAGTGGTATGGACTTTTTCCCATGTTGCATTTCATGGGTTCCTCTTTACTTGGACAGTAAGCCGCGATGTGTCCTGGTTCTCCGCAAAAAAAAACACGTCCCCTTGCTTGTGGGGCTGCCTCTTTGCCAGGGTTCTTCAGGAATCCCCCTTTCTGCTTTGTTTTGAAGCAGACTTTTTTTCACTTCCAGGTATAGGTGTCTTTGTCCGGTTCCCGACCTTCTCATCCAGTTAAAGGTTTGAGCCTTTGGGTGATTAGGCCGTCTTTGAATACTGTAGGTCTCCACTTTTGAAGGACAGGAAAATTCATTCATAGCCAAATATCTTTCTGCCAACGAAATAAATTCATCTGGATTCTCCGGCTCATTTTGTCCCACCCATTCTCTTAAGCCTGTGGGTAGACTCCTCAAATAGTGATCCATTACCAGTAGTTACATAATTCTCCCTGGTCCATTAGTTTCAGGACTTAGCCATCTTTGGGCTAAGTGTAGCAATTCAAACATTTGTGCGCAAGGGTTCTTGTTCTCCACAAACTTCCATGTGTGGAATCTCTGTGCCCTAACGCTTCTGGTAACTCCAGCTCTGGCCAGGATCTCAGCTTTTAGACTGGCATAATCCATTGCTTGCGCTGTGTCCAGGTCAATATATGCTTTATGAGCCTCCCCACACAAATATGAAGCAACTATACTGGCCCAGTGTCTTTGGGGCCACGCTTCTCTGAGAGAAATTCTTTCAGAAGTCAGGAGAAATGCTTCCACATCTTCATCCGGGTTCATTTTCTGTAGAAAGAAAGGTGCTGTAGCTGGGCAAGCAAGATTTGGTTTGTTTACCGCTGCAGCTTTCTGTCTTCTGCAGCTTGGGCCTGTTGTTCCACCAGGACTTGTGCTCACTGGGCCTTCTGTCTCAGTAACTGCTGAGTAGTCTCCTGCTGGCATGCAGTGGTTTGTATTAGGGCCTTCACTAGTTCATCCATTGTCTAGATCCCACAACTGCCACCATATGTGATAACGCTGCTGTCACACTCAGGATTCGTGCCCTTGTATCCTGCACCACAATGGAGTACTCAGGAGCCCTTTTTAAAATATCAGCAGTATTTATTCGAGTGTAGCAAAACAACATAAATGGTGCAAAACAAAATCCTAGCTTCTAATAGAAGCACTGACTTTACTCTTGGCTGTAGTCCCCTCACTATGCAAGATAAAGTCCACACAAAACAAAAGTCCAAACAAAAGCTTACTGGATATCAAGTCTCCCTTGCAGCAGGGAATTGCCACAGCAGGCTCTGGCGTTCTCTGTCCAGCTCAGACTGAGCTCCCTCCCTCAGCTGGGTGAAAATCAGACCTTTAAAGGTGGAACCCAGCTGGGCCTGCTTGATTAGCCTGCTGTGTTAACCCTTTCTTCCCTTAGTGGACAAAGGGCTCTGCTCAGTCTCTCTCCCATGTACACTCCATTAATGATTCTGTTACAATATATATATATATATATATATATATATATATATATATATATATATATATATATATATATATAGGAAATAAATAGTACATTGTGTTCACATTTGAATGTCTAAAACAAGTAAAAAAAACGTGTTTCATGCCCAGACTTCCGAGAAATACAGCTATTAAACTGCATTCCTGGAATCTTGGAAGGGACATGCAAATGTATCCACAAAGGCTTCGCTCTTGCAATCCATAACTATTTAAAAAATTGCTTCACTTAAGCATATGGCCGCTATATCAAACAGCTGTATATGGGTGGGATTCCTATCTTGTATATAATCCAATCTTAGTTCTGCTCAAAGCTGTTAATGCAGTGTAGTAACTGTATTTCTAAGAATTCTGGCAATGAAAGAAGTCTTTTAACTTGTTTTAGACATTCAAATGTGAACACAGATGTTCTATTTATTTACTATATATTTATGAAAACCTTTTGAGACCACTCTATAAAACACACGTTAATAGCAGGCAGTAGTGTAACATGAGCTTCTAGCAATGTATAATTTCAAGTCACCTACCCATTTAATACTTCAAGTACGGTATGCCTGTTTGAAGAGCATTCCCATCTTAGGAGAGGACCTAATACTGAACCCTGAGGAACCCACTTACCACATTACTCCAATCTGAGTATGTTCCATTAACAACTACCCTTTGCTTCCTGTCTTTTAGCCAGCGCTTATAGGATTTGATCCAGCCATCTACTACAGACTGCATGGCACTCTTTCGCATCTTCACTACTTCAAACAAAGTGACTGGGTCATTCAGGAAGTGGGGAGATAAGGAGCTCATATGCATGAAGACATAATTAAAAATAGTAATTGATTATTTAAATGTAGAGTAAATGTTTAATAAAGGTTGTGTTCTTATCAGGTCCTAGCTATTGTTTAGAGATCACTTTATAAGCACACCAAAGTGGCCCTTCAGGTATTAAGTTTAACAAAATATTTCTATACATTTTTAGATCAACTCTCAATATGTAGTAAACTGACTTTTCTTGTTATATGTGAAGCTATATTGTACTTCAGGTCATTAGTGAAAATACTGACATCTAAAGGTTACAGTTTTTCAATACCAAGATGGATTACTCATAAGGTCAGACAGAATAGATTTACTGCCTTAAAAAGTGTCTGGGATTTGGCAGTAAACTTGATGGGTGATCTGCGATATTGAACAGTGATGATGTGCAGGTAATACAGAGAGAGATCACTTTCACAAAACTACATCAAAGGCCAAAAATCCACTCAAATAACTACTGACTGCCTTAGTTTTGTTGATATATATTTTTTATTAAAGATACACAAATCAACTCTCTTATATATAACATCCTTTTGAGAACTAAATGCCAGGACTAATGAGTCACTAGGAGATTACCTAACGCTAGTCATACAATGCGTTAAAAGCATTATGTCTGTCATTTACTCATTACAGGAAGTTTATGTGTTGCACGCAAGTAGCTAATTCTGTTCCAGATAACTGACTCACTATGTAGTGCTACTGCTTAATACTACTGTATGCAGTGCCTTGCAAAAGTATTCACCCCCCTTGACTTTTTAACCTATTTTGTTACATTAAGTTCAATGTTTTGTTAATCTGAATTTTATGTGATGGATCAGAACACAATAGTCTAAGTTGGTGAAGTTGGTGAAGTTAGGCCTAGCCAAGTACCCAAGCTGTGAGGAGCCTGGAAGTTACGAATAGTGCTGTCAGCTGTTTCGACCACTGTAAGAAAACACTGTGTTAAAGTTTGCTCACGGTTACCCCAAGGTGAACTGTTGTGGAGAAGCTGTGTTTGGAGAGCTGAACTGTTGTTACCTGTGGCTGTTAGTGACAGCTCCTGCTGGATACCAGAAAGCTTTGTGAGAGAGACTAAAAGGCCTGTATCAAGTGACCCTGGAGGTCGGAGTACCTGGAGAGTGAGTGGGCCAGGACCCCACCCCTCCGTGTGATTACAGAAAAGGACTGTTTTACCTGAGAACCGAGAAGTGTTTTTCAGGGCTAGTTAGGGAACTAAGCTGTGAGCTAGTCCATTTAAGTAGATTTTTGTTTCGTGCTGAGTTAATCTATTTTCATTTATATTTTGTCTGCATAATAAAAAGTAAACCAGAGCCTAGACGTCTCTGCCATTTCTCTATGGGAGAAAAGATGGCCAAAGGCAATTAGGTCACCATGGTGTCCAGAATATTATTGATGAACAGGCCCGTGCAGCCATCCTTGTCACAATACATACAACTATTTTTTAGAAATAGAAAACAGAAAATTGGCATGTGCGTATGTATTCACCGCCTTTGTTATGAAGCCCTTAAAAAGCTCTGGTGCAACCAATTTCCTTCAAAATGCACATAATTAGTGAAAAGATGTCGACCTATGTGCAATCTAAGTGTCACATGATCTGTCATTACATATACACACCTTTTTTGAAAGGCCCCAGAGGCTGCAACACCTAAGCAAGAGGCACCACTAACCAAACACTGCCATGAAGACCAAGGAACTTTCCAAACAAGTAAGGGACAATGTTGTTGAGAAGTACAAGTCAGGGTTAGGTTATAAAAAAAAATCCAAATCTTTGATGATCCCCAGGAGCACCATCAAATTTATCATAACCAAATGGAGAGAACATGGCACAACAGCAAACATGAAAAGAGACGGCCACCCACCAACACTCACGGACCGGGAAAGGAAGGCATTAATCAGAGAGGAAGCACAGAGACCTAAGGTAACCCTGGAGGAGCTGCAGAGTTCCACAGCAGAGACTGGAGTATCAGTACATAGGATGACAATAAGCCGTATGCTCCATAGAGTTGGGCTTTATTGCAGAGTGGCCAGAAGAAAGCCATTAATTTCAGCAAAAAACAAAATGGCATGTTTTGAGTTTGCGAAAAGGCATGTATGGAGGAAGGTGCTCTGGTCTGATGAGACTAAAATGTAACCTTTCGTCCATCAAAGAAAACGCTATGTCTGGCGCAAACCCAACACATCACATCACCCAAAGAACACCAACCCCACAGTGAAACATGGTGGTGGCAGCATCATGCTGTGGGGTTGTTTTTCAGCAGCTGGGACTGGGAAACTGGTTGAGGGAAAGATGGATGGTGCTAAATACAGGGATATTCTTGAGCAAAACCTGTTCCACTCTGTGCGTGATTTGAGGCTAGGACGGAGGTTCACCTTCCAGCATAACAATGACCCCAAACACACTGCTAAAGCTAAACTTGATTGGTTTAAGGGGAAATATGTAAATGTGTTGGAATGGCCTAGTCAAAGCCCAGAACTCAATCAATAGAAAATCTGTGGTCAGACTTAAAGATTGCTGTTCACAAGCGCAAACCATCCAACTTGAAGTAGCTGGAGCAGTTTTGCAAAGAGGAATGGGCAAAAAGCGCAGGGGTAAGATGTGGCAAGCTCATAGAGACTTATCCAAAGCGACATAGAGCTGTGATTGCTGCAAAAGGTGTCTCTACAAAGTATTGACTTTAGGGGGGTGAATAGTTATGCACATTGACTTTTTCTGTTATTTTGTCCTATTTATTATTTGCTTCACAATAAAAAAATAAAAAAAAATGTGGGCTTGTTCTGTAAATTAAATGATGCAAATCCTCATACAATCCATGTTAATTCCAGTTTGTGAGGCAACAAAACACGAAAAATACTTTTGCAAGGCACTGTATATTTTCAAATACACTTTAAGGACCATCTTATGACAATAAATGGAGCATAATTAGACAATATAAGTTGGTGAAGGCTGCGTGTATAAGAGG
This sequence comes from Discoglossus pictus, assembly GCA_027410445.1. Taxonomy (NCBI): domain Eukaryota; kingdom Metazoa; phylum Chordata; class Amphibia; order Anura; family Alytidae; genus Discoglossus; species Discoglossus pictus. The sequence goes on from CM050169.1 coordinate 146,905,768, forward strand.
TGTCTTTACATTTCTGCAAGAAAATTTGCAATGAATGTCTTACACTATGTACATATTACACTATCAAGAATGGTCTGCATATATATTCCCAGTAGTAACATACACATGTGAGAGCTGGACCATAAAAAGGGCTGAGCCGTAGAATTGATGCCTTTGGATTGTGGTGCAGGAGAAAACTGCTTAGAGTCCCTTGGACTGCAAGATGATCCAATCAATCCACACTGCAGAAAATCAAATTAAACTGTTCACTGGAAGGTTTGATCATGAGGCTGAAGCTCATATATTTTTTTATCATGAGAAGACAGGATTCCCTAGAGAAGACTCCTATACTGGGAAAGATGAAAGGCACAGAAAGAAGGGTGCGATGGCAATGGATAGAAAAGGTAATTGAATAAATGAGCTTTAGGGACCTCAGAGGTACAGTGACTGACATGCTTATTATTGGATTGCAGAGAGTCAGAAACAACCAAACGACTGAACAACAACAACAACATCAACCTTTTACATTGCCTACTTCTAAGGATGGTATGTGTTAAATACTAAATGCTGCAATCCGATTACAAATCCCTCTTCTTCTATCATTGCCCATCCCTCCCTTCAATTTTAGATAATATAATCATATCCCTCTGCCTTCACCTAGGAAGGAAGTGCTGTAGCTAGACAAGATAGAAAATTCTATGCACAAAATAAGTATAAATAATAAAATTCCTATAGAACACATGTCCTAAGTTTTCACATCTAGAAGAGTAATACAACTTAATTATTTAGAACATCTGGCCCAATGTGTTGCTTATTTACAGCACACATATTTTAAAAATTAATGTAATCCAGCCACTGAATAACACTTTTTACATTGCTTAATAATTGGTGTGAGTTGTTTTGTTTGTTAAAAAGGACTGGTATATATTCAAAACATTTGTAAAGCCAATAACACATTTAGACAAAATAGTTTAGCTCTTATAGACCACTAGAAAGCAGTTGGCAGTGAGCATTAGAAGATGCAATATGGATATTCACAGGTTGCAGCCCACCTGAAGGTTAGGAGGAGATGCCAACATAGAAGCCCCATAGAGTTGAGTCAAGGGGCATGAACAAAGACTAATTGTAATATATAGATAATTTTATTCAGTTTAAAAACTCTCCTTTTATTTTTCCATTAGTTGTGTTATTACCATAATGTCCCTGTAAGGGGTGTGAATGCAGGGCTGAACTCATTATTATTAAAAAGGTAAATTTCAGATAAATACAAGTTGCTTTTATATGAAAGAATATTTTTACAGAAGTTCAAATATGTGTACATTTTATTGGTACACATTCTCGGTAGGCTGGTTAATATGCACAGCTGAAAACACACATGAATTGAACTTCCATTGTTTAGAACTGCTGCTGTAGCTTGATTGGCTCTTGAACTTTTGTTGTCTAAGTGTCAGTGAGAAAAAATTCCCCCACCGTGTCTCTCTCCCATCCTTTCCCACCCGTCTCTCTCCCACTGCTCCCCCTATGTATCTCCCCCCTATGTCACTCTCCCACCCTTTCCCTCCCATGTCTCTTTCCCACTGCTTCTCCCTTGTACCCCTGTATCTCTCTCCCACCCTCTCCCACTGCTCCCCCCTATGTCTCTCTTCCCTGTGTCTCTCTCCCACCCTTTCCCTCCTCTGTCTCTCTCCCACTGAGCCCCCCATGTCTCTTTCCCACCCTCTCCCACTGCTCCCCCCTATGTCTCTCTCCCCTGTGTCTCTCTCCCACCCTTTCCCTTTCCCTTCCCTGTCTCTCTCCCACTGCTCCCTTCAGTGTCTCTCTCCCAAACTTTCCCTCCCCTGTCTCTCTCCCACTGCTCCCCCCAGTGTCTCTCTCCCACCCTTTCCCTCCCCTGTCTCTCTCCCACTGCCCCCTGTGTCTCTTCCCCTCCTGTGTCTCTCTCCCACCTTTTCGCTTCCCTGTCTCTCTCCCACTTCTCCCCCCAACGCTCAATGCGTGTGCGCGACTAGTGGCATGCGTGATCGTGCAATGCGAGTGTGCAGCTAATGCCAAGCACTGAGCATTCCTGTTTATACAGTTTCCGTAGTGTGCATGCGCTAAGACAGCTGTGTCTCTTTACCCCCTCCCCTGTGTCTGTTACCCCCCTCTCCCTCCTGTGTCTCTTTGCCCCCTCTCCCTCCCCTGAGCTTTTTTTACCCCTTATCTCCCTTCCCTGTTACTCTTACACCCCTGTTTCTCTCCCCCCCCCCCCACTCCCTTCCCTGTTTCTCTTTCCACTCTCTGTCCCTATCACACCCCTGTGTTTTTCTCCCCCCTCTACCTCCTCTCTGCTCCTGCTGCATTTACGGGTGTGAAACCATTTGCGGGCTTGGGAAAATGATCATTATCCCCAAGCGCGAAATGTGTTTACGATTTAGGTGCTTGAAAAAAAATGACGGCTTTACGACCACTATTTTTTTCCTCATTTAGCCGTTCTGAGACCTCCCAAAAATGCCAATTAAATAACAAATTATCTTGCAACCTCACTTACAACCTCCCTGTCTCACCCCCTGTGCTGTGTGTGAGTTGTAAGCTAATTCTCTAATTAATTGGGGTCTTTTGGTGGTCTCCCAATGGCTTCCAAGTTCCGGGCTTGAAAAAAATAGCCACTGTAAAACTCCTAATTTTTTTGAAGCCTGTAACCCTTAAGCCGATTGGAGCCCCCCCCCCCCCCCCCCCTCTACATTACGGGCCTCGCGATGAGTGCATTCAGCGCTCATCGCAAGCCCCTCAATGACCGCCTTTGGTGCTCATTGCAGCCCTGTCAAACCAGTAACGTATGGGCCTCACATTGAGCGCTTTCAGTACTCATTGCGAGACCCAAAATGAGCGCCTTTGTCACTCATTGTGCATGCGCAACCCATAACTTTTAACATAGCGTTACCGAGAAACTTGCAATTACCACAACTATTATATGTGATAAGATTGAAATAGCCACTCTCACTGGCCCAGAAGCAGACCTCACACACATACAACTTCCACCAATGTATAATCTCCTGGATCCTGCAAATGCATGAGTATTGATTTTTTTTCTAATTAAAAACTAGATGTATGACTTTTTGCCCGCTTAGTTATGCTCACGCTTTAAAGGAGAGGTGTGGTCACATGGCAAGTGATCTCACTAGATAGAAACCTTTTACTTAGTAAATGTAAGTTATTATGTTAAGAAAGTATGTAGGATACTAACATGTGAGTCACTCTGTGTCCATAACTAGATGGTAAAGGATTAGTATTCTCAGTGGTCACAGGAATCGACAAGAGCATTACCCAAAGTGGTTCTCTCGTTGCTTAGCACCTGATACTCACGTTAAATGGGCTGAAAACAATATTTATCAGCACAAATAAGGTTTCTCAGTAAAACATGATCACACCTATATACTGCTACACGATTCTTAGCTCACAGAGTAAGAAACAAGGACAACAGCTCTCAGGTAGGTTATCACTAGAGAAATATTGTATTGTTCATGTAAAGTGAATAACTTTAATTACAGCTTTGCAGGGATATATTGTTTGATTTACTATTTATTGTAACTTGTACATAGCATGCATGTGATGTGTGTTTATTTTATAGCAGCAAGGAGGCATATTGCTTTTATTTATAGATACCTTTTAGGTTACCAATTTAATAGTTGTTGTCTTTTACTTATTCACTAACAATATAAAATGTCTGGTATTGTTTCCTTTTTTGGGTTACATCTTTATGTTATACCTAGTTGATGGCAGATACAACAAAATAGCCCCACCCAGACTTTCTATTGGCCTATTAAGCTGAATTAGTCTTAATTGTATGATAGTTTTATGCCTTACAGTTCTTGCACTGCTCCCTACCTAATCTATTGGAAGCAGTTCTACATTTTATATATAATGATAGCTCCACCTTTAAAAGCAGGATCTTGTTCTTCATACTACTTTTTATTTTTCGGGAAAAAAAAGTACTGACAGCTTGATATTTCTTTACATGACCATTGTTGTCTTAAAACATATTATTAGAATGTATGGCCTCAAATGTTACCTTTTATATGAACTTATACTGCAGTGGCGTCTGCCATTTTAGATTTTGCTGATTAGCTTCATGGTAAAGGAGGGGACTTTTTTATGCAGGGGAAGCTTCATCTATAAATTGGGATTGTTGCAGCTAAAGCTACCAGTGCTTTCATTGGGTCTACTGGAGAACTCATTAATTTACAAGGACACAAGCAGATCTGCCACCGGTGCAGAAGGCGTGTTGCGCTGAGGCCCTTGCTCGAGGGGCCCTCTGTTCACTAGCTCCGCAATTGCAAGAGCACACCCTGCTAAAAAAGCAGCAGTCAGGATCAGTTCAGAAAAAAAAAAATAGAAACATAAAATATGATTGTATAAAAGTTAAACATGTAAAGGTTGTTTTTTATATATACAACATTTTGCCAATTTCCAAGTGTAGCTGTTAAATGCACCATCCAGAAAAAAACCTGACCACATACTTTGAATGGAATATTTTTAACCACATTTTGTCTTCAAATAATTTGAACATTATTATTTTCAATTCAAAAAACCTGGACTCCTGTTAATGCAGTGCATTTTTAAACAAAATTTATGTAAATAACAAAGCTTAAAAGGATTAATGCCGTAACAGCTAAAATTGATTTATGTTGGTATAATTATAGTAATACATAGAAATGTGAAATAGGACTGTAAATTACTGTAGGTGACTTTACATCAACATTATCTACAATTATTGGGCCTAATTGTATACAGCGTGTTTATTGATTTTTTTAAATTAAATAACAAAGTGGCAAAATGTGGAAAGTTTAAAGCTTGCCAGAGGAATGTGCATTTATCAAAATAAAATTACACAGGTGGAAAAGTAATGGTAATTTTGTGCTTGTTTTCCTAAAAATCTTAAAGGGACTCCTTAGGCAAAAAATATATTTTTAAATGCATTTACAAGATTAATTACTTTTTTTAAGCTTCTCTGTGTAATATAATATAAAGTTTAAACTTCACTTACTTTTAAGAGGTCCCCAAAGTAACAGATTCTTACGCTTCCCCCTGTTCTCTCTCATTACAGGTGTCATCTTGCACAACTAGGGTCTAAAGTCATGCCCACAGGAGATGGGCTTCATACTATCACTGTCTCATGTTGCTATCATGGGACACTGGGAGTGTGAAGTCCCTCCCCCATGGGTATGGCTTTAAGTCACAGCTGTGTAATATGGCAGCACTCCTATGGGTAAACAGAAAGAAAGGTGGAGACTCTAGAAGGTAAGAATGTGTTACTCTGGGGACTTCTTAGAAATATGTGAAATATACTTTTTCATATATATTGAGGAGGATAAAATTAATTAATGAACCAAGTTAAAACAATTAATAGAAAACTAGAAAATACCTTAATAGTCTCTTTCAATGTATTGTGCTACTAGCCAAAATAGATTTAATGGATCCTCCCTGTTATCTGCCCGCCAGAGCAGAAGCGTGCTGCAGCCAGCTGGTGGCGCACCGCCAAGCACTTGTTGTTGAATTTGTTCTTGGATTACAGTTAGGGTTTAGGGTTAGGGTAGAGGCAGAGGATAAGCACTTCTTTACTATGTAAAGCTCATCATCTGCCATGGGTTTAGGAGCCAAAGAAAATCTGGGGGGATACCGCATATAGTATAAAAATACCAAACAACATCTTCTCTACACACACACACATTGAAAAATGTGTGGGAGGTTTGTCCCCCTCGTTGCCCCAAGTTCCTACACCCATGTCTGCCACTACCCTAACCCTAAACCCTAACTGTAATCCAAGAACAAATTCAACAACAAGTGCTCGGCGGTGCACGTCTCCCTTCTCCTCCTTTTACTGTTCATTGTGGATCTGGATATTCAGTGGTTGTGTATCCCTCACCTGTCGTCATGTCATTTGGCTGGGGCAAGAAATCCCGAATGCATGCATGTGATGTCATTGGGGATTTCCTGCCCCGGGCCAAAGGACGCACCATCAGGGCTACCCAACCACTGAATACCCAGATCCACAATGAACAGTAAGAAGAGTAGGAGGAGAAGGGAGAGGCGCACCACTGAGCACTTGTTGTTGAATTTGTTCTTGGATTACAGTTAGGGTTTAGGGTTAGGGTAGAGGCAGAGGATAAGCACAGCGCGCCACTACTCTACTATGTAAAGCTTATCATCTGCCATGGGTGTAGGAGCCAAAGAAAATCTGGGGGGGATACTTCATATAGTATAAAGATACCAAACAACTGCTTCTCTACACAAACAAATTGAGTCTGCGGGAGGTTTATCCCCCTCGTCCCCCCCAGCTCCTACACCCATGTCTGCCACTACCCTAACCCTTAGCCATAACCCTAAATATAAACCCAACCATTAGAACAGGAATCAATGCAACAAAGTCTTGGTGCACCACTGGCACGCCACCTGTTGGCAACTGCACGCGAATGCGCTGGCAGGCAGATAATAGGAATGGACCAATATATCTTTGGTAGATATCAAGCATTTAAAAACTAAGGTTATTACTTTTAATTATATTGCACTGAAATCACATATAATAGTTGTGAAACTACGAATCGTCGTCACGCTTTGCGAGCTCGCCAAGGGAGTTCGGGCCGCAAATGAGGACCCTTGCAAAGTGAGGGGCCGCATTTGCGGAACGTGGAGGCTCCAACATCGGCTGCAATGAGCCGAAGGCTTCGCGAGGGTCCGCATTTGCGGAGGTGGAGACTCCCACGAAGCAAGGGGCCGGATTTGTGGAGGTGGAGGATCTATGCCGCCTCAGAAGTGGTTACAAACACCCACAGAAGCGGGACTTTGAAAAAATACATTTAACACGCAATCACTAAATACAGACTTACACATAAAAAATACGAACTCGCAAAAATACAACCTTAACGGCCGAACCGCGCGCACCTGAAAACATTAAAAAAACAATAAATACATACATAAATTACATAAAAAGCTTACCCACAGCAAGGGGGGCACCCAGGACCCCTGCAAGTGAAGTTACACCTCAATTTAAGTTCAAATTACTGAGTTTACACACACGAAAATCCCCTAAGCAAGAGAAAAAATGGCTGCTTCCCAACGAGACAGAAATACTAAATTCACCACACACACATGATTAGCTGTCATTCATGTAATAAGCCTCAAAACCTCTATGGAAACTAGTGTTAAGTGTTTCTTCTGGCCCAGAATACAATTTTATGAAAAACACAAGACAGTAACGTCCCAGAGAGCAAGAGATACCAAAAATACACTAGATACAAGTGACTAGATAAATTCATATAATTGGCAGAACAAAAAAACAAGTATACATATACAATACAAATACTCTAGTATTAACTATAAAAAACAGGAGTCAAATTTTAAAAAATATATAATAACCAGTCAAAGAAAAGGAACTGTAAAATCAAGAGATTAATATATTCCTATAAATAGCAACATTTGCCATAAGTGCACAATCTGTATCTGGTTTAAATACTTAAATTTGCTATATTATGAATGCATCTGATAGAGGAGAATTAGTAGTGTATGCAAAATGTATTTGCATGAAAAAATACCCAAATAAACATTCAAACACTTACATTTAAGTCAGCAAAATGTCTTGTAATTTCTGACAGTTGCAAATTATGGTTAACACCCTCCAAATTACCCTAAATTAGCATCCCATTTAAAATTATTTTTTTTGTCCAATCAGGTAGGCTGATATATAGTGGGTTAATATTGCTCCCTTGATGCTGCATGCTGATTAGGGGGGATCAGATTCCTGTTTATACACATCTGGAGGTGTCAACATAATCATTAGAGGGATTTTTAGATATTAATAAAAATAAAATGTTTTCTGAGATGTACTGCATACATATAGGCTGTTACATATAGGAGTGCAGAAATGTATTAATCCGTGAAACTTGGATATGCCTTTAATTTCCTATGATGGTAACCATGTAACCATACCAAATATCTGCATTACCATGTGTGTTAAAGGCTGATGCAAAGGAGACAAAGTCTCACAGTATCACTTATTTTGTAATTGATCAAACTGAGTGAGACACAGTATCAATTTGTCTGACGCTGTAATGATTGAGTTTAGTTACAATATCACTGTATCTGTAGCTTAAGCTCAGTGGAGACAATGTCACACAATACTAATATCAGTTTAATCACAGTATAATTGAGTTCTGTGATGCTGTTAAAGGTATATGTAAGTGAGCTGGGTTATTAATGCATCTGATAGAGGAGAATTTACAGTGTCTGAAAAAATAGTTTGCATCAAAAAAATTCCCAAGTAAACAGTTAGCCTGAAGTTTGCTGAATGTTTTGCTTTTGCAAACTGTTTTCTTTCAATGTTGACACCTCCTTAAATTCCCATGGAAATTAGCATAACTAATAAAATGTTTCTTTTTTGCCTGGGGATTGTGCAGACATGCTCAGTTATCACCTGAAGTCTGCCCTACTGTGGGAAGTCACATGATGTCAGACACTTTCCTTTCCTTTAGATTTCTGTCCCTTCATTCACTGATTATTTTTCTACATCCCAGGTGATACTCCCTTCAGCCCCAGAGAACTGGCTCCCATCCTCAGAAAATTGCCCTAAAAACCTAGAGAATTGCCTGTGACCTCCCCCAACCCCAGTGAATTGCCCCCCAGCCCTGGAGAATTGCACCCAACCCCAGAAAATTGCCCTGTAACTTCCCTCAACCACAGAGAATTGCCCTGTGACCTCCCCCAACCCCAGTGAATTGCCCCCCAGCCCAGGAGAATTGCCCTGTTACCTTCCCTACCCCAGTGAATTGCCACCCAGCCCCAGAGAATTGCCCTGTAACCTACCTCAACCCCAGTGAATCGACCCTCAGCGCCCTGTGACCTCCCTCAACCCCAGTGATTTGACCCCCAGCCCCAGAGAATTTCCCTTTGATCTCCCCAACCCCTGATAATTGCCCTGAGCCCCAGAGAATTTCCCCGTGACCTCCCCGAACCCTAGGGAATTGCCCCCCGGCCTGCAGGAATTTCCCTGTGACCTCCCTCAACCCCAGTAAATTACACCCCTGCCTCAGAGAATTGCCCCGTGACCTCCCCAACCCCAGTGAATTTTCTCCTCAGCCCCAGAGAATTGCCCTATGACCTCCCTCAGCCCCAGTAAATTTCCTCCAGCCCCAGAGAATTGCCCCATGACCTCCTCCAACCACAGTGAATTGCCCTCCAGGCCTCAGAGAATTGCCCCTTGACCTCCCCTAACCCCAGTGAATTGCCCCCCAACCAGGGATAATTGCCCCATGATCTCCCCAAAGCCCAGAGAACTGCTCCCCAGTCCCAGACCATTACCCTATGACCTTCCCCAACCCCAGTGAATTGACCCCAGCCTCAGAGAATTGAACTCAGTCCCAGATATTTGCCCTGTGATCTCCCTCAACCCCAGTGAATTGCCCCCAATCACAGAGAATTGCCCTCCAGCCCCAGAGAATTGTCCCGTGACCTCCCTCAGACCCAGTGAATTGCCAACCAGCCCCAGAGAATTGCCCTGTGACCTCCCTCAGCCCCAGTGAATTTCCTGCCAGCCCCAGACAATTACCTAGTGACCTCCCCAGCCAAGTAAATTGTTCCCAGCACCAGAGAATTGCCCCGCGACCTTCCCCAGCCCCAGTGAATTGCCCCCCAGCCTCAGAGAATTGCTCCGTGACCTCCCCCAACCCCAGTGAGTTGCTCCCCAGACCCAGAAAATTACCCACAGCCCCAGAGAATTGCCCCAGGATCTCTCTCAACCCCAGAGAATTGCACTCAGCCCCAGTAAATTGCCCCCAGCCCCAGATAATTGCCCTGTGATTCCCCCCAGCCCCGGAGAATTGCCCTGTGACCTCCCCCAACCCCAGTGAATTGCCCTGTGACCTCCCCCAACCCCAGTGAATTGCCCCCAGCCCCAGAGAATTGTCCCCAAGCCCCAGAAAATGGCCCCATGACCTCCCCCAGCAAATTGCCCCCCAGCTCCAGAGAATTGCCAGATGACCTCCTCCAACCACAGTGAATTGCCCCGTCCTAAAGAAATTGCCCTGTGACCTCCCCCAACCCCAGTGAACTGCCCCCCAGCCCCAGAGAATTGCCCTATGATCTTCCCTACCTCAGTGAATTACCCACAGGCCCAGAAAACTGCCCCCAGTCCCAGATAATTACCCCATGACCTCCTCTAACCCCAGTGAATTGCCCCCAACCACAGAGAATTGCCCCATGACTTTCCCCAACCCCAGTGAATTGCCCCCCAACCACAGAGAATTTCCCCCCCAGCGCACACATAGAGACACACACTGACATACACGGAGGCACACACTGAAATACACGGAGGCACACACTGACACGCACACACAGAGACACACACTGACACACTGACATACACATAGAGACACACACTGACACAGACGCACACTCTGACTTATACAATTTAAATAATTCATTTTAATAGCACAGCATGAAACATGAAAAACAAAAAGGGGTTTTACCTTCAGCAGCACTTCTTGACACACTGACATACAAACAGAGGCACAAACTAACACACACATAGAGACCCACACACAAAGCGACACACTGATATACACATAGAGGCACACACTGACATACACATAGAAACACACACATAGAGAAACACACAGAGGCACACACTGACTAAAACAGAGGCACACACACAGAGGCGCACACACACAGGCACACCCTGACACACACATAGAGACACACACAGAGGTACACACCGACACACACAGAGGCATACACTGACATACACACAAAGGCATGCATTGACATACACATAGCGACACACACACAGAGGCACACACACAGTGGCATACATTGACATACACATAGAAACACACGTAGAGGCAAACACTGACACACACACACAGAGGCAAACTGATATACACATAGAGGCACACACATAGGCACACACACAGAGGCACTGACAGAGAAGGACACACTGACATATACATAGAGACACACACACACACAGAGGCAAACTGATATACACATAGAGGCACACACATAGGCACACACACAGAGGCACTGACAGAGAAGGACACACTGACATATACATAGAGACACACACACACACAGAGGCAAACTGATATACACATAGAGGCACACACATAGGCACACACACAGAGTCACTGACAGAGAAGGACATACTGACATACACATAGAGACACACACACACAGAGGCATACACTGACATACACATAGAGACACACACTGACACTATTTAAATAGTTAATTTCAATAGCATAGCATGAAACATGCTGCTGTGCTCTGCACATGAGACAGGAGGGGTGTAAAGGGAGGCAGCTATGGCTGGGTGCATTGCTGCTGCGGGTGTCAACTTCACCCCAGCACATTTTTTTATTTTATTGCAAAAACAGTTTGCATGTTCTCATGCAAACATGATTGCTAGGTGGGTTATGATGCATTCTACTGAATGCATTCATAACCCACCTCACTTTAATATGCCTTTAATGTTAATCGAAATATTAGATCAAAATATAGATATATTATTCTTTTGACTTATGTATACTTATGTTTTCTTGCAGGTTTTTAATCTACATAAATCTCCAATTGCATATACGTGGAAGTTATGTGATTAACCATAATTAATATCTTGAGACAGTGGTACTTTAATTTTACTAAACCCAATCATTACAATGTCAGGCACACTGATGATGTATCTCACTAGCTCTTATCAGTTACAAAATAACAGATACAGCCTTTTTTCCTAGCTTTAATACACCTGCTAATGCATACACTTGGTAAGGTTATATGGTTACCATAATAGGAAATTAGTCCTGATGAAGATTTTGCACCTCAGAAGGGATTACCCTACCCAATGACTTTGAAGTGATATAATGGCAGTATTTGCACTGTCAGCTTCCAGTTATTTCATGGATATATTCATCTTATTTTAGAATGTTTATCTATCTGTTATAATAAACATTCTGTATTTAATTTTTCTCCCTTTACCTTTTATTATAGGGTTCACTAAAATACTCTTGTCTTTTGTTTTGTTAATTATATGAATCTCATCTAGTCACATATATCTGGTGAATTTGGTATCTCTGGCTGGGATAATTTTCCTTAAAATCATAGGGCCATATTCAATTGAGCAAATTTGAGATCCGGAAGCCCGTAAGTGAACTCACAAGCTATTTTGCTATTCAATTGGCATCTTTTTACGAGTTACGGCCTTGGAAAAATGGCGCCAATCTAACTCGTAACTTACAGCCTCCAGAAGCCTTTGATATGTCACTTTTGCAATTGCAAATCGCTATTCAATTGCTAAGATTCCCCAAGCCTGCAAATGTTTTCACACCCGTAAACGTCAAATGAAGGAGAAAATCCTATGAGTGCTAGAGAGGACCCGCAAGGGGGTTAAACACCCATTCGTAGCACTGTGAGTGCAAAAAAAAAAACAATACTGCACTGTAAATAAAAGCGATGACAGACATTAGAATTAATTGCACAATAATCTCAAACTTGCAAATCGGCAAAAAAAAAAAAAAAAATTATGTGTAATTTCGGTGTTTAATAAATCTCGAGTATCAATGAGTTAATACATATCAGGCCACCCATATGGACTAGAACAGTATTGGCATTCATTTTCATAATTCGTTATTTTGCAAGTTTTGCGAGTCTGATCGCATATCAGACCCCCGAACCTAATTGATTGACATGTAACCTCCATGTTTTACTGCTGTAATAATGACAATCTAATTTTGTATTGGCTTATTCGAAATGGGCGGTTACGAGCTTGCTGAATTGGTCAGGTTCCCGCCCAGAACTGCTCCGAGCCAGTGCATGGTTTTGGCTTGGGTCCCGTAACTCGCGCCCTTCAGCAATTGAATAGCATCGCAATCAGAAACCAACGGGTGTCCGCAAATCACTTGCAGACATTCTGCTGTCTGCGATTGAGTTACTGGCTTTGAATTGAATATGGCCCATATTCTGGACCAAAAAGGGGTACTGCACATTAGTTTCCCTAGAATTGTTGAGGCTTTTTACATGAATCCCATCTAGTCATGTGTGATTGGAAAATGTTATTACTGGCTGTCTGGAATGTAGCAATTCCAAGTCGCTTTTGGAAAAATCGTATTCAGGCCTGGAACAAGTAACTTAAACAAGTTTTATGGAATTTTTGAGGTTTATCACACAATTTACATGGCTCTCTGAAAAGTGTCAATTCTACATAATTTTACAAAAAAATCATATTCTGGGTCTTTAAAATATAATGGATTTTAGCTTTTAAATATTGTTAAAAAAACTTGAAATATTGTGTTTAACATCCCAAGTTCTTTTATAAAGGGCAGGTCTTGGCCCATTCCATATATTTCCAGGTGCTGTTTTGGTTGTTAAGGGGCCGATAAAGTATAATATCAGAGATAATTTAGTACTTAAATATTGTTTGCAAGCATCTTTAACATATGACAGTGTTTAAGGCATAAGTTTCTTTTATAAAAAGCCCATTTGGCACATTTCATTTTGTTATGGCTTTTACACCATTTCCACTATAGGGGGTCAGTCCATGCATAAACATATGGTAAGGAGGACATCTGTATGCATCAAATCTCTTGGTGGCAACATCCAAAAAGGCAATCCTTATAGATCAAATAATATCCATATGATACTTATCAATAGAACAGTTCAGAGAGATGTTCCAATCAACAAGCACAGGAGACATACACCCAATGATGCTGCACACCCCCAGTCAAATAGGAGCAGGGAATAGTGTGAAATCTCTCTTAGATGCCATTTTGCATTATAAGTTGTATAAGATGTTATGCCAATATGGTATTTACTATGTATGTGTAATATATATAGCATCTGTGTGAGTGCAAAACAAAACAAAACAGTGCAGCTTTCAACCGCAGATAGTGACTCACTGAAGAAGACTCTGGTGCTAGAGGTTAAATAGTTAATTATTTATCTGATTACCAGGGAAATCCTATAATTAAACAACAGTTGTATTTATATCCATACAGTTCTTTGTACAAAATAGCATGTCTAGTTCAAATAATTGTTTCATTGGATTCATTGTATTACAGTTTGCCTTTAGATATCACCTTTCTCAGTTTTAACAATTCACAAATTTCTTAAATTTTTAACAAAGTGTAATTATTCATATCCCTGTCTCCCACCATTTATCACCACTATTTTTTGTGGTACACAGTTGGATTAGCTTATTTTTCTGCAAGCTAAAGGGTTAATATTGCAGATCCCCACTAATTCTAATGAAAGCAACACAACATTATTTATGGAAAAATTATTTTTGCTTTGCAAAATATATACAGATACATTATCACCCTACTCCAGGGGTTTCCAAAGGAAACAACTGGGTATACAAATAATTAGGAAACACAGAGAATAAACAAAGTGAGGCGAGGTCCAAGGTTGCGGCCAGGCGCTGGTGGCCACACTCATTGCGCTGGTGGAGATGACATCCCTATGACCCCGTAGCAGTTAGGCAGGGAGCACCAAAGGTGCTCCCTGCGCTGGTGAAGATGAGCACCATAGGTGCTCATCCCTACAAACCCGAAACACTTTACCATCATACCTACGACCCGCGGGACTACACATGAACACAAAACTCATATACACAATTCACACTGCGAGACCTGTAGCACTTTGAAAAAATTGCAGGAAAATAAATATGGCCGTAACACTTACAAAAGGAAACCGTGACTTGCATAAAAAAAATTAGAGCCGCAAAAAATACAAACTTAACGGCCGAACCGCGCACACCGAAAAACACGAAAATCACACTAAATACAAACTAAAATAAAAAAAAAACATCACTCACAGCAAGGGGAAACACCCATAACGCATGCAAGTCATCTTACACATCAATTTAACTCCAATTTCCAGAGTTTATCCACTACAAAATCCCCTAAGCAAGAGAAAAAATGGCCGCCGAAAAAACAAAAACGAGCATGCCATAATTACACCTATTTTCAAGAAATCCTCATCTGACTCAGCTTCTGCACCTAATTATTGCCCTATCTCTTTACTTCTCATGACTTCAAAACTGCTTGAGCCGCTCATCCACAGTCATCTTACCCAATTTATTTCCTCCAAATCCCTTCTTGACATTCCAGCCTGGTTTCCAGCCAGAACACTCCACTCCACAGCTTTCACAAAAGTCAATAATGACTTGCCAACCACAAAGTGAAAGGGTCTATTCTACTTCTCCTGGATCTCTCTGCTGCCTTTGACACAGTTGACCACCCTCTTCCAATCCAAATTCACCACTCTCTTGGCATTTGTGACACTGATCTCTCATGGTTCACATCATTAACAACAAGATCAAACATTTAGTGTCTCCTTCTCTAGCACCACTTCTCCGCCTCGTCCTCTGACTGTTGACATACCCCTACACCCTATCTCTTCTCCATCTATACATCCTCACTTGGTACCCTAATAAAATATTTTTAGATTTCAGTATCATCTTTGTGCAGATGACACTCAAATCTACTTCTCAGCACCAGATCTTCCCCCTCTCTTTTATCAAGAGTTTTCAGCTGCCTTTCAAGCATTTATTTCTGGATGTCCACCCTCCAACTCAAACTCAACATATCAAAGACTGAGCTCCTAACCTTCGTGCCCTTTACTAATGCTTCCACTCCTCAAATATCTCTCACTCTTGACAATGCCGTCATCACTCCTACTCCCCACACCCTTTGTCTTGGCATTCAACTGGACACTGCCCTCTCTTTCATTCCTCATATAAAATCTTAAGAGAGAAAAAAGATCCTATTATAGGGCACACCTAATAATCATAATCTCAGAGAAAAGAGAATAAACTACATAATAAAACTTAACTTTTAATGGTTATTAAAATCCATATTAAAATATACAGACATAGGTAGCAGAGAGGTTACAAAAATATTGAATTGACAAGTATGGTATCTCAAAATTGTAGATTCTGCCCCTAATGAGCAAACCATATAAAGTGCTAAGTGCCAATATAATCACAGAAAAAAGTGACTAGTGTGCAAGATAAAGTGCTTAATATGTAAAGTGACAAGTGCTATAATTCATAAAGTATATGATATACAACTATATGGAAGTGAAAACTATCAATAAATACTGTATATAGAAAGCTGTACAGGTGCAGAAGATTCTATTATCCAGCTATATGCTGATAATTCTGAGGAGATACCAATGTCCTACCAAGGTAACAAATATATAAAACTATAAAGTAGAGAAATAGCTGTTGAGTGATAAATGCCTCAATGCTCTATTGCTTGTCTGATTAAATACTGTCCCAAAGCTAAAGCGTAGCAACCAGGATCCTTCTATGTATATTGTGCCTCCCTTTTACTAGTAAGCTAGCTAAATTGCATAAATATTAGATTCAGGAAAGGGACTTTAAACTATGGGCCTGGTAAGAAAACGCTGACTCTCTGCTTGGCACGCCACGGTCTAGACGCAAACAAATGACGTCATTGACCGGCGACGGCGTTCCATGCTTGTCAATTCAATATTTTTGTAACCTCTCTGCTACCTATGTCTGTATATTTTAATATGGATTTTAATAACCATTAAAAGTTAAATTTTATTATTTAGTTTATTCTCTTTTCTCTGAGATTAGGATTATTAGGTGTGCCCTATAATAGGATCTTTTTTCTCTCTTCACTCAATACGCTCTATTTTATCCTTAGGAGCACCCTAACTTATAATCTATATTTGGTCCTTATGTAATATACCTGAGCCACCACTTTCTATTTTTTCCTCATATAAAATCACTGAAAAAATCTTGTCTTTTTCACCTAAAAAATATATCCAAAATATGTCTCTATCTTACACAAGACACAACTAAAATTCCAATAAATGTTCCCATCATATCTTTTTTTAATTACTGCAATTCATTCCCTGCTGGCCTCTCAATCACCTATCTGTCTCCACTCCAATCCGTAATGAATGCCTCCACTAGACTCATCTACCATATTAAATGCTCAGTGTCTGCAGCCCCTCTTTGTCAATCACTCCACTGGCTTCCGATAGCCTTCAAAATAAAATGTAAATTTATGACACTAACTTACAAAGTCCTCAATCACAGTGTAACCCCTAAATCTCTGCTCTCATCTCAAAATATTCCTCCAATGACCCTCTTCACTCTTCTAATGATCTTCTTCTTTTCTCCTCTCACTCTCACCTTCAAGACTATTTTCCTGCTGCCCCTATTCTCTAGAACTCCCTGCCTCGCTCCACTAGACTATCCTCCTGCCTAAAAATCTTCAAAACCTCACTAAAAACGCATTTCTTTAAAGAAGCTTATCACCTTCAGCCTTAATATGCACAACACATCTATCATCCTCCTGTACCATTCCCAAACCCTTTAGATTGTAAGTTTGTGAGTTTTCTCCAGTCTTGTGGGTCATGAGCAGAGGTTTCAGAGTTTTAAATAGCAGTCAGAAAAGTTACTGTAATGCTTCAGGAACATTCAAGTGGTACAAAAGTCCATACAAACGTGATTTAATCTTTTAATGAATTGAAAACTGTGGGAAACTGTTTAATGGTGGCTGTGAAACTGATGTATATTTCCAGCAGCCTTTCTTTGAAAAATCCATATGAAGCTGGAGTACGTTGCTTTTTATTACAGTCATATTCAAACATTTGTTACAGAACTCAAGTGGAGTATTGATTTTATGGGAATAGCCACAGCTCATTCTCACAAAAACTGTGTTCTACTGGGTGTTCGGGGGAAGGGGTTTAGAGTCTTGTGGATAGATTCCGATAACCTGAGACATGTTACATTGTTCTGGGGAGAGATTTGGATTTATAGGGTTGGGCATTACTTAATTTATGGTCTGTATATTTTTCTGTTAAAAAATGCCATGGATAAATTAGTTTGGGAATCATTCAAGGGTAAAATATTAAGTCTAATAATTGAAGTTTGCTTATAGAATTTTTTTTATCTGTTTCAGTGAAATTGCAATGCCACAAGTATCAACATCAATCATTTTGTATGGGATATTGACGCTGTTTGGAATATGGGGTAATATATTTGTTTTTCTAACAGTAATATGTAATGCAATGGAGAACAGGACACTGCCCGCTTCCGACCTAATTCTTGCCAACCTATCAATCATCAATTTTCTTACCAGCATCTTCAGGAATTTAGTGGTTTTAATTGTTCAATTTGGTGCCAAAGTATTGCTCTCGGCAGAGTGGTGCAGAGTTTTCATGTTTATTTGGACTGTCCTCAGAGCCATGAGTGTCTGGAGTACATTTTCAGTCAGTATTTTCCACTACATCAACATTGGTAAATACCGCATCAAACTGAAAAGAAACATTTTCCCAAAAACTATAAAAGCTCTGGGCCTAGTGTGGGGATTTACCTGCTTATATTTTATACCCGCTTTTGTTTATACATCTCGTGTAGTAGGCAATGTGACCTTTTCGGTACAACTGGTCAGTAGCACAACCCGACCACTCATGGGATGTATATGGAGTTTCCCAAGTCCTGATGGCAGTTTGGTTTATGTTACAGTGTCTGTGGTTATTCATGAGTTGATTCCCATTTTTCTTATGGTAAGTACAAACATGAGCACATTATACACTCTAAACCAGCACTCAAAGACTATTGGTGCACAGAAGACTATGAACCGGATGGCATCTGAGCGTAAAGCAGCCCTGGTGATCACCATCCTTGTTATTCTATTTGTCACATGTTGGGGAACCAGTGTTCTGGCGATCAACTTTTACAACTTCACCAAGGGCTCTTCTTCCACAGAATTTCTGCTAACAATGTCGAACATTGTAGGTTCCATCTTCATGGGCTTCAGCCCCTTGGTTTTGCTTGGAGGGCACAGTAAACTACGTCGAAAACTGAGAAACTTACTCTGCAAACACTGGAACATTAGGATCAAATCCACAGGAAAAATAGAACCAAGTTCTGGTGTTAGCACTGTGAACTTTTAGGCATCTTTCTCAAAACATAATAAAACAATCTATGTGAATTATACAATGTATATGATCAAGTTGTCCTCGTATATAGCATGTCACCACTAATAAAAATGTATCCAAGTGTAAAAAACTAGAACATTTCATGAATTATTTAATGAAATAATCAACAATGACCCAAATATTTTAAGTGACATATTAAAGTACCACTATGATGCTTGATTATGGACAAAATGTTTATAGAAATAAATAAATCCTTTACGCTAACTTTTATATGTACAAGTGGTTCCATTTTATCTATTATTTTCTGAAGACGGTGTGTCCTTGCAAACTGATATTTCCATTAATTATGTTGGCATCTTCCTGAGAATTCCTCAGGAAGTAGATTGGCAGAAAGCAAAATGGTAGAATCCACTGCATGCAACAGAACTGCATAGAAATGAAGTGAATTTGAGGCTGCATTTTTGTTTTACATTCTTAAAACATTCTCTGCATTTTCAAATGTAGTTCTTAAAAAGAGTAAACTTTGGCATCCGGCCTCCCCGGCGATCAGCAGCAGCAGCAGCTGCACAGCAGAGAAGTGCTGCAGGGGCAACCCAAGCAGCCCAGAAGCCCACTTTTAACCCCCAACGAGCATCACCTACCACTGGATCAAAGTAAGTGGTTGAGGCCTCCACCACCTAGTCCCCCACTGAGCTTGTGCCAGAGACTGAAAGAGGTGCCAGACTCCATTGAGAGGCTACTCTGGGAGGTAAGAGGGACACACTACACCAGATCCCTCCCTCACCATCCCTACACAAGTAGTGCATAAGCAAAAATAAGCATAATAGAGGCAGCCTAGACCCCAACATCTAAAGTGGCACAACTCTATTTACTTAGAGGGGGCAGGAGGCCATCTTGAGACACATACACCAAGAGGGGCCCGCCCCCAGACAAGGCTCCAAAATGGGTCCCAGACAGCACTAACAGCAGCCTTTTTAAGCCCCACAGGGGAGTCCCCAACTGGACAGCCTACAGCAGCACAATTACTGCCTCCAATGCATCTGTGCAAAGATTAAGATTAAAAGGGGTTAAAAGATTTAAGAGACAGAATCACAACCCAGCATCTCTCCTAACTTAATAAACAACAACAAGTTGTGAGACGCATGTCACAAATAAGCTGGCAAGACTTATCCAGACAAGTTTCACTAGGATTGTAAATATGTTACACAATTCAAAAAGCAAGATGCAATAACTCACTGAATTATGCAAGTCACCTACATGAGCCTGCTACCAGAAAAGCTCTAGCCCACCTAAACTCTCATGCTCAACTAAGCAAAATCCCTAGCCTGCTTCACCTACAGCACAGAGTCAGAAGACGGCAACCTCTATAGATCACACCCTCAGGACAAGGCGGCATCATGGCGGCTCGCAGCAGCACCAAACCCAAAAAGAATCAAGCGAGTAGAAACATCCAGGAGTTTTACAAAGCTCCAAACGATGCGTCATTATTCCCGCACAACTCAAACTCGCCGGTCAGAGAGGGAGAGCCGGAAGTAGCACATGCTCAGGTGGAACTAACAGACAAAAACATGGAAAAAATAAAACTGATGTTCCAAGAACTAATGACGATTGCTATCACTGACCTGAAAAGGGAGCTGCATGGCCTGGGACAAAGAACGCAGCTGTTAGAGGAGCAAACAGACCAGATAGTAGAAGCCCAGATGCATGACCAAGAGGTAATGGCGCAACACTCCACACAGATAAAAGAGCTGACTGACAAGGTTGAAGATCTTGAAAACCGCTCACGAAGACATAACATAAGACTGAGAAATGTCCCAAGCAGCATCTCAGACATACTGCAGTACTCAAAAGCGGTCATACTTGGGATCATTCCCACAAGCAGCGAAGCAGACTGGGCTATTGAAAGAGCGCATAGGGCCCTTGGCCCAACAAAAGCTAACAACCAACCTAAGGATATAATAATAAGGTTTGCCAAACAAAGCGCAAGAGACTTGATACTCACAGCAGCAAGAAGGCTCAAAGAAATCAAAGGCCCGGACAACCCATCTATACAAGTATACATGGACTTGGCTCCGGCCACACTGCAGAAAAGGAAGGAGATGAAACCCATGCTGGAGATATTGTCCAGCAACAAAATCCTCTACAAGTGGGGTTTTCCATTTTCACTAATTTTCCAGTGGGGCGGATCCACTTACAGAGTACACACAGTAGAAGAAGCTGAGATCCTCCTGAGAAAGCTAAATTTACTAGCAGAGGATAGTGACGCTGAAAGGAGAAGTCCAAGACCCAGACCCAGTCTTGCCAAGATGTGGCAAGTATCGGCCAAAACAACAAAAACAGCAGCCTTCAGTAGGGGGCCTCTCATGGAGCAAGCTACAGGAGGAGGTCTGGACACCGCTCCGTCAGCCGACTGCGAGGATCCTGATGCTGATCATTGAGAGAGTATTGAACACTTTTTTTTCCCCATGAGCAGGTTGACCTGAAGAAATTGCAGCAAATAGCTAAAATGTTTAAGTTATGTTAGAGACAGATAGATTGTTATATATAGAAATGCAGATCTAGCTGTAGCGGAGCTCTTGAGGTGACTTAAATGATTTGGAGGGATGAAGATTAAGGGGAGTTTTGAGCCCTTAACAACTCCCCAGATAGAACCCCCAGGAGGGAGTCCTCTCCCTAAGAGGTCAAACCCAGTAATGGGAGCAATAGCTACTGGCCTCAAGGTATGGAAACAGGTAGGGAGACAGGGAAACTACCAAATTGTTAGGACATGTTTTAACCAGTTTATTGAAATGTTGAATCTAAGCTTCTGTATCTCTTTTGCTTTTCTTCTTAGTCTATCCAGTTTACAGGTGGTCTCGGCGCCCAAGACACCCAAGGGAGGTTCCCGGTGCAGGTCACGGTCCTTCAGCATTCCACATCCAGGTAACCTAACCGCCACACACTCCCCACTGAGAACATATAAGGCTAACTACACAAAAACCAATGGCTGATGTAGAGCACACCTTTTTAACACACAATGTAAGGGGCTTCAACTCTCAATTTAAAAGACGCAAAGCTTTCCTGTTCTATAAAAGATTCCATCCATCTGTCATATTTATGCAAGAGACCCATTTCGCCCAGGGCAAAGTACCCACCTACCTACACAAGGAATTCCCAGTATTCTACACTTGCAACCAGAAAAGCAAAAAAGCAGGCTTAGCTACATTAATACACCGTGATTTCCCATTTGTAGTCGAAAAACAAACCAAAGACAAAGAGGGTAATTTTCTAATTTTAACAGGAACCATCCTAAACCTCAGAATCTCATTGGTTAATATCTATGCCCCTACCACAGCGCCCACCAGAGCTCTCACTAAATTACTAAGTACCTTGAAGCAAAAAGACTGGGGCAGAATCATACTAGGAGGTGACATTAACCTTACGCTCGAGCCTTCTGTAGACAGATCAAGAGCAACCCATACCACGCGCAACTTGAAACAGCTCAAAACAATTCACACACAAATGAGGGAGCTAGAGTTGATTGATGCCTGGAGAGGACTACACCCCTCGGAAAAGGAGTATTCTTATTACTCCCCAACTCACAATTCCTATTCCAGAATAGATGTTCTCCTAACTCATACCTCGCTATTTAACCACACAGTGGATGCCCAGATCCACCCTTGCCCTTGGTCTGACCACGCGGTAGTTAGCATCAAAATTCAACTGGGACTTAGTCTCACAACCCCTGGGAAGTGGAGCTTAAACGAGGCACTTCTAACGAATCCCGGATCGCTAGCTCAAATAGAACATGACATTCAAGATTACTTCACGTTAAACATGGTCCCCGAGGCAAATATAGGGTGGGTCTGGGTAGCTCACAAAGCATACATTAGAGGCACCATAATTAAAATGGCAGCTGCCAGAAAGAAACAATGCATTCAAAAAGAAAATGACTTATTTAAAAAACTGCAGTACTTGGAAAAAGCAATTCAGGCCAAAGCTCCTGGGGTCTCTAGAACCCAGCTAGACAACACTAGACTAGAACTGGATGCGGTACTAGCCGCTAAAACTGAACAGGCCCTTAGGAAAACTAGGCATAAGTTTTACGCCCAGGGTAACAAGCCCTCCCCTATGCTTGCACGCAGACTCAACCTAAAGAAAAACTTAACTCATATCACCAAAATTAAAACGGAAAGTGGAGAAATTACAATGAACCAATCGGAAATAAAAAAGACATTCCATAAGTGCTACCAAGAAATCTACTCGGCAAAAACAAAAGCCAATAACTTCACAGTGCAGGAATTCCTTAACAGCCTAGACATTCCCAAAATCTCGGAGAGGGAATTAGACTCCCTAAATGCAGAGATAACCCCGTCCGAAGTTATTGACACTATAAAAACGCTTAAAGCAGGAAAAGCCCCTGGCCCGGATGGCTACTCAAACTTATATTATAAAAGCCTTGCAAGACACCTTGCCCCACACCTAAGCAAATTATTTAATGAGATGCTATTAGGAGAGCCAATGCCAGCCGAGCTAAACCAGGCAGATGTAGTCTTTATCCCTAAACCAGGAAAGGATACTTTAAATCCAAGGAACTATAGGCCAATATCCCTGTTAAACGGGGACATTAAAATCCTATCTAAGCTAATGGCAGCAAGGGTAGCCAAATTCCTCCCCAAACTAATACACAAAGACCAAGTGGGCTTTGTGCCGTACAGACAAGCTGGGGATAACATACGACGTATTCTAAATGTCTCCCACATAGCTAAAAAGGCGAATATACCTCTCAGTCTAGTAGCCTTAGATCTAGAAAAGGCATTCGACTCCGTTGAATGGCCTTATTTACATGCGGTTCTAGATAAATTCGGCATCAGAGGCAAATTTACAAATCTAGTAAATACATTATCTAAAGCACCGACGGCAAGCCTTAGGCTTCCAGGGGCTAATAGAGATCTTATAAACATCCAGAGAGGTACGAGGCAGGGATGCCCCCTGTCCCCGCTACTATTCGCTCTAGCCATCGAACCTCTCACTCAGGCCATTAGGACATGCCCCACCATACAGGGTATTGAGGTGGGATGTCAACAAATGAAATGCAGTTTGTTCGCAGATGACATCTTGTGCACGCTTACAAAACCGGTAACCTCAATAGCAGCCCTTATGGACTTAATGTCCCGGTTTGGGAACTTGTCAGGCCTCAAAGTTAATGCAGATAAATCTGAAATAATATGCATGAGAGTGCCCTCAGACCAGGTACAAGCCCTAAAAGAGGGACACTCGTTCTCATGGCCAAAGGGAAGTATCAAATATCTAGGAGTTAACCTCACACCAGAGCTGTCAGCTTTATACAAAGAAAATTATATCCCCCTTTACAAAAAATTACAAACAGATCTACTTAGGTGGAATAGATACAACCTGTCATGGACAGGAAGAATAAACGCTTTTAAAATGAACATGTTACCCAAAATCTTATACTATTTTAGAACACTCCCGATTAGAATACATAGAGGAGATCTAGATGGCTTCCAAAAAGCGGTATTCCGATTCATCTGGCAACATAAACACCCGAGAATCAACAAGTCCCTAATGTATAGAGACAGAGAAGCAGGGGGTTTGGCGTGCCCAAATTTGATGCACTACTTTAAAGCAGCCCAGATTTCTTTCCTACCACAAGCCCATTCCAGTGAACACCAACCAATGTGGGTATCCCTAGAGAACTATCAAATGAAACCCTACAAATGGGATAATATCATTTGGTCCCCGACACTCTCCCAATAGCAAAATCAGGCTACAATAATCCAATGATTAAATTATCCCTGCAGGAGTGGAGAGGGGCGAACTCCAAGCGGCAGTTAACACACTCCCTTTCATCTCTCACGCCAGTCCTTTCGGGGTCCCAGATTATGAAGGAATTAGGGGGGGTCTCAAAAGCGTGGTGGCTCTCGCGGAAACTAGACCTGCTAGGGGCATGGTTCCAAGACGGCAACCTTTTAACCTCTATACAATTCATAAATAAGTACAATCTACCAGACAGGGAGATATTTAACTATAACAAGATATGCCACAGGGTCCAAGAACTGGTCAAATCCTCGGGTCCCCCACAGGACACCTGGTTTGCGAAAGTATGTGCGCAGAATCCCCTAGCCAGAGGCATAATTGGTACCCTGTACTCGCTTGCCAACAAGCCACTTAAAGACCAAAAGCCTAAACATGTCCTACAATGGGAACAGGAAATGGGAGTAGAATGGGACACCCAGAGATGGGGAAAAATACACAAGGCACTGACTAAAGGCTCCCTCTTCTTTAGCTATTTAGAAACAGCAACTAAAGTACTACACAGGGTATACATGACACCTGACAGGCTAAATAAGATAAATCCGCTTTCCCCTCCTGAGTGCTTTAGGAACTGCTCAGATAGAGGAACCTTTGGCCACATCTGGTGGGACTGCCCAAAAGTACAGGCCCTGTGGCGAAGGGTAACTGCAATGATCTCTGAGGTATTAGACAGGGAAATACACCCCTCTAGGGAGACATGCTTACTGGGAATGCCAGTACTGAACGTTAATAAGAACCATAACAAGTGGATACAAATGGTCATGCTGGCAACCAAAAGCCACATTGCAAAGAATTGGAAATCACCCCATTTAGACGGCCAAGAGGTTATAAAAAAATTAAACCACATCATGATTTATGAAAAAATTACGCATTCAATAAACAACTCCCTCTCCACTTTTAGTCAAATTTGGGACAGATGGGTGGAGTCGGACAAAGCTATTTTAATTTAACAAAAACTTGATTTAGAGTGGAAATTAGTACACTAGGAAGGGAAGGCGTAATTGGATGAGGCAGAGACACCAGGCCGGGGTGACGGGTGTCTTGGGCGTTGACAACTACTGGCGAATTGAGTAAACTGAAGAAGATAGACAAGAAGAAAGAGGAAAAAAAAAAAAAAAGCAAGGAAGATACAGGTAATAAGTTCATTGACTTGTTTATTCATTGTTTGTTCGATGTTATACTTCCCATATACTAGGTGAATAATGTAATTCTCGAGCTATGCAAAATTGAACATCTATATATATCTACATGGAAAGACAACAAGTTAGCTGACATGTAAGAATTTGACAAGTTTAGTATTGAGAAGTCAATTGCTAGGGAAGGAATAGCTAGCAGGCGTTTCCTGCAAAGTTGAGAAAACGGAAAAAGGTTATGGTGGACACATAAAGCAGACACCCAAAATTGTCAGGACAGGATAATCATTATTGACAACAAAGTTGTACAAGATATCTAAAACGATGTTAAAAAATCCTGTTTATGCAAAATTGTGTTGGACCTGCGAGTCCAACAATATTGTGTTATTGAGCACTGCTTATGTGTCAATAAAAAGATTTTTTTAAAAAAAAAAAAGAGTAAACTTTGAATATAAGACTACAATTGAACCTTATTATTTTGTTTTTAAATGATCTTTGATGTACTACATTCTGTGTCTTACAACAATTAGATCAGAGCTACCAGCTATAGGAAAAAGGGGCAGTATATATTGGAAATTATTAAGTATTATTTTGTACTAGGAAATTGCCTGTCAAAAATGACAGGAATAACATTTTAAGGCTGGCAATGCTGTTTGTCACCTTGTGTCTCCTTTTCCCCTCCTCTCCGTCCCTTGTGTATCCTTTTCCGTCCCCTTTCCCTCTCTTGTGTTTTTCTCCACCCCTCCATCTCCTGTACCTCCTTTCCCCCTTTCCCTACCCTGTGTCACCTTTCTCCCCATCTCCCTCCCCTGTGTCTCCTTTTCCCCTTCTCTTCCTCTCCTGTTCCTCCTTTCCCCATCTCCCTTTCCCCCCTCCTCCTGCCCTGTGTCACCTTTCTCCCCATCTCCCTCCCCTGTCTCTCCTATCCCCCTTTCCCCCTCTCCCTTTCCCCATGTCTCATTTCCCCCTCTCCCTTTCCCCCCTCATGTCTCCATTCCCCCTCCCTTCCTTGTGTTTCAGTTCCCCCTCCTCTCCCTCCCTTGTTTCTCAGTTCCCCCTCCTCTCTCTCCCTTGTCTCTCAGTTCCCCCTCCTCTCCCTCCCTTGTCTCTCAGTTCCCCCTCCTCTCCCTCCCTTGTCTCTCAGGTTCCCCTCCTCTCCCTCCCTTGTGTCTCCTTTCCCCCTCCTCTGTGTCTGTTACCTGGATGTAACCCTGCCAGCAGCGCCGCACTCATAGTCTTCTCCTCCTCTTCGGCTCACGTCCTCAGCCAGAACTACTTTCTGGATCAAGCCGTGCATTGTGCATGCTTATCCCGCCTGTGCGATGCAAGGCTTTATCCAGAAAGTAGTTCCGGCCGAAGGACAGGAGCGGCTGAGGAGGAGACGGTGATGAGTACGGGCCTCAAGCTACTGCCAGGGTTTGGAACCAGGTAAGCTGGGGTGCTGGGGGAGACAGAGGGGAAGATGAGAGAGAGCCAGAGGGGTAGAGGAGAGAGAGAAAGAGAGAGTGGTAGAGGAGATCGAGGCAGAGGGGGAGATGAGAGAGAGACAGAGGGGAATGAGAGAGCGTGGATGCGGCCCGTAACGGTAGCAGAGAGGGAGAGGCAGAGGGGGATGAGAGAGGCTGACGCCGCTGGCTCATTGCAGCCTAAGTCCCGCGGGTTCGTGGTCGACGGCTCGCCTTGCTTTGCGAGGCTCCCAGTTGGGGCCCTATGGGCCGCAAAACCGTGACCAACATTGTAAGCTTTCCGAACAGCCCCACAGATCCACAACAATATATGTGATTAACAAAATATAAATGAATGGTAGGTGAGAACCACTTTGGCTACATATTGTATCACTTTCATGATTACTCCAAAAGTCAGATTACAACTGACCTTTAGCCTTATAATCTTTCATAGATTTTGGTTTATTATCATGCATTTAGAAAAATCTAGAAAAATTACTTACCAAATATACTTCAAGAAATATAGTCTTATATGGAGGTCTTTATATTGTTATAGAAGCATTTACACAGGGATTAAATATATATTTAGAATCTTTCCTTTTGGCTGACCGCAATATCGGCTACTAGTTGGCGAGGCTGAGATGTCAGTGAATTTCTTGACAGTATAACGTTTATAATCTATTTATTATCTAACCCCTAACTCCTAATCCTAACCCCAACCCTAACACTTAACCCTAATCTCTAACCCTAACACCTAACTCTAACACCTAACCCTAACTGTCATGTCTTATGAGAGCCAGGATTGGGGACCCCTGAACTCCACCAGCAAGATCGAACTGTCCCCGCCCTGAACTCAAGGACTATTTTGTTATGACCGGAATAACCTGTGCAATGTTAGGCCTCAGGCTCTGATCTGGTTCCCACAAATTCCCAAGTAACAGAATCACATATAAGGTTGTCAGTGTGGGGAATGTTTGCAATGTTGCAAAGTGAGGCGAGCAGTTGATGTACGCATGACCCAAGGCACGCATTGCACTGCGAGCCTTGCGAAGTGATGCTCGCAGTTGAGGCATGTGGACTTAGGCTGGCGCTCATTGCACTGCGAGCCTCAAGAAGCGAGGCTCGCAGTTGAGGCACGCGGGACAGACTGCAATGATTGCGAGGCACGCAGTTGGTTCAAACACGTTACTTGAAAACACAGAAAAACCACAAAAAAAAAATAACACACTCACACACAGCACAGGGGGAGAGCCAGGAAGCCTGTGAGTGAAGTTGCAAACTGCCGTATTGGTCCGAATATAAGCCGCACCCGCATATAAGCCGCACCTGCAAAATTCAAGGGAAAAAAATAGAAAAAGATAGTACTCAAATATAAGCCGCACCCTTAAAATTGGAGAGAAAAAGACTCTCCAAGTGATCAGCCATTGCAAGAAACAGGCCTTCTAATTGGTACTGTAACTTTTTTTGCAGGTTAAAGGCCTTACAGGATGTTAGAATCACTAAAACCGTAAATCGCTATTCAATTGCCACAATACCGCAGTCTCAAGCACGCAAATCGGCACCCTTAACTCGCAATCACGCAAATCGGCAGTAATTTTACGTTTGTGAATAGAAGCCGCACACGTAACTCGTAAGCTCGCAAATCGGCAGTGATTTTTTTTACGGTTGCGAAAATCGGATAAGCGAAAGAAAAAAAGGCAGACGAAAAAACGTAAAAATTATGAAACAGGATGAAAACAAGGCTTAGCAATTCCAGGCACGCAGAACTTTGAAAATAAAACCAACGGCAGTCAGCGCACACCACGCAATTAGTGTTCAGAGGAGCAAAAGCCTCACATTGTGTGGCAAACAGCATTGCCAGGCTTACAATTTTATTCCTGTCATTTTTAACGGGCAATTTCCTGGTAGGTTTTAATGTTTAGTGTTCAGATTGTGGTTAGGACATGACACTGTTATACCAAGTCCCTTTTCAAAGTACCTTTTAAAAGTAATGCTATAACGTTTGGAATAGTGATTTGATTTAATAGGATAATTTGGGTAATTGTATCAAGTTTAAATAATGTAGTTGTGCTAGAAGCAGGCTCTAGGATATGCTAATATTATATAAAGTTACTTCAGTCACTTATGGGACAAAGAATAGTTTATGACCTATTGGAATATTGGTTCAGTCAGAGTGGGCACTGGGGGAGAGAAGGGGTTAGTTTCTACAAGAATGTATATGGATATACTACCCCCTGAGAGCGACCAGGCATGCACTCTCTCTGGCCTCAGAAGGTCGTAAATTGATAAAAGGCCATACCTTGGAATCTAGGGCAGGGGGAGATTTGACGCCCTCACTTAATGACAACAGAATATACCAGATCAGATATGTCTCAGAGGAAGGAATGTTGGGGGGTTGGTAGCCGTAGTAACAGGGAGGACATTATGTGGGGGAAGTCTTTTTGTGTTTGTGATATTTCTTTGGAATAAAAAATAAACTGTTCATTCTGAAATACAAAGCAATGGTATGTCTGAGTTTGAGTAGGAGATTCTAACAAAATTCATGTCTACCTGTTTTTTTCTTTTTGTTTTCACATCCTAAACAACTGAATGTAACAGAGAAATAATTTTTAATAAGTACTAACTTTAGTGCTGAATTTGCAACCTGGGAGGTCCTGAGTTCTCCTAAGAAGTGTTTTGCCTGAGTGCTGAGATCTTGAATACAAAAAGGCACGACCTAGAGGGAGAAAATTGAGATGCATGTGGCACCTTAAATCTGGGTTGTAACATTAATCCTAACCTTAACCTCTACCCCCTAACCCCTATCCCTAACACCTAACTTTAACACCTAACCTTAAACCCTAAGAAATCCTCTGAAAAAGCAGCCATGCCACCTAGTGGTCTATATTACAGCCAACCAATAGAAAAGGTCCCATATGTCTAACCCATTACACATTTTTTACAAAGAAAACTAGTGTAATGTTTGAAAAACTGTCCCTTACAGCTACACAGAAAAAGTCACAGTCAATGCATACAGTTGTGACAGAGACACGTGACAATTAAAGTAAATGTGTTAGTTGTTGCATTCTCTGTCACTATTGCCACTTTCTACTGGGCATACATTCTTTTTATTTGCTACTGATAAAGCCATTACTTTTTGTGGATATTTTTGTTAATTTTTATATAAAATAACTCTAAGTTCCTTATCTAAGTTCCATATCAGTTTTTTTGCATTTCCAAAGTATTTTGAGACCAGGGCAGAGATATATCAGGGTGCAATATTGTGGAGGGCTTTTACATGTTAGGATAATGATTTATAATTTTATTCTAGAGACTATGGGAAGCCAGTATAGTGACTGATGATACTGAAATCCAAAAGATTTTATCAGGGCACCAAGGGAGGATGTATAGATGGAGAAAAGGAGGGGGCCAAGGACTGAGGCTTGGGGTACGCCGACAGTGAGAGGGCAAGTCAAAGAAAAAGTGCCAGAAAAGGAGACACTAAAAGTTCGATTTTCTAGATAAGATGTAAACCAAGAGAGAGCAGTATTACGGGTGTGAAGAGAGCAGAGATTTTGGATAAGAAGAGGGTGATCAACTGTGTCAAAGACAGCAGAGAGGTCAATGAGAATTAGGATAGAGCAATGATCCTGTGACTTGGTGGAGACCAAGTCATTAGTAACTTTTGTAAGAGCTGTCTCAGTGGAGTGTTGGGGCTGGAAGCCAGATTGGAAGGGGTCAAGGAGGGAGTTTGATGAAATAAATTGGGTAAGGCGATTGTAGACGGCCCGCTCAAGCAGATTAGAAGCCTGGGGAAGTAGAGAGATAGGGTGGTAGTTAGATGCAGATCCAACCCCTACCCTGCAGCTGGATCAGATGAGGGTTTCTTAAGAATGGGTGAAATTATGCATGTTTAAAAGGTGAAGTAAACTTGCCAGTATTTAGGGTTGAATAAATGTGTGAGAATTGGTATAAGTGTGCTAGAGGGGGGAGGTATCAGCTTTGATGGAATAGGATTGTGGGGGACAAGTAGTAAGAAGAGAGGTTGATAGAAGACTAGAGACTTCATCCTCAGTTACAGGGTCGAAGGAGTTCATAATGGATATAGGTTTGAAGAAGGATGAAAGCTCAATGCTATTGGTTTGTAGAGGGTGATATGGCCAAGTTGAGAGGAGAGTTCATTCTGAATATTTTCAGTTGTATTATTAAAGTGGCTAGCAATGTCTTCAGCTGTGAGACAGGAAGGGGGTGGAAGGTGGGGGAGGGCAGAGGAGAGTGTTGAATGTGGCGAATAAATATTTGAGATTAGAGGCCAAATTTAATATTAATGTGGATAAGTAGCACTGTTTATCAAGATTGAGGGCAGCGTAGGATAAACTTGAAGTGGAGGAAGTCAGCTAAGGTGTGATATTTCCTCCATAATTGTTCAGTGGTGCGGGAACACCTCTGGATGTAGCGTGTTTGTGTAGTGTGCCATGGCTGTGAGAGCAAGGGCATCTGCTTGTGGTTAAGGGGGCTAGAGTGTCAAAGGTGGAAGTTAGAGTCAAATTGTAATTTGTGGTAGCAATATCAGGGCAAGTGAGGGCCAGGGTTGTAGTAAATTGGAAAGATAATGTGAGCTAAGTGCTTGAAGGTTTCTGTGGGTTCTAATAGCCTGGGATGAAGAATAGCATGGATTGGAAGGAGGCTGTAGGTTAGGAGATGGTGCTCAGAAAGAGGGTATGGGGAGATGATAAGGTTGGAGATAGTGCAATTATTGGTAAAAATGAGGTCAAGAGAGTGTCCAGCAAGGTGGGTAGGGGATTCTGTCCATTGAGAAAGGCCAAGCAAAGAGGTAAGAGCAAGTTTTGTTGCAGCTGTCAGTGAGATGGGAGAGTCAGTGGCAATGTTGAAATCACCAAGAATAAGTGAAGGTATGTTGGAGGAAAGAAAGTGAGGGAGCCAGGCTCCAAAATTATCGAGAATTACCTCTTTTATACACAACATTCATGGTGGGAATTTATTGAATCAAAAGGACTGAAACCAGCCCCAACAAGGTCTCTCACTGTACTCACTAAGCTTTGTTTTCTGTTATGGGCTAGACCATAACAATACATACATGTCTCAGGTTTTTAGCAAAGAGGTAAAACCGTACAAAACATTTTTTAATCAACATATTGAACTTTCATGGTGATGTTTCATTTCATTACATTTATTTCATTAATTTATATATATATAATATATATATTTATATATATATATATATATATATATATTTATTTGATTAAAAAGACAATAAGATCTTACTATAAAAAAAAATCTGCCTTTTATTATTGTGAAATAAACAGTGTAATCGGAGATGGCATCAAAAAAGCTGTGGTCCAAGTGTGGGGCTACAAATACCAAATTCTAATTGTCACACATCCTTCTCAAACAATACATTGTTGCAGTGAGACGGCTTGTGTACTTCAATGAAGATGTGAGCTGTACCATGCAGGGTTACCCAAGATGAGCAGGTCATACCAGAAAGGTCAGACAAAACATAGTCCATTGGAAAAGGAACTGGCAACCCACTCCAGTATCTTTGCCATGAAAACCTTATGGATAAGCATAACTAGACACAAGATGTGCCTGGCGTGCTGCTGTCCATAGGGTCATGGAGAGTCGGACATGATTGAATTACTAAACAAAAATTGTCAAACCACACTTCTTTTGCAAGTCCCTAAAAATATATAATATTATCATAAATATAACCTTCACCATTAGGTCCTGGTGAATGTTCAATAAATCTATCTTCTAGGCAGCCCAGCAGGTGTGGATATTTATTTTTAATATTATTGTATATTGTTTATTAATAGGCTATAGTAGTCAATACATTTTATTAGATTCACAATTCATGGAGAACCAGCTTTGACCGCAATGTCGCTAAATGTATTAACTTTGCAAGTCATGGAGAATCAACATTAAAGCACCACTGTGGTCAGATTTTTTATATAGTTTTCTGAATAAATAAACATGATAAAGGACAAATTAATGAATAAACAAAACCTTTATATTTTGCTACTCTTATATGCAAATATTCTTTACTGAGTGGCTCTATGTTACTTTCTCAGGTGTGTCCTTATAAACTAATAGATATTAATCTGGTCCTTCAGAATGCACTGGCAAATATATATGTGCTGGAAAATGCTTCATGTTTTTTCGGTCTCCTTCCACCTCAGAAGTTGTTATTGTTGTTTAGTGGTTCAGTCATGTCCATCTCTCTGTGACTCTATGGACCGTGGCAGGCACATCTTGTGTCCAGTTCTGCTTATCCATAATGTTCTCTTGGCAAGGATACTGGAGTGGGTTATTGGTTCCTTCTCCAGTGGAATACTATTTGTCTCACCTCTCTGCTATGACCTGCCAATCTTGTGTAGTCCTACATGGTACAGCTCCAAACTTCATTGAAGAACACAAGCCCCTTCACCAGAAGTGGTGAACCAGAAAGGGCAGACGTTGTTATGCTGAAGCCAAAATGGTAGATTACAGAGCAGAATACTAAGATAATAAATTAGAAACTCTATTTTTTTTTTAATTCTAAAAGATATGGCTTATTTCAAAATAGTACATTTAAAGATATATGACCACAGTGGTCCTTTTTTATTATTTTTATAGGGGAACCTCTGACAGTTATAATGCATAATATAGTATAAAGCAAAGTTAGCACAAAAAGTTAAATTCAATGGTGCAATCCATTTCAGAATCCGCATTGTAGTCAAAATCAAGTGATGTGTTACATGTAAATCATCTTGTTTTATCATAGTTGGAGTTATGTTTCATCTGACTGTCAGCCAGGCCTTCTACATTATAGATTGAGTTAAGTGTATGGTATTAAACATGTTACAAGTTAAGCATCGCTCCACCTCTTGTTTTTCATGACTATGCAGGGTTTATCCTCCCTGGCGGTGTGGCCGTGTCAGTACCCCCGAGTGTTAAAGCGGTACACTCAGGGATACTGACACGGCCAGACCGCCTTGTTCCCCACCCCTGCATCGCCAGACAGCCTTGTTCCACCCCCCTGCGTCACCTACGTTTGCAGAGAAGGGAACCCAGTTAGACGGATGTCGTCGGCGGCCCGAAGAAATGTGTAATCCCGAGCGTGGCTCTGGGTTCCTGCTTTAGGTACTAAAAATTAACTCTGAGCCACGCTTGGGATTACAGCTAGGGCATTTAATATTGTAGCCTTGATTGGTGGATATCACTGTTTTATCTTCAGCCTTTACCTATCTTTATGGAGTGTATTTTGTCCTGTTTATTTTCTACTGTCTATAAATGTAGTATAGTAAGTTATAATATAAAAGTCAGAAGTGTAGGAACTGATTAAATGAATAGGGGACACACAAAAAATAGCAAAATTAAACTTAATAATGCACTGCCAGATTTGGCCACTAGAAGGCCAGCGCTATGGAGCAGTATGTCTTTCCCATGAAAGCTTGACCCATAACTTGTTTAATTATATTCGGGGGTAGGGGCACTGAGAATTTAAACAATGAAATTAGATACGCCCCTGCTTCCTGTCCTGGGAGTAGAGTTTAATTATCCCCCCATGATAAGAGGCCATTAGACACCTCAAATTAGTATTGCTGAGGAATGTTGAATGTGTGTAGCAGATAATGTCTTGAGGTTCTCAAGCTTCCTGAGGCCCTCTCCTGACATGAATCCTGGCAGGTCCGCAGATGTGGGTCTAAGATCAGTATGCATGTGTAAATAAAAAGTTTTTTTTTTTTATTTGTTATATAGTATTATTATTATGTATTGTTTATTCATTTATTTGTTCTAGAGGTCTTCATTTTATTTGGTTTTATTTTTGTATTATTTGCATTATGGACCATCTTTTGTTGTGAATATGTGTCTAGGTTTTCATTAAAAAATGTTTTGTTCATTAAAAATAGTTGGCTTATTGTCAACACGAATCGATCAACAAAAGTATTTTTATTCTTGTGAGTTGTACTAATGAGTGCCATATTTATCAAGTTAAGTAGAAATAAGTCAATTAATAGTGTCTCATTATCATTATCTTGGGGATCGTGGGTGCGTGCAAATACACCATTTTTTCTAATATCTTCCCAAAATGTTTTAATTGTCGAGTATTTCCACTACACATGTAACATGCCTGAGCGTCAAACCTCCAACACTGCCCTGAAAGTGATGGGTTTATTTTCTTTAACTTTTAGAGGCAGTAAAAACCAGCTGGTTAATATGTTAAAGTTGTTTTCTGCTTTGGCTGCTGATGGACATGTGTCTCTCCTTTTTCCACTGTTGTGGTGTCAAGAGCTGATATAAGTCTGTCTACCATTGCATTTGTCATTTATTGGTTTTAGTAAATTTGTATAATGCGCTGAAAGTAAGTGGGTGTTATTTGATTAGTTTATGCATAACTGCTCTAACGCCATTAGTTCTCTGGCAAGCATGAGTTGGAGCTATGATTTTTAAATACAATAGAACATAGCTGACAGTGACTCTGAATAATACCTTCAATTGTGGAAATCTAAAATGTATTCCTGATGTGAACATTTTAATTTCAGCTGCTGTGATGTTGGAGTCTTGGGCACAAAATACTATAAATTTCAATTTGCCTTGGTCAATAGTGCACTGTGTGAAGATTTGCGAAAATGCAAAGGATATGTAGTGAGCCCCTTGCATTATATTTTAATAGACCAAGGTCTCCATTCCATGGGTCCCATAAGAAAAAAAATGAGTGAAATTCACTCGTAAAACACTATAGAGCTATCACATCAATCACGGAAATTTGACCTCAGTAAAATGCTATCTGAGTGCTCAAATTGTCTTAATATTTTAAGCCTATAGTGTCTGTCACATAAAATGGCTCAAACATGAAACATTTTGAAGGAGCTAACACCTTGATTGTGTTGGATTTGTGACTTGATTGCTCAAATCCAACACAATTAAGAAGCAACTATTGCTTTCCACTGCTCTCTATGAGCCAGGGCATCCCCTGGATCCCCCATCAACACCCTGTTACCATATAAGCTTGGGTTTTTCCACAAGATTCCAGATCAAAACCACTACCCCTATGGATCCGGTATCCCCCAAAATTCCCACATCTAAACTATAACCATGGAAGTACGTATGGATGTCCCTACAGGGCCCAATAGTATACTAAACTATACTACATTATGTAATACAGATGTGATACCTATATTTAAGAAGGGAGCAAGACCAAATCCAGGGAATTATATACCAATGAGCCTGACTTCTGTAGTGTCGAAGCTTTTAGAAGAGTTAATAAGGGATAATATACAAGAATATGTCTATTTGAACAGGATTATAAGTAGGAGTCAACATGGATTTATGAGGGATAGGTCATGTCAAACAAATCTAATTCGTTTCTATGAGGAGGTTAGTAGGAACCTGGATCAAGGCAACTCAGTGCATGTAGTCTCTTTGGATTTTGCAAAGACTTTTGATACAGTGCCACATGGGAGACTATTGTGCAAACTAAGGGATACAGGAATTGCAGTAAATATATGCTGGCTAAAAGACAGGAAGCAAAGCGTTCTTGTAAATGGAACATACTCAAACTAATGTGGTAAGTGGGGTTCCTCGGGGTTCACTATTAGGTCCTCTCCTTTTTAACATATTAATGACTTAGAGGTTGGACTGGAAAGTAGTGTCTCCATTTTCGCTGATGACACAAAGTTGTGCAAGGTGATTAAATCCGATAATGATGTACCATACTTTCCCTCCAAAAGGATTTACATTAAATTGAGGAATGGGCATCTAAATGGCAGATGAGATTTAATACAAATAAATGTAAAGTTATTCATCTGGGAAGGAAAAATAGCCATGCAATTTATAATATTAATGGGACAAATATAGGGGTATCAGATATTGAAATGGATTTGGGAGTACTTGTGGACAACCACCTAGGTAACATTGCTCAAAGCCAAGCAGCAGCTGCAAAGGCAAATAAAATATTAGCTTGTATAAAGAATGGTATAGAAGCAAGGGAAGCAAATATAATTCTGCCACTATACAAATCCCTAGTACGCCCTCATTTGGAATATGGTGTACAATTTTGGGCACCACTTCATAAACATGACTTTTTAGAGCTGGAAAAGGTACAGAGAAGGGCCACAAAACTAATGAGGGGAATGGAGGGGCTAAGTTATGAAGAAAGAAAAAACAAATTAAGCTTATTTTCTCTACAAAAAAGGTGTCTAAGAGGAGATATGATTACCTTATATAAATACATCCAGGGTCAGTATAAAGATTTGTCAAGGGAGCTTTTTGTGCCAAGAGGTTTTCAACTGACAAGAGTATACCCCTTGAGGTTAGAAATAAAAAGATTCCACCTTAAAGAAAGAAAAGATTTCTTCACAGTAAGGGTTGCTATTCTGTGGAATTCTCTACCAGAGGAGGTGACAGTGGATTCGATAGATAACTTTGAAAGGGGACTGTATTTATTTCTAATTAAAAAGGGAATTCAGGGCTATCCTGGATAATTAGAGAGATAGTATTGATCCAGGGAGAAATCCGATCGCCAGTATCGGGGGTCGGGAAGGAATTATTTTTTTCCCCTTTGAGACGATTGGATAAGTTTCACTTGTTTTTTTTTCTGTTTGCCTTCCTCTGGATCAATTAATTATTGAACCAATTTGTGACTTGTGCTAGCCTAGTGGCTTTATAATATTTAATTAGATCAGAGAAAGCCAATCCCCCCTTCAGCTTAGGAACACACATCGTGGCTTTATTGATTCTTGGTAGTTAATTGTTCCAGACAAATTTAAAAAGTGTTTTTTGCATTGATTTAAGGTCTTTTAGGTTGATTGGCATCGGGATTGTCCTAAATAGGTAAAGAATTTTTGAGATAACATTCATCTTGATGGAATTTAATTTTTCTAGCCACTAAATGCTAAAGGATGACCATCTCTCGATATCCCCTTTTATTCTACTGAACACTCGAGGAAAATTTGCCTCGTATACTAGACCTATTGATCTTGGAATATTGATTCCTAGATACGTTATATATTTGGGAGCCCACTTAATGGGAAAGCTCTTCTCTATGTTATCTTTCATAACTTGGGGTAAGGTAATATTGATGGCTACACTTTTTTTTGTGTTGATTTTATAC
Organism: Discoglossus pictus; assembly: GCA_027410445.1. Classification (NCBI taxonomy): domain Eukaryota; kingdom Metazoa; phylum Chordata; class Amphibia; order Anura; family Alytidae; genus Discoglossus; species Discoglossus pictus. The sequence goes on from CM050169.1 coordinate 146,944,176, forward strand.
CCCGAAACTTGGCCGAAATTTGTAAGCAAGTGGAACAGGTTAGGTAGACTAATTGTTGGCTCGGTTAGTGAAAGCAGAACATCGTCCGCAAAGAGATTAAGTTTGTGTTCTCTAGGGCTCACCTGCATTCCCCTTATGTTTGGGCAGCTTCTGATTGCCACAGCTAGAGGTTCCAGGCATAGAGCAAATAGCAGGGGTGACAGTGGGCAGCCTTGTCTAGTGCCTCTAGTAATGTTAAACCCCTGGGAACCAAACCCCTGATATGCAATGAATGCCACTGGACTAGGGTATAAGGACCTAATGCACTTCAGAAAGCCTTCTCCAAGTCCAAATTTAGAAAGTGTCTTCCACATAAAAGCCCAATTTATCCGATTGAACGCTTTCTCTGCATCCAATGACAAGAGCATTAACGGACTGTCTTCTTTAGATACTATATCTATCAGGTTTAAGACTCTCCTGGTGTTGTCCAGAACTTTCCAACCTTCAATAAAGCCCACCTGGTCTGGATGGATCACATTTGGCAACAATGGGACCAATCTGTTTGCCAATCTGTCTGTGTTAATCAATGAGATCGGTCTGTAGCTACCACATTGGGTGGGTTCTTTTCCTTCTTTAGGAATCACAATCATTTTTGCTTCCAGAAATTCTGATCTTATTGTGGAACCTGACAAAATCCCGTTAAACAGCCCCTGAAGGTGAGGTAGTAAGGGATCCAAACATTGTTTGTAGTAATAATTCGTAAATCCATCCGGACCAGGAGCAGCATGGGATCTGACTGCACTAATTGCCCCTTTATTTTTCTTCTATTGTGATGGGTTGTGAGAGGGATTCTGCAAATGTTCTATCAATTTGAAGGATCTCAACCAAGGAAAGAAAGTCCTCCATTTGTGATAAATGAGCATGAGATCTCGAATGGGGGGGGGGGGGGGGGGGTTCTGAGTATAGTTCCATATAAAATTGTTGAAACGCTGGCTAGCATACCATCGGGTTTATTGGTGCATCTGAAAAAGGTAGCTTGTGTACGTTGTAGTATGGAGACCATATTTTTTCTAAGTATTGAATCTAGTGATTGTTTATGTTTCAAAATCCCATTATAGACCTGTGGGTCATTCTGTTGATTGCAATTCGGAAATGTTACTGTTAAGATAGACTATTCACGTCCGATCTGCTTTTTTCGCAGCTGCCCCTATTTGAATACAAACCCCTCTAATCACCGCCTTATGAGCTGCCCACACTCCTGCTTTGTCTATCTTGCCATCACTATTAATTACGAAGTATTCTATAATTGCCTTGTTAAATTTTTCTTTAATGTTTAAATCATTTAGTAGGCCGGGATTTAAAGTCCACAAGAGAGAACGACCTCATGGCAGGAGCCCGTTAGGGAGATCCGTACTAAATCATGGTCTGACCATGCTATGGGCTGGATAGACGCAGCTACTAAGTTTGGCGTCAAGTGTTTCTGGATTAACAGGTAGTCAATCCGTGAAAGATTTTGATGTCTAGAGGAGAAAAGGGTATATTCTTTGTCGGAAGGACTTAATATCGTCCAGGCGTAATGATAATTCGATTTTAGGAGGTTTTTAAAGGCCTTGGTAGCTGTGGGAATATTGGATGCAGAAGAGGTAGTTGACTTATCTTTGAATGGGTCTAAGACTGTGTTCATGTCCGCCCCCTATGACCACTACAGATTGTTCCCAGACGTGATTAGGTCTGAAATGTTATTGAAAAATGTTGCCTGATCCGTATTTGGTGCATATAGATTGAGAAAGGTTATTTTACATTCATGGATGGTGCCATGGACTGCCAGATATCTACCCTTGGGGTCTGCCTGAGTTTGGATGTGATGGAAATTAAGCCTGGTGTGCACTAAAATTGACACCCCTTTCTTTTTCTCTCTGGCTGTAGAATGGAAGGTTTGTTTGTATGCATTCCCCCCTAGTCTTTGATATTCTTTTATGGCAACCCCCCTTTTAACTGGTTCATTCAGGCCCTGAGCATTATGTGAAATAATATTGATATTCATGACTCACCCTACTTCCAAGCCTTATGTTACTAGACGAAAAAGCAGGGGAGTTGTATAGCTACTTCGGAAGATATCTATAAGACACTTTTGTGCTATTCATCTGTGAGTCTTTGATCTGCTTGTTTCACTGCTGCAGCTGCTGTATTCTACACTGCTGCTGACATATTTTCCTGTCTGGCAGGGACTCTGGTCCCTGCCTGCAGTTTCCAGTCTGCTCCTGTGGACCTCTGTTCCCTGTCTCTGCTGTAGCTTAGCTTTCTTCTGCATTTTCAGTCTGCTCATGAGGACCTATGCTATTGCTGCAATAGCCATCAGCTGCATTGCCAGACTGCTTCTCAGCCCGTCTGCCATCTAGCTGTCAGCCTTAAGTGCCTGACTGTGCTGTTTTGCTGTTTGTTCTAGCACATGGACTGATCCAAGCACTGCACGTTATGATATAAAACAACACACACCAAGCTTTGTCAATATTGCTCACTGTTTTTGTTATTAAACTTTTTAAACAATCTCAACCTTAAATGGTCCAAAACTCTGTTTAAATACTTATTTCTCAACAGAGAGCCCTATGCTAAACCAGGGGTGTAAACTGCAGTATAGAGGGACCTTTTTTACCTACATCACACATTTATGTTAATCTTTAGCTCCCCCACATTACGGCACTCAGCCCACATTCGTAACCCAAAGTCTTATCTGCAAGAGATTTCGATATAAGGAGTACCCAAACCAAACCTTACAAATGAGCTACGGTTCAATAGGAAATGAGAATGTTATGCCCTGGGGATTCCCTCCATTTAAATACTTGCTGGAGGGAATCCTCTTTGCTTCTCACTGTCAAATCCCCGCTTAAACCCCACCCCCCTATCCCGGTCACCCCATCTACATAAACATGGTGGTGTATACAGACCCCCATGTCAAATAAAATACTAACCCCTGCAAGGGGAGTTGATAAAGCATCCCCATTGAACCTAAAATGAACCCCTTTGCCAGTAAGGACCCATGTAGCACCTAACATTAACTGTACAGACCCCCATGGATCCCTAATTAATCCCCTATAATCCATGGGGGTCAAAATAATTGGCACTAAACCTTATAAAAACACTACACTACACTAATAAAATGAAACCCCCAATAAAGTAAAACCTAAAATAAAATCTATTAATTAATATAAATAACAATGTATTAATTAGAATAAAAACCCCAATTAACCCCATTAAAAAATAAACCAAAGTAATTACTAAATACAAATAAACTTTTAATTACTAAAATAAATAAAAACCTAATTACCAAATAAGTATAAACCTAATTACTATAATAAATGAAAAATAGTTACTAAATAAAAATAAACCAAATTACTAAAATAAATTAACCTAACAAGTTACTAAATAAAAATACACTTAACTAATTACTAAAAATAAAAACCCTAAATGAAAAAAAAACCTAAATGACAAAAAATAAAAACACTCCCTAAATTACAAAAATAAAAAAACTAAATCGCACAAAAAAAAAAAAGAATTACTAAAATGATAAAAGACTTGCAATTAAAAAAAAGTCCCAATCAAAAATAAAAAAGTTATTAAAATAAAAAAAATAAACCTGTAAAAGAAAGATAACCTGGTCCTCACTTTTCTGCCCTGGACTAGTCAGGCTATCCATGTTGATTGAAGATGGTCAGGTCCTCTTCTTTCTTACTTGAAACCCATATCCTCATGTTCTGGGCCAGGCGCTTGCTGCGTCTAAAATATGGATTTGGAGAGTTCTGATTGGCTGAAATATTTTAGTCAATCAGAATGGGCTTTTTTGGCCCAGCTCGCTATCTCTTTTGAATATTTTGGACCAATCAGATTGCTCAGATTGAAGATTCCTATATTCAAAAGTGACAGTGAGCAGGATAACATTCAAAAAACGATTCTGATTGGCTGAAATATGATTGACAAGGGTTAATTATTTAGGTCCTTTAAGGCACTGCCCTGGTTATAATCAGATTAGTTTTAATTGGCGTAAATGTCTAATGGAGTAGCTCGTAGTGTATTAGGCAGTGAAAAAAATCAATGAGAATTTCTGCCGTGCTCTTCAGTTTTTATGTGATGTAGTCACTTGTGGCAGTTCTCTTTTGCAATGTTTTTGGGATGAGGGAATAACATAGCTAACATGGCCTAAAACATGGTGTCATCTGCGATAGAGGGGATTAGCACAGAACCCACAGTTATTCATTTGTAATGTTCATCGGGGCTGGAGAACCGATTTTTTTCCAGTATTGTCACTTATTATTTTATTAGGTTCATCGTGCTGAAGAAACTATGTTTACAGCTACTTCATTATGTCGCGAAACAAAAAAAGATTTTAATTAAACATTCATAATGCAATGTAAAAACAGAGGTGCATTTATTTGGTTCTAATTACACCATGTATTACATGCACAGCAATGCACACTACTTAATGTATACATAGAGACATTTAATTTCCAATAATGTGGTGGTTTCTTTAATAATACTGCAATTTGATACAATTTTATTGTTCCGGTTCCAGTTATATTTCAAACATTAAAAACACACGTTGATACTGTTTACATTTCAAAAACTACAAACACACAAAATTCCATGGAGGTGAGTAAGTGCACTGAATTGGAAATCTCAGTCAGACTGTACTGCCTTAAAACAGAAAGAGGGTATTTCATAAGGTGCCACAGTGTACATTCCTTTTTTAAATTGTCTCAGAGGACAACGTACTTAGAAGTTTAACAGTTTTTGGGGGCTTGCCCACCGAACACACTACAGTATGTTTTCTGAATTTACTGTTAGTTTCAATGAAGATTTAACAGGTTTTGCTTTTGTAATGTTTAAAACATGCTCTTAATAATAATAGTTATCTCCATGTCCCTTTAAATAAAATAAAAGCAAAGCAAAAACTCCCAAACAACAAATGTGTGCACTAAAGGTTTAAAAACACAATGATAAAATTTTGCTCTGTTTCAAACTCGTAAGAAGCCATTCTTGTAGGATCTCACATAAGCAAGATCTGCCACTCCTCAGTAAAATTTGGTTCCATGATGCACTGCTCAGCCTGCAAAAAACAGCTTTTAAACAAAAAGGTGTACCTAAGGTTTACAACCCCTTCTGCATCACTACCTTGTTGTGATGAAAGGGCTTGTGTACTTCAGTGAAGCTGTGAGCTATACAATGTGGGATCACCCAAGATGGGCAGGTCATAGCAGAGAGGTCAGAAAAAGGTTAACTGGAAAAGGAACAGGCAATTCACTCCAGTATCTTTGCCAAGATAACTTATGGTTAAACAACACTAGAGACATAATTAATAATAAATATAGCACCAAAAAATGAACCCATCAGGTCAGAAGGTGTCTACCACATACTGGGGAAGAGCAAAAGGAAAGTATGAGTAGCACTAGATATAATGAAGTGGTTTGGACAAAGTCAAGAGGATGCCCAGGAAAGTGACTGGAGGGAAAGTCTGTTACTACAAAGAACAATTCAGTGTAGAAACGTAGAACATTAGAAAAATGAATCAAGGCAAATTAGACATGGTCAAACACAAGATGACAAAATTAAACTTTGATATCCTGAGAATTAGTGAACTTATATGGACTGGAATAGGACATTTCGTATCAGACAACTACCATATTCTTCTACTGTTGTCAAGAAACTTGCAGAATAAATAGAGTAGCCCTTATAATCAGTCAGAGGGTGGCCAAAGCAGTGCTTGGTTAGAACCTAATGAATGACAGTATTCAGTAGTATTTATGTGTATTGTGTATAAGGGGACTTTCTGTATTTCTGCAGTGTTGGGGTGCTGTGCAGGGAAGTATCTATCTATCTATCTATCTATCTATCTATCTATAGTGATGTCGAGTACATAACATTTTCGGTTTGCGAACCGCGAACGCGAACCGCTGCAAATGCTCGCGAACCGGCGAACATCGGCGAACCGCCATAGACTTCAATGGGCAGGCGGATTTTAAAACCCACAGGGACTCTTTCTGGCCACAATAGTGATGGGAAAGTTGTTTCAACGGGACTAACACCTGCACTGTGGCATGCCGGAGGGGGATCCATGGCAAAACTCCCACGGAAAATTACACAGTTGATGCAGAGTCTGGTTTTAAGCCATAAAGGGCATAAATTACCTAACATTCCTAAATTGTTTGGAATAATGTGCTTTAAAACATCAGGTATGATGCTGTATCGATCAGGTAGTGTAAGGGTTAGGCCCGCTTCACAGTGTCAGACCAAACTCCCCGTTTAACGCACCACAAACAACCGCAAACTCCCCATTTGCACAAGGTTGGATACCAAGCTAGCCATGTCCTGTTCCTTGTCCTAACTGATGTCATTGAAGGTCTCTTCCTCCATCCAGCCACCAAGGGTCCCCGAAAGGTGACAACAAGCCCCCTGGGACGCCTGCTGTGTTTGGTCTTCCATCTCCTCAAAGCCACCTTCCTCCTCTGACTCCTCTTCTTCAGACTCCTCTCACTGCGTTGCCTCTCTCTGCATTATTATAAGGTGTGTTAAGTAGTACTACTCTTATGAGTTTAATACCTGTTACAGCACCTATCAGGGGGCGTGTATAAGGCCTGGATTTTTAGAACCAGGGAGATGGAAAAAGATGCTTGGTTGGTCGTATCACTTAAATTTTGGGGCACGGCACGTGCAATCAAAGGTGCCACCAGATAGGAGTGGCGTGTTTGTAAGTACTACTCTTATCAGTTTAATACCTGTTACAGCACCTATCAGGGGGCGTGTATAAGGCCTGGATTTTTGGAACCGGGAGATGGAAAAAGATGCTTGGTTGGTCGTATCACTTCAATTTTGGGGCACTTTGTGACATTAGCTTCTTACGCTCAAACATGTCCTTTACAGGCACCTGACTATGGGCAGATGAGCAGGAACTGCTTAAGGCGAGAGACGGAGTGGCGGATGGTTGAGAGGGGGCAAGGAGGACAGCAGTGGTTGATGTGGCTGATGATGCTGGACCAGGAGGAGGATGGCGGCTTTGAGTTTGTGTGCTGCTTGTACTCATGTGTTGGTCTGGAGTCACTCAAACATTAGGTCTCAAGCTGTAGAGGATAAGGGAACCAGGCTACTCTAGACCTCATTCATCATTACAGGTTTTGACAGATTGGTACTATGCGTGCAAGCTACTGTGACAACAGATATGAGTGGCACTGTGCACTTGCAGAAGTTTTATCATCCTCATCATCCTCCCCTGTATCTCTTTACCCCCTCCCTCATCATCCTCCCCTGTGTCTCTTTTCCCCCTCCCTCATCATCTTCCCCTTTGTCTCTTGCCCCCCTCCCTCATCATCCTCCCCTGTGTCTCTTTGCCCCCTTCCTCATCACCCTCCCCTGTGTCTCATCCCCCTTCCCTCATCATCCTCCCACCTCCCTCATCATCCTCCCCTGTGTCTGTTTCCCCCCTCCCTCATCATCCTCCCCTGTGTCTCTTCCCCCCTCCCTCATCATCCTCCCCCCTCCCTTGATGATAAGGGGGGGAAGAGACACAGGAATAAGTGTGAGGGGTGTTAGGGTGAGGGGTGTTAGGGATAAGTGTAAGGGTTGTTAGGGTGAGGCATGTTAGGAATAAGTGTGACGGGTGTTAGGTCTTAGGGATAAGTGTGAGGGGTGTTAGGGTTAGGGTGAGGGGTGTTAGGGATAAGTGTGAGGGTTGTTAGGGTTAGGTGTTAGGGTTAGGTGTTAGGGATAAGTATGAGAAGTGTTAGGGTTAGGGTGAGGGTTGTTAGGGATAGGTGTTAGGGATAAGTGTGAGGGGTGTTAGGGTTAGGGTGAGGGGTGTTAGGGATAAGTGTGAGGGGTGTTAGGGTTAGGGTGAGGGGTGTTAGGCATAGGTGTTAGGGTGAGGGGTGTTAAGGAAAAGTGTGAGGGGTGTTAGGGTTAGGTGATAGGGTTAGGTGTTAGGGATAAGTGTGAGGGGTGTTAGGGTTAGGGTGAGGGGTGTTAGGGATAAGTGTGAGGGGGTTAGGTGTTAGGGTGAGGGGTGTTAGGGATAAGTGTGAGGGGTGTTAGGGTTAGGTGTTAGGGTTAGGTGTTAGGGATAAGTGTGAGGGGTGTTAGGGTTAGGGTAAGGGGTGTTAGGGATAAGTGTGAGGGGTGTTAGGGTTAGGGTGAGGGGTGTTAGGGATAAGTGTGAGGGCTGTTAGGGTTAGGGTGAGGGGTGTTAGGGATAGGTGTTAGGGTGAGGGGTGTTAGGGATAAGTGTGAGGGGTGTTAGGGTTAGGTGTTAGGGTTAGATGTTAGGGATAAGTGTGAGGGGTGTTAGGGTTAGGGTTAGGGGTGTTAGGGATAGGTGTTAGGGTGAGGGGTGTTAGGGATAAGTGTGAGGGGTGTTAGGGTTAGGTGTTAGGGTTAGGTGTTAGGGATAAGTGTGAGGGGTGTTAGGGTAAGGGGTGTTAGGGATAAGGGTGAGGGGGTTAGGTGTTAGGGTGAGGGGTGTTAGGGATAAGTGTGAGGGGTGTTAGGGTTAGGGTGAGGGGTGTTAGGGATAGGTGTTAGGGTGAGGGGTGTTAGGGATAAGTGTGAGGGGTGTTAGGGTTAGGTGTTAGGTTGGGGGGTGTTATGGATAGGTGTTAGGGTTGGGTGCTAAGGTGAGGGGAGGATGATGATAAGGGGGGAAGAGACACAGGGGTGTCCTTGCAGCAGAGATCAAAAGAGTCCTTCAGGACTGTATTGCACACTGTGTACAGTAGCCTAGCTATGGTTTTCCCTATTGATGCAGTATCACCTACACTCAGCCTCCTCTCAGTAAGACTTCAAGTTAGTTATGATTCCAAAATGGCTGCTGTCCATGAGTTAGAAGGCTCTGGAAGGGAGTGTATGCTGCTGATTGGCTGGAATGTGTCTGCTGACTGTGACATGCAGGGTCAAAGTTTGCTCAACGATAAAGTATAGGGGGCGGGTAGAATCTCGCATATGTTCGCAGTTCGCCGCGAACGCGAACATGCTATGTTCGCCGGGAACAGTTCGCCGGCGAACTATTCGGGACATCTCTATCTATCTATATAAAGTGTGGGGGTAACTGTGTGATATACTAGATGGTTCCAGTCTTATTATATTTTCTGATGAAATTGTATGGAGCAGTATGTCAGGTCAGTACCTTGTGCTCACTGACATTATGCATGAAGTCTCTGTATGTCACCACCTCCTTAGTCGCCACCTAAACATCATGTATGCTGCAGCATGAAGCTTCTCTGTCTCAGTACTCTGGCTAACTGGCAGCTCCCCAGCAAATGAAAGCAGGCCTGTCCGCCACTCATCGTGTCATGCTTTTATTATTCCTCTTGTTTGTGGTGCATCTATTGTGTTGTGTCTGGTTGATGAATAAATGTAAATTGCAAACATTCTTCTATGATGTATTGTAAGGAATGGCAGCTGGTGAGACACATCATGATCACATACTCACTAATCACTCATATTAGCAATGTCGTTCAGTGTATCATTAAAGGTCCACTGCAGTTCAAGAAAAAAGACACACGTGTAAGTATGTGTAAGTCATGGACATAAACATTTTTGGGGAAATCTGATTTGTTTTGTCTCTGTTTATGAATATAGGAATCCATTTTGTGTTTGTTACATCACTTCATGAGAGCTGGATTATGAGGGTGTGTTTTTGTCTATCATTGGAGGGAGGGTTGAGTAAGGAGGGAACAGAAAGCATGTCTTAATTGGAGAAGACTGAAATTGACAACACATCCCTGCCCCTCAATGGCTCACAAGTAGACTTCTTGCTTCAGGAAATACAACCATATCTCTCCATAAACTCCCCTCTCACACACAGCTTCTATCTATAAATCATGGATTTCCCCACTGCCCAGCAGAGGCATCAACATTTATTTTTTGTAATTAGCTGTATGACTTTTTTTCTGCTTACTTATGTTCTTGATTAGACAAAATTTTTCAAACAATTTCTGTTTTCATGGTGCAGTGTTCCTTTAAAATATAAATAACAGTTTTGTGCATTATTATAGCCCACCATCAAATAGATTTAACAATCAAGTAATTGCTCAGTGTGTATAAATAGAAATTTTGTAAAAATGGCTGTTATGGGAAATGCCTGTGATTTGCACACCCAGCCAGAAAGTGATATATACGCACATAAAAAGCAAAAATGGGTGTGTGTAGTTCTTGTGCACACCGTATCTTACCAGTTGCATACCAAGTCATATTGCGCAGTATCGCACCCCTATAAATATTGTACCCCTAGCGCACCAAATCAAACCATATCATACTATACCATATGATCTCCAGGTGTTCCAAGAAATCATATCATACTCCTAGCATACAAAGCCATATTATACCTGTCATGCCCAGGAGGGGCCCCCACTGAATTTATAACCCCAGTCCATGTGATTGCTAAATATTGTAATGGACATGGGAGTTGCTAAGGAATATGACATTATGTTGCTATGTAATATAGGTAACAATAATTAATGATGGGGTTACTATATGATGTCATTTGCACATGGCAGGGTGTGTCTTATGCACAGAGCAGCATGTGTGTGTGGCCTTAACAGCAGGATTCATGATTGTATAGATTTATTGATGTAAAGGTGGTACCCAGGCATGTTTAATATCTACATGCAGCATGTTTCCCAGAGAGTGCTATAAAGTATAATACAGGGGGCTCTGGAGTGAAGGGGGTCCATTTATAGGGGTAATCTGTTTTGAGGAACAGAAATTAGCCAGAAGAAGTAATGGGGGATGGCATATAGACATTTTAGCTAGAAGCAAGTGTTTACAATACTAACCTCCCTGTGGTGGAGACTTCCTGACAGGAAGGGCAACTCCTTACAATAAGGTGTTTAGCCAACCTCTCCCTAGACGTTATGGTGCCATTTGTCACTTGCCAGCTGGGGTCAGGCCCTGATTTTGTAGATTAGAAGAGCAAGTTAAAGTGAGCAAGTTAAAGGGAAAATAGCTCTCTAATTACAGCAAATGCAGACTCTTAAACCCTAGGACGTAATTAATAATTGGGACAGGACAGTAAGTGACCAGATGGGAATGTTAATAAACCTCTTGCAATTGGTCCCTGTACGCTATAAATACTGTGTCAGATCAATAAATGGTTGTCAGTTGAACATACATAATTTGGGGCGTGTGTTTCATTCTAAGGGAATTGTAATGAAGGACTCCGCTTGCAACTCTGCTCCTAACCACTGGGGGTAATATTGCTTTCCTGTGTTCCTGTATCATGAGAACTGGTTGTTAATGGACTGACTATCTAAGCTGGGTACTGAGGTAACCCCAAATTCACAACCTAGAGGAATTCCTGTAAGCCAAAGGCAGGTGGTGTGGGGTGATGCGTGCCCCCACCAACTCTGGGTTGTGACAATACCATATCACACACTTAACTTACCATGTCATCATAACCCTCAACTCAGAGAGGTTGTCTTTGCTGTTCTATCTTCCTGTATTTCCCCAACATATGTTCTCCAAGCTGTCAGATTTCAAGTTCTTTAAATCAAAGAGCATAAAAACATTAGATGATAACTCCTGGTCTAAAACTTTTTGTTTAATAAAAGATTAATTTATAAAGGTTGAATAACGGGAATTATGCTTTAAAATGACACATAGATGGGTCTGGGTACCTGTATCATTGAGTAAACTTAAAATACATTACTCTCCTCTATGTTGGAAGGGGTGTGGACTAAATGGCAAATCCATTCATGCGTGGTGGGAATGTGATAAGGTAAACATAATGTGGAAGATATGTTGTAAACATCTATCTGTGATGTTGAGCAAAGAAATCCCATGTTCAGCTCAGTTAGTACTATTCCATTACGGATTGGACCAGTTAGCCCCTCTGATTTCACACATCCTGCTTGTGATAAAATCACTCTTGATAAAATACTGGAATCATTTAGAAATTCCAACATGGAGTGAAATTTCAAATACAATAAGTTATAATAGAGAGCTAATGAGAAATACCAACTTAAGGATCATGATAAATAAAAAAGTGGTCTCTAAATGGTATATACAGGACCTATTTTGTAAAAATTCAATTGATTTAGACCAAGCAGCTTAATGGAGGGAAAGTGTTTTCTTTTTTTTTCTTCTTCTTTTTCCTCCCTATGGTTAGTATCTGGAGTGCTGTACACTCTTCTCCATTCTCACTTCTGTGACAGATTTTGAATGCATGTGGTTTTGTAATTTATGGTGATATATGTATTTGTGTTGTATTTTGTATTATTTGTTTTTTGAAAAACAAACTCTTTAAAGTACAAAAATAAAACATATGTTCTCCAAGCAAAGTATTCCATTTTACTTACCACCAGGTATTTGCTTTTATACCATTCACAATACTTAGTCCTAGTTGCAAATCATCTTGGAATTTCCCAGTGATATATTTACTAACTTCAATGAAGACGGGCATCTCCAAAAATACCAAGAAGATCTTACTCCTAGCATACCGAGTCATATCATACGGTATCATAACTCTTGCATACCAAGTCATATATTACCTTACCCCTAGCACACAGTATTGCACCATTAGCATCAAAGTCATATCATACCACACAATACTCCTACAGTACTAAGACATATCATGTCGTTTTGTACTTCTAGCTTGCTAAATCATATCATACCATATCAAACCAATTGCATACCAAGTTATATTATACCATATCGTACCCCTTGTGTACCAAACCATATCATACGTATTCTACCCCTGTCATACAAAGTCATACCATACTGTACCGTACACCTGGCGTACTAGGTCATATTATTCTGCATGGTACTCCTAGCATACAGAGTCATATCATACCATATCATATCCCTTGGATACGAGTCGTATCATACTGTATAATACCCCTTGCATACCGAGTCATATCAAACTGTATCATACCCTTAGCATACCAAGTCATATCATAGCGTATCGCATTCCAAGCATACTGTATCGTATCCTTAGTGCACCAAGTCATGTCATATCTTACCCCTAGCTCACCGTATTGTACATCTATCTATTAATGCATGGCACCTCTTGGATTTTTTACATCCACCAACAAACTCCATGCGTCCTAAAATCCTTGCACATTCTTCTCACTCTGAGACCACCATGATACAAACCTGGGCCTCATATATGGCACAAACAAAATCTATCTCTCCGAAGTCCAGTTTTATTTGGCCCTGAACCTAGAATCCAGTAATTCATACTTACTTCTCATCCTAAGAGGCCTAGCCTATAGACGGTCCATTATTAAATCGACTGATAACCTTCCTCTCAAATCATCCCTTCAGATAGATCCATCAGCAAAATGTTCTTCCACTCTCATGTTAACGTTCTACGGCATCTTAATCCCCAGCAAATTCACCACCACTGGCTTTCAACCGTTTTTCCTCACAAGACGCTAGCTAACTTTTTCAAGCAACTACGTCACTCATGTTCTCCATTACAAAATCCAGCAAATCTTCCTTAGTCATCTCTTAATTTACCTGGAGTTGTGGGAGGGACTCTAACTCTTCTACATCCCTTAAATACTTACCCCACACCTATCTCCTTGCACTAGTCAATCTACCACCCACCCCACCTTTCTCTCTAGCACCATTTCACTCTCCCTAGCACTCTAATCAGGCGAGGATGACATAGCTAAATATGCCACACCTCAAGATAAGTTACCATCACTAGATAGAAAGCCTTGACCACAATTAACTACTTACATTCCAACAGTAAAATTAACAAACCTTGCCAATGTTTCCTATATAGAGATGGTCCAGGCACTGTATTGCAACTATATAACATGCTTAATAACCTAAATGCAAATAGTGCATTAACTCACACACATGTACATGGAACTTTATTCTAAATAAATATGGAAAAAAAAGTTGGGTCAGGAAAGCCAGATGGATAACAACTAATGATACAAATATTAACTGCTGTAAGAATACCAAGTATTGAACAACTAGAAAAAAAAATTGGCAAATATTCAGAACAGGGAAAATTTCTAAGTTTGGAGCAGCAAGACCAACTTCACAGTATTTGGAAACCATGGGCAGGGTATAATAATTTAACATTTTGGTTAAAATCTTCCCCTTTTATGTCAGCACCTCTCTGTCCATCACTCCACTGGCTTCCATTAGACGACAGAATAAAATTTAAAATCCTGACCCTAACTTACAAAGCCCTCAACAACAATGCCCCCCCTTATATCTCTGCTCTCGTCTACAAATACTACCCCAACCGCCCTCTTCGTTCTGCTAATTACCTTCTTCCTTCCACCTCTCTTAACACCTCCTCTCATTCCCACCTTCAGGACTTTTCTTGTGCTGCTCCTATTCTCTGGAACTCCTTGCCTCTCTCCACCAGACTATCCTCCGCCTCAAAACCTCACTACAAACTCATATTTTTAAAGAAGCTGATAACATTCCACCTTAACATGCAAAACACATCCATCACCCTCTTGTATCACACCCTAACCCTTTAGTTTGTAAGTCTGCGAGTTCCAGGTCTTTCAAGGTGCTTTGGGAAAAGCGCTAGGCACACTAGTTTTTAAGCTCAAAGACAGGACCCTCCATTCTTTGCAATGTGTTAATATTGTTTTGCCTTGAACTTAACACATGTACAGCGCTATGGAATATGTTAGTGTGCTACAAATAAACCATAATAATATGTAAGGTTAAAAATAAGATGTAGAGATAGAGACATGACTTTATAAATTAGTAAAAATGTGTCTTGTAATGCAAAGCAACAAGTAACTATTTGCTATCATTTATGTTTATGTACTATTATATGTACTATTATATTATTTGTTTACATTTGATCTGTATGTATAAAAAATGTTAATAAAATAGAAGTAAAAAAAATAAAGACTCACATTTGTATAGACAATTTTTATTATTATAAAACACAAACACAACATATTATCAAGGAGGTCAATAAAGAGACAGTAAATTGGCTGCATTTAGATAAACGAGCAGGTGTTGAACAACATTTTATTGGCAGTGATATACTTTATAGAAAATAATGCAGCAGTACACAAGATGGCTGACTTATAAAATGCAGTGCAGACTGTTTGTACAAAATTAAAACACCCTCCCTCAGTCAGTTAAAGGGCTACTGTGGCCATAAATGTAAAACATATTCTTTTGAAGAACCGTATTGTTTTTTAAAATGTAAAAATAAAAACAAAACAGCTTCTAATTAATTGCTTTTCTATGCAATGATGCTGCTGTGCAGTCTCCCATTTTAATTTTCAGTGATCTTCTTCCTGAGGGATGAGAGGGGCCGGATAAGACTGAATGCAGAGAGGAAGCTCTATTTGCACATTGGGAAAGTGGCCTCTACATCTGCCGGTACTCTCATTATTGCTATTGCAAAGATAATTAGTTTACAAGGACACACACTGTTGAGACAGAAGCTGCAAGAAGCTGCCTAGTAAAGGAAATGAAAGCTTGGGGTAAAGAAAAATTCCACTTAAAAGAGAAAAATATAAAGGTTATGTTTCCTTATTTTGCTTACAAAACACATTTTGCCATTACCAAGTCTAGTTATTCAAAAGACCATGCAGAACAAAAAATGACCACAGCTGTCCTTTAAATTGAGGAAGGGTGGAGCTGTGCTGCAGGGTAAATGTAAGATTTTAGGACTTTATATATATGTATTGCTATAAAACATTTTATAAAATGTTTAAAGCATAACATGAATTATTGGATTTCACTGTCTCTGTGTCTTATTACCATAGAACACATATTTACAACAATGATAATATTTGAACATGGAAACCTGTCTCCATATAATCAATATTTCATTTATTAGGACAGAATGTATTAACCTGGCTGCTGAAAATCAGAAACAACACAATTTACTCAACAGCCTTTGTATTTTGGCTATTTGAGATGTAAGTCCTAAAATATTCACTGTTGTTCAACTCTTTCTTGAAGACAAGAATGTAGCATTTGGGAAAGAAGACAGCGCCCAAAATCCCCAAACAGCTGCACAAAATGAAACACATTTGAATAAGAGATTTGTAGGCAGTGGGTGTGCTGACATAAGTGGGGATGAAGATTATCCATGCCAGGATCATCATGAGCATAGCAACTGTGATATCTCTCGCCATGTTGTACTGATGGACTGGCTTCTCTGCCATGAAAGAGCATATGAAGGATACAAGAACTAGCAACCCGTTATAGGCAAACATCAAACCGAAAGGGAGCAACGGCTCATACTTACAACTGAGATAAATCTCCAAAGAGTTTACATTTAAGTTGGCCAAGTCTACTGACAATAGTGGTGAGGACATGATATACATTGCACAAAAGACTGCCTGTCCCAGCGTCGTAAAAATTATGATTATCCATCTACCCTGATGGAGTATCCAGAGCAGCCATGATCCATTATACAATGAGGGGATCCATAGCTGCATTGATTTCACCATGATGGGGCATAGTAGGAGAGCGAACCCCATGGACAGGAAAGGTTGTTGTAGCTGGCAGATCAGGTCTGAGGGCTTTCCAATGTAGGAGCCAATGGAGCCACATGTAAAGATGAGAGCTAGAAGTGACAGAAAGCACATGTGCCCACCTGATGCGCAGACCACCGGAGTGTGGCGATGCTGGAAAAAGAGCAGAGTCACGGTAAAAATAAGGAGTATGATAAGCCCCATTAAAATGACCAGTGCCATGGTGTAGTAGTTACTCCATGTGAGGAAGGATAAAGAAGGCAGCTGGCAAGATTTGCTTCCTGGGCTAGACCACTGGTCCATGGGACATGGTGTGCATTCTGTTAAATGTAAAAAAATACATCAGTAAGATTTTAAAGAACTACTGTGGTCAATTAGTTAGATGTAGTATTTTGTATAATTACGGTAAGCAATGGGCAATATGATTTTAGAAAACAAAACAAAAAAACACAATCTTTACATTTTTAACTTTTATATGCAATTATTCTTTACTGCAGGACTGCATTTTCTATTCTCAGCTGATTGTTTCTGCAGGAGAATATGACTTTATCAACTAATAATCTGTCCATTACTCTTATTTCAAGTACTCAGATTTTTAGATGCAGTATTCATATTGTGCAGTTAGAAGTTTTATGTGTGTTCAAAGTCAACTCCCAACTCAACTTCCTGTGCAGGAGGAGAAGGCTGCACCCCCGCTCTCTTCACTGTCCTCACATTGGGGAGCAAGGCTAGGTTGGGGAGTGGGGAAGCCTGGATAGCAAGGCCCAATACATCAGGGGTGAGAGATGTGTGTGAGGGAAGGGGAATTGGCGTACCAGACCTGGAACACAGAATTGTCACCTGGCTGCTCTCTTGTTCTATATTTTTTATTTATTATATATATATATATATAGTTTCCTGGTGGTCCAGTGGTTAGGATTTGGTGCTTTCACTGCTGCGACCTGGGTTCAATTCCAGTCAGGGAGCCTAAGAGGTCACACCACTCTGAAGCCGTGTAGGGTTGGGCCTGGTCAGTACTTAGATGGGAGACCACCTAGGAATACCAGGTGCTGTATGCTATGGCCCCTGGATAAAAAATTGTCAATGCACTCCAGTATCTCTGCTTTGATAGTGGATCAGCATGGTGTGTTACAGTCCATGAGGTCCCAGAGAGTCGGACACAACTGAACGATGTTAACACAAACATAAATATACATATATACTAATAACTTGCCAGTCATAAATTACATGTGTGTGTCTCTCTCTCTGTCTCGTGTGTGTCTCTCTCTCTGGCTTGTGTGTCTAACGCTCTCCTTTCTCTCTGACCTGTCTCTCTCACTCCTGGTGCGCTCTCTCTCTGTGAGTGCTCTATCAGTGTGCAGTCTCTCTCTGTGCGTGCTCTCTCTCTCTGTGCTCTGTCTCTCTGTGCGCTCTTTCTGTGCACCATCTTTCTCTGTGAGCTCTTTTGTGCACCTTCTTTCTCGGTGAACTCTTTCTGTGCACTCTCTCTGTGTGAGCTCTCTGCATTCTCTCTCTGTATCTCTCTCTGCGCTTTCTGTGCAGAACTGGGCCGGTACCACAGAACTGGGCAGATAAAAAAAAGTATATATATATATATATATATATATATATACATATATATATAGACGCAGACCCACATATTTATATATTTATTTTTTCTGTATATTTAATATATATTTTATATGTACTCTGTTGATGTTGGCGGGTGTTCGTAAAGTGCAAAAAATGTGTATTATTTTTTGCACCAAGGCCCCCTATGCACTAGCTCTGCCACTGCATGGTTTGCTTTGTCTGATAAGTTTCAAGCTTCTGGATCTTGTACATTATTACAAAACTGATAACTTCCATCCTGTGTAGGTGTAGAAATGTTAATGTTGTAGCGAGTTAATGGTTGTAGTGAGATGCCCCCTTTACACTTACCGGTGGAATTCGCAAAGGTACCCTCAGGACATGTCACACAGTCAAAGCAGCAGGAATGGAACCCCTTGGTTGTCTTAATCTGACCCTTCGAACATTCCTTGGAGCAGGTGGATTTAGGTACCTGTGGGGGACAGTATTTGTATGATTAGCTTCATGATCCAAAAGAAATGGCACTCCAAAATATGTGTTACACCTATCACAGCGACATTTTATTATGAGCTACCAGATTGTAGCTTCGGTGAAGCTCTTGATAAAACCTGCATTTTCTTGCAATTATTGATGCATTTATTCAGTATTTGAGAGTGGGCTATAGTATTTCATTGGTTCTAAGAGACACTGTGTGGACTGGGGAGGGTTATTTGAGGACAGTGGGACTGATACACAGAGAAAGTCTCAAAATTTAAACCCAGCTGGATGATGATTTTTTTGCAGTGCATATTTGTTTTTATTTGTTTATAAGAAGATATGTCTACAGACGGTGAATATATGTTTATTTTGGAGACTGATATAGACAGAGCTTTCTCGAATTGTTCTATACCATCTTACCATGCCCTCAGACACTAGCACCTTAGAGTGAAGAGCTGCGGTCCTTATATTAAATCACAGACTTGATCATCAGAGCATCTAAAAACATGTTGGACTCCTGATCACCACTGAATTTATATTATATGTTTTATCTGTGTGTTTCTTCTGTGCTTCGTTATTTTTATTTTTTTCATGCAGAATAATGGTAACCCAAACTAACAGTGCATACTTTTTCAAGATAATGATAATAATCTATACTTTTTCAAGACTTGATAATGGACATAACATTTTTAAAAAGTAAGGAAAATGCTACCTTTAATTAATTAAAGGTAGTTTTGCTATAGTGGGGTTGGTTGACCATTGCTTTACTTGCTAAACGTATTTTTAAGATGAGGCATGGCTTTGGCTGAAGGTTAGGTGCCACATTCAATTCCAAGTCCATAACTCCTTCGCAGACTGTCTGCGAGTGTGTTGCGGGTTCCCATTGGAGTCCGATTGCGATGCTATTCATTTGCTCAAGCAGCAAGTTACTGTCCCAAAGGCGAAACAATAAACCATGCAATCATATGTAGCATTTCAGGGCGGGAACATGATCAATTAAGCAAGCCCGTAACCTCCCATTTCAGAACCAGCCAATTGAAAATGAGACTGTCATTATTTAGACAGTAAAACATGGAGGTTACATGTCAATCAGTTAGGTTTGGGGGTCCAATATGTGATCAGACTCGCAAACCTGCAAATTACAGAATTATGAAAATGAATGCCAATACTGTTCTAGTCCATATGGGTGGCCTGATATTGATACCCGAGATCCATTTAACCTCGACATGACATGAAAATAAATTGATTTTATTGCCCATTTGTGAGCTTGAGTTGTGCAATTAATTCTAATGTCTTTCAGCGCTTTCCCTGTTATTTACAGTGCAGTATTGATTTTTTATTTGCATTTAAAGTGCTACGAGTAGGTGTCTAACCCTCTTGCGGGTCCTCTCTAGCACTTGTAGGATTTCCTCCTTTTGCCATTTACGGGTGTGAAAACATTTGCGGGCTTGGGGAAATTGATTAATTGAATAGCGATTTGAGATTTTAGCCTTGCGAAAGTGACAGATCAAAGGCTTCAGTTTATCAACCGCAGGTTTTTCAAGGCCGTAACTCGTAACCCATTTGAAGCCCACAAAAATACGCCAGTTGAATAGCAAATTAGCTTGCAAGCTCACTTACGGGCTACAGTAACGGCGGAAAGCTCAATTGAATGGGGGCCTAGGTTCTAGTTACTGCCGCTGTACTTTTGCATTACTTGTGCAAGCTCTTAATAACTAAATTGAAACCTTGTCTGCACCCAAGATCACGTCTTGTGTTAACGATCATAAATTAGGATGTCCTAAACTAGAGTACGGATACACAGTTCTTCATATCTACTACAATTTCCCCCTGGTTTGTGTCTTGTTTGTGCAAGTGGTGTGTTGTTTTAAAATTTAAGAGACCACTAAACTACACTTGAAAATAGTCAAACTGTTTTTTTCTCAGTTATAGAATGACAAGCAAAACTTCTGATTTATTATCTAATTTATTAAAAAGTTCCTTCGTTTACAAGCACCCACTCTTCTGATAATGTAGTAGACATTAACAATTCAGAAAAAGGAAATGCAGTAAAAACTAATTGCATATAAAAATGTAAAGATGTGTTATTTGTTACTTTCTTAAAACACTTTGCTATTTATGATGTTAACTTACTAAAGGGCCATGCCAAAATAATATGACCACAGTGGCCCTTTAATATCAGGGCATTCCAAAAACTAAAACAGTAATAGAAGGATTCAGATATTTCTCTGTCATCATAAATATGTAAATTTGCTGTTTATATTATGGTTCCTATGGATTCATTTAGCCTAAAATGACTTGTTTTAGAGTGTTATGAATACAAACTATATATTTTTAAATTGTTAGCTATGTAGTGCCCTCTTGTGGTTAAATATTCAAATCTTTTAATAAGACAGTATTTCCCAGATTGTTTAACTTGGAACACTTGGGTTACATTTTCTGAACCCTAAGGACAATTACCACACTTTGTTTCTCTTTATGGGAAACTTATTTTGTGACCTTAACATCTTAAAACAATTTTAGAGGGGGGTTTGAAGCTATAGTGAAGTCCTCGTCGCCATTGAGATTTTTGTTTGGATCCCATTGAGACAATGGTTATTGTGTTTCACAGAAGAAATTAACGGGTTTAGGTTCTCTAAATACTTTTGCAACCCAAAAGTCATTCCATGGCTAGTTGATTTCTGGGAAATCATTTTAATAGCAATATTAACATCAAAACTTATGTTTCATTGTGATGTATATGTAGGGTTATATAGTGTTTTATTGCTGTGGAATGAGTGGATTGATGGGTAGGGGAGGAGTTACATTAAAAGTCCTGAAGGCCATGGGAAAGGGTACATAAGAACAATCAGAACATGTCAGCTGACATGGAAGAACACACAATTGTAATTATAGTACCTTTTTGTGATTTAACAAATCAGTGCTTTGCCTTTTTTGTTTCTTGGGCTTTTAAGTCTGTCAGTCTTTGAACACCATAAACTTGCGTTGTTAATGTCTTCTAATCCCCCTTTCCCTCCCCCACCATTACTAATCCTTAATTATTGGGAAAGGTAAAAGGCTGAATTCTAATTAATGAAAACTTTAGTTTTCTCTCTATTTTCCACACTTTAATGATTGTGATTTTATTTTATGGTTCTGTACATGTATATATGTGCATTAGCACATCATATACTATAGTCAACTGGAATTGTTCACGCTCTCTTTGGGCAATTTCTAGATAGAATAGAATCACCTAAGGTTGAAACAGGAAAATATAACAGGGAAAATCACAACATTTTATACGTCCAACCTATGCTAAAAATAAATGTTGCAGTTACATAGTTACATGGTGATTAAGGTTGAAAAAATACTTTAGTCCATCAAGTTCAGCCTTTTTAGATCTCTTCTGATCTGCAATATGCGGATTAGTTATCAATTAATCCAGAGGAAGGCAAACAGAAAAAAGAAAAAGTTAAACATTGCAATTGTCTCAAAAGGGTAAATAGAATTCCTTGATGACCCCAGATACTGGCAATTGGATTCCTCCCTGGATCAATACTCCTCTAATTATCCAGAAAAACACTGAATGCGCTTTTTACAAAAAAAAAATATCCAACCCCTTTTTAAAGTTATCTATCAAATCTGCTGTCACCACCTCCTTTCCACAGATTAACCACCCTTACTGTGAAGAACCCTTTCCTTTCTTTAAGGTGGAATTTTTTTTACTTCTAACCTCAAAGGATGTCTTCTTGTCAGTTGAAAACCTCTTGGCTCAAAAAGTTCACTTGACAAAGCTTTGCATTGGACCTGGATATATTTATATAAGTTAATCATATCCCCTCTTAGATGCCTTTTTTCAAGAGAAAATAAGTTTAAATTGGTTAGTCTTTCTTCATAACTTAGCTCTCCATCCCCCTTATTAGTTTTGTTGCCCTTCCCTGTACTTTTTCCAGCTCTAAAATGTCCTTTTTTATGAGGTGGTGCCCAAAATTGTACTCCATATTCCAAATGAGAGCGTACTAGGGATTTGTATAGTGGCAGAATTATATCTTCTTCCCTGGCTTTTGTACACTTCTTAATACATGCTAATATTTTACTTGCCTTTGCAGATGCTGCTTGGCATTGAGCACTTTTACCTAGGTGGTTGTCCACAAGCACTCCCAAATCCCTTTCAATATCTGATACACCTAGATTTGCTCCATTAAGAATGTAAATTGCCTCCCAAAGGGGGACACCATGCTATTGGGAATGCCGGTGAATACAATTTCATTCCCCCAAAATAGACTATTGCAGTTTGTGGCACTGGCAGCAAAAAGCCATATAGCTAGAGCTTGGAAAACCAGATCACTAGATTTTCAAATGATAGGGAAAACTATTAATTTTATCGCCATAAACGAAAGAATCACCCACTTGTTAGTAGATACAATTTATAAATACATGGACGTCTGGGGTCCCTGGGTGGAGCACTCTGAGTCTACATTGTGATGAAGTACTTAGTGGGAGGGAGGGCATTGGACAAAGGAACTAGGGAAGGGGAGTAGGGGTCAGCCAACGATCAATTTTGGTTAAATGTTTTGGTTCTGGTTATCAGATAGGACAGGTAAAGGATTAAAAAGAGGGAAAGACAAATACACCATGGAGTATAGACATGCAGGACATGGTATGGAGGTAGTTGGAGAAGCTTATACTTAGCTGATAATAGTCGGGGGGGTGGGGGGGAGAAGTGACTAGGGAGAAGGAAATAATTCCAGTTAGATATTGCAGGGAAAAGTAAGGGAACTAAAGTCAGAACACGGGAGGAAACTGGAAAAGCATATTGAGAGTCCTGTTATAATAAGGAATGTTATATATGTTAGGAATGTTATGTATATAGATGTGATTGAGTCAACATGAAAATGTAAGGCTAGCATAACAATAGAAAGGTGTAAAGAAAATGCTGAAAATGGAGTGGAGAGTATGAATTGATTGTAATGATAATCGGAATGTAACAATTGGCGTTTGATGTAATTTAACAAAAAAAAATATGACTAAAGGTATTATTATGCTTGTACTGGATGACTAAAGTACTGTATTATCATGTTAATTCCGTAATGTATACAAGGTAACATTTGTTATCCATGCTCAATAAAAAAGGATTGTAAAAAAAAAAAAAAAGAATGTACATTGCATGGCTATCTTTCCTTCCCAGATGCATAACTTTACATTTATTCATATTAAATCTCATCTGCCATTTAGTTGAGGGAAAGTACACAATTATCTGATTTTATTACCTTGCACAACTTAGTGTCATCAGCAAAAATTGAGACAATACTTTCCAATCCTACTCATAAATAAATATGTTAAAAAGGAGGAAAGGACCTAATACTGAACCCTAGGGAACACCACATACAACATTAGTCCAATCGTGGTATGTTCCATTTACAACTACCCTTTGCTTCCTGTCTTTTAGCCAGCTCTCAATCCATGAGCAGATATTTACTGTAATTCCTGTATTCCTTAGTTTGCATAATAGTCTTCCATGTTGTACTGTATCAAAAGCCTTTGCAAAATCCAAAAAGACTACATCCACTGAGTTGCCTTGATCTAACTTCTTGCTAATCTCCTCATAGAAACTAATTAGGTTTGTTTGACATAACCTATCCCTCATAAATCCACATTGACTCCTACTAATAATCTTGTTTAAACAGACATATTCTTGTATATTATCCCTTCTAAAAGCTTCCCCACTACAGAAGTGAGACTTACAGGTCTATAATTCCTTGGATTTGCTCTTGCTCTCTTCTCAAATATAGGTATCACTTCTGCCTTTCTCTAGTCATCTGGTAGTGACCAGGTGTTGAGTGAATCTTGAAAAATTAGATATAATAGTTTGGCTATTAGTTCTTTCCCAATGAATGATAACTTGGAATGCAGTAAAGTAATGTCTTTTGAGTCACATAGAACTGAGGAATGTAATAAGTGTTACATTTTCTATTTTGAGTGTGGGCTCTAAATGTATAGATACTGTTCTGCACCATCATGTTCATCAGTCAAAATTAAGCGTAGAAGTTGTAAAAATATTTTCACTGTATTATAACTCTAGATATTTTTATTTTTTAAAACTGTTATTAAATGCTGCAGTGCTAGCACTACAGTCCTCCTAGTATTTACTTAACGTGAGTGTTATCTGTAGTTCATTTGCCCAGCAACTTCCCGTCAGCAGTTCCCCACAGCTAGTACATTATATAAAAACAGTGAAATATGCATCAGTATTACAAATTCAATACACTATTTGACTTGATTTTCTGTGCTCTCGATGATGAAGTAGAGTAGCATTGATAAAATCCATGTTCCCTTAAATGACACTCAAACCGTTCTTAGAAACTGCTTTTTTAATTGGATCATTCTAGCTGTGATCTATATGTATTACTCATTACTCACACTCAAAGCAGATACATTTATTTTAAGCAAGGATCACTGTCAAGAATAAGGAGACATAGTCATCCATTCCAAGGCTTCCACAAGAATTGAACCAAGTGGAGTTCACTCGAGCTATCACATCACACACGTAAATCTAATCTCTGACTGGTATCATAACCCCAAATACCTGTCCCATAACTGTTTTAAAAATTGCTATTTCATGCCTTCTGTAGCGGTATACAATCTCTGGAGTTTACTTGAAAGTATTTCTAAATGCCCAAAATGTAAAAAAATCTATGGGTAATTTCAACTTATTATAAAGGCAGAAAAATGCCCCAGAGAAGCCTGAATTCTTCAAATGCATTGCTATGAAGAAGCTAACACCTGAATTGTGTCGGATTTGAGGCTTGATTGCTTAAATCCAAAACAATTAAGTGGTTAATACCACTACCTCATTTGAAGCAGGAGTCCCTTGATTCCCACTCCTCATTATGAGGCCGGGTATCCCCAACTAAAGTATAACCATGGGGGTACTTATGAACCCCATGGCACAATTATTAACCTGTTACCATGGGGGATCCTATGAACTCCATGATCATCAAAAGTATAACCATGGTGGCCACTATGGATACTCATGGCACCTAATATACCTTAGGGGTCTCAACAGACTCCAATTGTATACTAAGCTACGAATATGGCATCCTTATGGAACATGGCATCTAAAGTTAACCACTATAATGTGGATTCCTGTGGTGGTAGGAAGGGTGCCATGGGGTTTTTTGTTAGGTACCATGGTTGTATTTTAGATTACCATAGGTATCCATAGGCATCCCCATGATAACAGGTTAATATTTGGTGCCATGGGGGTCAATAAAGACCCCCATGGTTTTACTTTAGTTGGTGGATACCCAGAGGATGTTATTGCTATTGTAGTGTTTTCAAGTTAGTGGGTACCATACTGTAGCATTGCTATGGAGACTACTGAGATTCAAACCCAGAGTCTCTTGCGAACAGGCCATGAGCAAACATTAGCGCTAGATAACTCCAGGCAAACCACACTGGGTGTGAGTCAGTACGTTTTATGGAAAACACATTTGTGGGAACCATAGAAAAACTTTGGCAATTAACTTTTCATAAGTCAGCCTTCCGAGAATTCTAATGGGAACCATGGAATGAAGGCCATATACAATCACACAATACACTGTTGCAGTTATTCTGAAATAATAGCTGTCTCATGTATTGCTTGGGGACATTACCATTCTTGTGAAATACACTTACATAAATAGCAATAATAATAACACACCCTGGTGAAAGAGGCAATAAAAATAACCCTAGCATTTCAGCTCTTAGAAATATTCTTTCATTTAATT
The DNA here is from genome assembly GCA_027410445.1 of Discoglossus pictus. Taxonomy (NCBI): domain Eukaryota; kingdom Metazoa; phylum Chordata; class Amphibia; order Anura; family Alytidae; genus Discoglossus; species Discoglossus pictus. The sequence goes on from CM050169.1 coordinate 146,970,409, forward strand.
TTTCAGAAATATATTTACCTCAGTACTATGCCATGGTATCAGAGCTCTCTTGAGGATGAGATTATTGTGGAATGTTCCCACGGTGGTAAATGGTCCTTTCCAATCATATCGCCAGGTCAAGATGTCATAGCCAATGTTTGCGTTTCCATCAGGATCAAAGGTGAAATTATTAACAACGAAGTTCCGATTTTTTAGCTCTTTAAGAATCTAAACGACAGCAAACATATTTTGTAAATCCAGTTAAGTTATTCTTTGAATCAAAGTGTTGAGCGATAAATACAAAAAATAGAAGGTTTTGTTCAGATCTTTTAAATTTGCAGTGAAGCACCCTGAAATATTGATTCCTACAAATGAGCTATTGGTTAATGCGTCTAGTTGTTTCACAATGCAAACCTCATTATTGTACATTTTTATTGCCATTGTATTTAAGTATTTTACATGTGTAAAAAATATTGATTGTGGGCTTTTACTTCATTTGTACAAATTCATTAAAAATGTTGGGAACTTTAAAACAAATTGACTAGGCCTACAGAAGCACTTTTCATGTCAGTGTTATGTTTTAATGGACATACGTGATAGTTCAGGTAAACTGCACTTGTTTGTAAAGTATGCAATACACTATCCATATTAGCACATTAGCACATATGTAAGCTGAAAATATAAAATATATTTGTAGAGAAAATCTTCATTTTAAGACTATTTATAGGAGAATACATCTTGCCTTTGTTTCATCACTGGAACATGAAGGGTGTGTTTTTTATCTATCAGTGGAGGAAGGCATTGGGAGGAGGAAAGAGGGTGAGGTGAGGATGATTTAATTAGACCTTAGTGATTTTGTAAATGCCCCTCCGACATACACAATCTTCCAGGAACCAGGAAGGTGTAACTGGACCTATGACTGGTATTGCATGTATTGAGTACATTGTTTATAAACCCCAAACTCACGGAAATGTTAAGATCACACTTACTAATATGCACTTACCTGCCAAGGAAATATCTGAGAGGCATCATTACATTGATTGGCATCTGAACAGTTCATGACATTGTGCAGAGCTTGAGCTATACAGTATACAGCTGTATAAATGCTATAGGCCATGCTTTGGACCATGGGATCTAGTACCAGAGTAACATTTTTTGGTGAAAGCAAACTGCAACACTTGCATTTTGAATTCAAATTCTGTATCTGATTTGGGTCTTGCTGGCTGTCTAGTAAACTATCATTTTGTAAGGAATGCTTCTTTTGCTCTATTAGGTTTAACAGATTCCATACAAAGTCTTTAAATCCTGGTATGACCTCCCTTTTAACAGCAAAGCCAATGATAGTTCCAATGTCCTCAATGCCAGGCAGCTGCTGAATAGTTTTAGAAAGGGACCAACTTGTGCTAGCAATCCACACCATTTTTAAGTGTAATTTTATAACAGACTTTAGAAAGAATTGAGTCTCATATAGAGACGTCAATACAACAGTGACATTGACTCCAGCATTCTGGATCTTGAGGACGATATCTTGTATTGATGTGTCACTCATATTTTTTGGAACATATGTCTGATAGGCAATGCAAATGCCGCATTGATAAGCATATGTAGTAAACTGGAATAATCCATGCAGACTATCTTCATCCCTGCTCGCCACTACAGCTATCCAGTTCCACTGTAGCTCCTTTAGCAACTGCACCATTCCCTCAGCCTGGCTTTTGTCACTAGGCAGGGCGCGTAGGAAGGATGGGAAGGTGATCTTGTCATTAAGTTTTTCACTGGGTGCATCAAAGCTTATCTGAAAGAAATGCACTGTGTCACATATATTTACTTACATTGTAATGACAATTTTAGAAACTCAGCATTAATTTATGGATTATTATTATTATTATTATCCTTTATTTATAACGCGCCAACATATTCCGCAGCGCACTACAGGGGTTAGGTACAAGTATAAACAATACCCCACGATGAAAATAATGGAAGACCCTGTTATTGAGCTTTCAATCTGATATACACAGTGCTTTCCCTAAAGCACCTCACAAGATTAAAACTCGCAAACTTACATTCTAAAGGGTATGGGTGAGGTACAGGAGATTGAGAGATGCATAGTGAATGAAGAGGCTAAAGATGATAGGCTTTTTTGAATAGATGTGTTTTAAAGAGATTTTGAAGGATCTGAGGCAGGAAGATAGTCTGGTGGTGCGAGGTAAAGAGTTCGAAAGAATAGGGGCAGCACGTGAAAAGTCTTGAAGACGGGAGTGAGAGGAGGTGATGAGAGAGGAGAAGAGAAGAAGGTCATTAGCAGAGCCAAGAGGGCGGATGGGAGTGTATTTTGGGATGAGAGCAGAGATGTAGGAGGGTGCACTATTGTGGAGGACTTTATATGTTAGGGTCATGATTTTGAATTGTATTCTAGATGCTATGGGAAGCCAGTGGAGTGCCTGACAGAGAGGTGCTTCAGACACTGATCGTTTAGTATGGTAGATGAGTCTAGCGGATGCATTCAAAATGGATTGGAGTGGAGACAGATGGGTGATAGGAAGGCCAGCAAGAAGAGTGTTGCAGTAATCGAGGCGAGATATGATGAGGGCGTGAATAAGAATTTTAGTTGTGTCTTGTGTGAGGTAGTGGCGTATTTTGCATATGTTTTTTAGGTGAAAGTGACAAGATTTTGTGAGTGATTGGATGTGGGGAATGAAAGAGAGGGAAGGGTCCAGTAGGACCCCAAGACAGCGGGCCTGAGAGGTGGGAGTGATGATGGCATTGTCAACAGTGAGAGATATTTGCGGAGTGAAAGCTGTAGTAGAGGGTGGAAAGATAAGGAGCTCTGTCATGTTGAGTTTGAGTTGGTACACCGACAGTTAGAGGGCGAGGAGATGAAGAGGTGCCAGAGAAGGAGACACTAAATGTTCGATTTTCTAGATAAGATGTGAACCAAGAGAGAGCAGTGTCACGGATGCCAAGAGAGTGGAGAATTTGGATAAGAAGAGGATGATCAACTGTGTCAAAGGCAGCAGAGAGATCCAGGAGATCCAGGAGTATTAGGATAGAGAAATGACCCTTTGATTTGGCATTGAGCAGGTCATTAGTAACTTTTGTGAGTGTTGGGGCCGGAAGCCAGACTGGAAGGGATCAAGGAGGGAGTTGGAGGAAATGAATTGTGTAAGGCGAGTGTAGACGACACGCTCAAGTAGTTTAGAAGCCAAGGGAAGTAGAGAGATAGGGCGGTAATTAGATGGAGAAGCTGGATCAGATGTGGGTTTCTTAAGAATGGGTGTAATTGTGGCTTGTTTCAAAGGTGATGGAAACTTGCCAGTGTCTAAGGAAAGGTTAATTAGATGTGTGGATGGATACACTCAACTATAATTATAATAGGCAATAAAGGTCAATGAAGTCTATGAAGGTCTATGAAGTTGTTTACTATTTACTATTTTGACAATTGTGCACTAAACCTGATCAATTTGTAGACAGCACTGTACTCTAGATTATTAGATTAGCATTACAATAAACCCTATTGTATGAAGATAAATTACACACAGAAACCGGGATGAATGGCAGATAAAAAGCAATTGGCTCACCCATTAGCATACCTATTACGTTTATTTTCATTTAAAATGTGTTATTTACTAACAAATGGACCTATTCTATTAGCCCACAAATGCCTCTAACCCGTAATTTTGGCTGTGGGTGATTTTTTCTCTAAATGTTTAGATGTATTCTATTGACTCAAGCTCGCAATTTACCTCCTTAAGACTACTCGTAAATCCTGCCTTTTTTCAGGGGGCATGATCATATGATCTGACAATATTTAAGCAAGCCCATAATTTACTTCTTAGACACAGCCAATAGTAAATGAGTCCGTCACCATGGCATCAGTAAAACATGGAAGTTAGATGTAATCTGCAATCGGAGGCTATGAATTAGTGTCAATAAGTAATCTATGCTGATTGGGCTTGCAATCAAGCACTCTAGTAATCTATAAAATGCATTAGATCATCTGTCCATGTGGGTTTCATGATATGTATTAATCCCTTGAGTCATGGGATTGATATTTCTCAGAATATTTCTCAGAAAAAACCACTCGTGGGATTGAGACTGTTCTGTAATTAATTATAACGTCTTTCCATGCCTTCCCATGCTTTTAATGTACAGTATTGTGTGTTTAATTGCTCTTTCAGCTTTAATAAGCCTTTGAAAAAGCCCTTGTGAGTCCTATTTTTGACTGAAAAGTGATACTTTTTTCAGTGCTCGTAATATTAGCTGTTCTAAAGGCCAAATTTGTGTCTTTGGATGGCACGTAGTTATTGTGGGCGGGGAACTCGTAAACGGATTGTGAGTAGCTTATAGAATATGTGTCAATATTAAGAGCAGTTTTAAGTGGGTATACATTTATGAATTGGTCAATAGAATATAGGGCCCAAAGTAAGCTTACTATTTATGTTTGTTTAACTAACTTTACAAAGCACAGTAATAAAGCAAAAATAAATAAATGTATTAAGCTCCCTTCCACATTGTATCTTGGAGGAGATCAGGACACTCTCACTTTAAATGACGTCTGCAGTTTGGGAAAAACTTCACGTTTGTAAAGTATGTAACAAACTAACCACATTATCAGCTATGTAAACCATGAGAATTAAAACCATTTTAGAGACAATCTAAAATAACTAATCTGCTTGTGTCATTGGGACTTCCATCTTGGACTGCTAGACTGCCTATAATATAAGTTGGATGGTTATCCTACTGGGATTTGCACATTTATCAAGTCCTATTCATGGTGTCAGTCTTTCAATTGAACTGAAAGAGATGTAATCTGAAAAAAGAGTCCTCCTAATCCTCCAAGGTGTCTAGGAATAAAAGTAATTGTCTGCAAAATAGAATAGAATTGGTACAAATTGAAGGTTGTAATTATTTACTTTAACCTTTCTAAAACATTTTCCACGTTATGAAGTCATGCCCTTCATAATAACATAATATAAATATGACAGTCCAGTGGTTCTGTAATTAAAGTTGAAATCTACTCTTTGATAAACCACTAGCTTGTCATACATACCTTTTGTAATGTTTTAAATGTATTATTTTTAATGCATGATAGAAAAATTAGAGCTACAATGTCGCTTTAAAAGGAAAAAAAATCATGACATATTATCAGGCTTCCACTGACTTAGAAAAATTATAAAATTAAAATTGAATAAAATATGAAATGTCCATTTGAGATACCTGCGGAATACGGAAGAAACCAAGCAGCTTTCCAGTAGCCATGACCATCTCAGTCGTTGAAGGGCCAATGACCGCAATCATTCGAGTCTTGTAGTTTGTGTAGTTGCAAAGAACATGGACCTCAGAGCTGTTTCCTTCATCCAGGAATGTCATGACTGCTTGTCGCATTAAATCAGATTTTTGGAAACTGTCATGTATTTCATATCCAAGTTTAGTGTAGGGCAGGATCATGCTAGAGTTGTTAATTTCACCTATGGCGTATTTCATGGCCAGCGCTGCAATAAATGTACTTGGATCAAAGCTGGAAGGAAAGATAATCATATGTTCATTAAAGGAACAATGTTATATTTACAATAATTAATACATTGAAATGTGTGTAATAATAAACTCTATATCCCTAAACTGTCTTTCCTAATAGCATTGGCGTAAAAGCCCTAAAGAATTCTGGGGGGATAAATCAACTCTTCTCCCTGGACAGGAAGCAGGGGCGGTCCTACCATCGGTGCCTGGTGCAATAAAGTTCTTTGTTTAAATTCTCACAGCCCCTGTCATCCAATAAAAAAAAAATATATATATATATATATATATATATATATATATATACAGTATATATATATATATATATATATATATATATATATACATTTATATTTATATATTTTACAGGGTATGAATGTATATATGACAACTTATTATGTATTTTATATAGATATTTATATATATACTAGCGACTTGCCCGTCAAAAAAGTCGGCATGATATAGTGTTATACATTGTGTTTTCTGTCTGTTTATGTACTACCTGTTGTTTGTCTCTCCCCCCTCTTCCTCCTCTGTGCCTCTTTGCCCTGCTCTCCCTCCCCTGTGTCTGTTTCCTCCACTTTCTTACCCCTGTCTCTCTTTCCCTCCCACTCCCTCCCCTGTGTCTCTTTCCCCTCTCCCTCCCCTGTGTCTCTCCCTCTCCCACACCCCCCCCCCTCTCCCCCATGCTCCTTTTGCCATTTACGGGTGTGAAAATATTTTATGGCTTGGGGAAATTGATTTGTTTCCCCAAACCCGCAAAGGGCTTCCAAAGTACGGCCTTGAACATATTGTGACCATTAAACCTGTAATTCAAAGGCTTCTGGAGGCCGTAAGTTAAGGTTTTAATGGTCCCAATATTTTCAAGGCCATAACTCGGAAACCCTTTGCGGGTCTCTTCCGTGGCAATTACGGACCTCGCAATGAGCCAAAGGCGCTCATTGCGGGCCTCTCCCCCCCTCTACCTTGTGGGCCTCGCGATGAGCACCTTCAGCTTTGACGCTCATTGCAGGCCTTGGCATGTGCTATGCTCAAACGGGCATTTTACGCGCCTCACAGCCATTCGGCGCTCATTGCAAACCTCTCCCCCCCCTCTACCATACCGGCCTCGGGATGAGTGCGCACAACACTGGTCCTGCAAGGAGCTGCGAAGCCACTCATTGCAGGTTGCAGCATGAACTGCACGCATGCCCATAACTTGCAAGCATTACACACAAACTCACAATTACGACAACTATATATATGATATATAAATAAATATATCTATATCACATATAATAGTTGTGAGGTGCATACAACTTAGGAGATGAGTTCCGCAAGGCTTTCGTTAAACTGTAGCACTTAGCTGATGCGAGCTTTGCAAAGCGAGGCGAGCCATTAAAATACGAGACGTGGGACTTAGAAAAATAAAATACGAAACGCGGGACTTAGAAAATAAACGAGATGCAAAAATTTACGAGAATAGCGGCCGAACAAAAAAAAAGAAAAACACACTAAATACACCCCAAAAAAAATACAAAAACATCACAGACAGCATGGGGCAACAGCAAGGACGTCTGTGAGTGAGATGGAATGCAAATTTAACTCCATTTAGACGATTTTCGCCACATGAAAATCGCCTAAGCGAGGAAAAAAATGGCCCCCGAAAGAATGAAAACGAGGCTACACGACCCAGGACCGTGCAAAACACTGCAAAACGTGTAGCACTCTACACATCACACTACAACCTACAAGATACACTATTACAAAAGCCGTAAAATGCTCACAAGATGGGTAATACATTAATAACATTACGACTATACAGTGCCGCTTTACACAAAAAAACTACGACTTTACCTCGCGCACGCAGCCTATTTAGAATGCACACTTGGAACATTCATTACACTTTTATCATCAGGGCACTAACACTCACAATGTATATTCTATGCAGACGCAAAATACAAACAGATTTGTTAGCTCTTCAGCCCATTGCTCGCTGCATATATCAATTATAAATAATTAAACTACTGCATATACTAGAGTATAAGCCGACCCGAGTATAAGCAGAGGCACCTATTTTACCACAAAATACTGGGTAAAATGAGTGACTCGAGTATAAGCTGAGGGTGGGAAATGTGCTGCCCACTGTGTACCTCTTGTGCCCTCTGTGTCCCCCCTCTCACTCCTGTGTCTCTTCTCCCCTCCCCCTTCCCTGTGTCTCTTTCCCCTCTCCCTTCCCTGTGTCTCTTCCCCCTCCCTCATCACCCTCCTCAACCCCCCTCCTCATTCTCAACCCCCCTCCTCAACCCCCCGTCCTCATCCTCAACCCCCCATCCTCAACCTCCCTCCTCAACCCACCCTCAACCTCCCTCCTCAACCCCCCATCCTCATCCTCCCTCCTTAACCCCCACCCTCATCCTCAACCCCCCATCCTCAACCCCCTCCTCAACCCCCCCTCAACCTCCCTCCTCAACCCCACCATCCTCAACCTCCCTCCTCAACCACCCTCAACCTCCCTCCTTAACGCCCCATCCTCATCCTCCCTCCTCAACTTGCCCATCCTCATCCTCAATCCCCCCATCCTCAACCCCCTCCTCAACCTCCCTCCTCAATCTCAACCCCCCTCCTCAACCTCCCTCCTCAACCCCCCTCATCAACCCCTGTCCTCATTCTAAACCCACCTAAATATATATGCTAATGACGTGATGTCACATGCCCGCCGGGTCATTAGCATATACCGGCACCCGGCACCAAATTGATACATATGACCAGGATTGTGCACAGGATCACCCAGCTGGTATGGTTTTCTTCTGAGATTTGCTGCTGAACCAGAACAAAGGAGACTCTGATAAACACCATCCATACTTAAGGTTGGTAAACACCATAATTGCTTGTCTGGATCAAACCTATACAGTTCTAATCTAGATGCCTTACACTATTGGAGATCTTTTCTGTGTAACGATTTGTAGATATAGAATAAAATCTGGATTGTACTCACAATAAACTGTATAATTGTGAATTATGTAAATCAAAAAAAGACCCAGCAGCTTATATCTCATATAATAATACTGATATAACCTATGCCTTTTATGTGGGAGACTATGAAAAATTAATGCAGACTATTTCTGCTTTATAAGGTCCCAGATTATCACCCTCTGATCAGACCTTCCAATCCAGGGGCCCCATACACCTCCCACACCTCCAATTCTAGAGTGAAGCCTAAAGGGCTTGGAGTCAAAGTCTGCCCACACTCATATTGACAAAGTATAACAAAGGCAAGAAACAAAAGCTAACATGCTTGCACAGATACCCTCTAATCTGGGGATGCTAATAGCTAAAGTGATAAACCACTAAGGACTACCTAACACTCCCAACCCCAGTGCCTGCACAGTGTTAAAGGCCTAGAAGCAGGGTACAGAGAGCTGTTACACAACAAGCCAGCCCCCCAGGGGTTAAAGGAAAGCCCTAATCTATTGTATCTGGTGATTTACAGTATTCCAGGACTATAAGCCCAAAAGAAAATCCATTGTGATTTGTTATCTCTACAGTACATTCTTGCCAGAACTGTCTTTTATCAAACATAGTGGCTGGGAATTACTCAAAGGGCTGGAAGACTTGCTCTGGGGTGGACACGCCCAACATGTTTTGGACAAAGATCTGAACACAACAACTTGATAGAAATAGCTCACTTAATTTGTCTGCACAGCTCCATCTAGTGGGCAAATACAGCTCGGACATCGAGTATACCCTCCACATGTGGACTTGACAGATGCGACAGTGGCAAAAATAGATGCTCTCTTACAAGCTCGCCTATCCACGGCGGTCAGGGAAATCAAGCAGGAAACCCAAGACTTGGGTCAACGCACCAACCACCTGGAAAACCTAACAGATCAAATTATTGAGTCACAATCTTCTGATAGGCAGGTGATTGACCAACACTCACTGCAAATTTCCACCCTTGAAGCCAATCTAGAAGATCTGGAGAACCGTTCGAGACGATTCAATGTTCGCTTTCGCGGCATTCCTAAAGCGTTAACTAATCTTCTGCCGTACATGCAAACAACTATTCAGTCCATCTTACCGACGCCCCCAGAGTCAGCTTGGGAAAACGAGAGAGCTCATAGAGCCTTGGGAGGTCCCCCGAACTCTGATCAACCAAAGGACATTTTGGTCCGCTTTCTCCGCCAGAATGCAAGAGACCTTCTTCTACAGGAAGTCAGAAAGTCCCCCGCCATTGTGGGTCCAGACGGCTCCACTCTGCAGATTTATGCAGATCTAGCACCATCTACGCTTTGGAAACGTAAACTCATGAAGCCCGCAATTGCAATTCTCATTCACAACAAAATTAAATATAGATGGGGCTTCCCATTCAGCCTCTCCTTTCAAGTGGGCTCATCTGCTTATACAGCTTTCTCACTGGAAGAATGTATGGCTTTCCTGGCTCAGCTCAACCTAGCCCCAGATCCTGGACTGTCGGAACCCCCAAACCCTCTGGACCCCAGCTCGGTGGAACCTGCAAACCCTCGCTGGACGTTCCTAGTAATCCAGTTGTGCGTTCCTCACCCACGAAAATCTAATTTTGGAACGCTTTCCCTGATATTCATCAATGACTATTTAAGACCTGCAATCCGGAGTCATTACTCTAGGCTTGCACTTCCCAGTAGGATATGCTGAACTCCTACATACTTTCCAAGGCAACTTTGGAACTTTAGATTACTTGGTTCTCTTACCCACACCAAGTTGACTTTCCCCTGGACCAGTTTTGGTATGCTCCCTATGTTTACTGTCCCTGGGAGTCAGATCTTAAAGTGTATCCACTATATGCCTAAGAAAGGGCTTTAACCCCCTTCCCATTCTGCTGTACAAGGCAACATTAACCCCTTTTGGGTCTTTCAATATAATTTAGACCCGTGGTGAATCCACTAAACTTCCCAGAAAGGCCCCCGCCCTAGTCTCCACTGACCCCTACCCCTCCCCCCCCAGCATTGGGCTTGCCTAAACTGGGGTCCCTCAGGCCCCTCAATTCAGATCCATCTTAGACTCAAAAACCCTCCTACCCGGCAGTTTGTCACTGCTGACCGAGTCCCTTCAGGTCCATTAATTTAACCTTAATACACACTTGGCCCTATACTTTGCCCCAACTCACTAGTAGGGATTCCAAGGTTGGGGAGATCCCCCCCTTGCCCTCGGCACTTCGTGTGCCTTAAATTATTTAGTGAGGATTTACCTCCACAATGCTGTTGTTACTGTTTTTTATAATGTTTGATAAGATGTTGATTTTTGGGATATTTTCTCAATGTTTTAAACTGTTCTTTTTGTCACTATTCTCCCCTGCATCCTGGGTTGTCTGGCTCCGGTCCTTCACTCCTCCTTCGCCTCTGGTCCTCGGCCGCCATGAGCATTCATTACTCCCACAGGTACAATGACTGACACTTCTTCCACCTTTCTCACTCACAATGTTAAAGGGTTTAATTCCCCATTTAAAAGGCGTAAAGCGTTTATCTCATATAAATCACTTCGACCCTCAGTAATATTTGTGCAGGAAACTCATTTTGCTAAAGTAAAAAAAAACTCTTACTTACACAAATCATATCCCTACTTCATAACCTCAACTTGTCCCACTAAGAACGCAGGCGTGGCTATACTACTCCATAAAGACTTCCCTTTCACCGTGGAGAGTAAAAAAATTGACCCAGAGGGCAACTACATTTTACTAACAGGATCCCTTCTGAATACAAGGATCTCTCTTATAGCTCTGGCCTCCCCCACTACCGCCCCCCCATAATACTCTCATTAAACTCCTTGCTCATCTCAGGCAAAATCATTCTAGGGGGGGATATTAACTTAGCTCTAGACCCTAGCATGGATAGGTCCTCTAAGTCCCTGGGAGATAAATTCTCCAAAAAACTTAAGCACATTCATAGACTGCTCGAGGAGCTTCATCTGCTGGATACTTGGAGACTGAAACATCAGGGAGAAAGGTAGTACATGTTTTACTCCCCAGTGCATGGCTCATACTCCAGAATAGATACATTGCTAATGGATTCGTCTTTGTCGGATGGCTTAGTTGCCTCCGAAATACGCCCCTGTCCCTGGTCCGACCACTTTGTGGTGGACATGTCCCTTGATTTTGGCACTGTATACAAACCCCCATATACATGGAAGCTTAATGATATGCTCCTCTCCAATCAAACCTTTCAGGACCAGGTAGCCTCGGACCTCAGCCAATACTTCTTAAATAACCTGACCCCAGGTATATGGTGGGTTTGGGCAGCACATAAAGCCATTATTAGGGGCTCTTGCATTAAACTATCTGCTGCACACAAGAGACAAAAAAGAAAAAGGGAAGTTGAGATCAGAAGGTCACTTTTAGCTTTAGAAAAATCTAACCAGACCAATCCCTCAACCAAACGCCGTAAACAAATAGACCTATTACGAGCAGAATTGGATTTAATACTTTCAGCGCAAACTGAAAAAGCATTGAGATGGACGGGCCATACATTTTACACAAAAGCTAACAAACCGTATTCTCTACTTGCTAGAAAATAAAAAAAGAAGCTAGCCCACTCCAAAATTTTCAAGATCAAAAGCCCCTCTGGGAACATCACTTATAGCCCAAATGAGATTAAAGAAACCTTTACTACCTTTTTTTCAAAAGCTCTATTCATCCACGCAGAAGCAACATACTAATCAAATCTCCACCTTTCTTGAGTCCTACGATCTTCCACATATATCGGCTCAAGAGAGAGAGGGTCTGAACTCTTTAATTACGGTTGAGGAAGTTTTGGAGACAATTAAAAAAATGAAATTAGGTAAAGCCCCAGGTCCGGATGGATTTTCTAACTTGTACTACAAAAAATTCGCTGAAATTTTGGCTCCCCACTTGGTGACCTTATTTAATGCGATCTTAGACGGTCACAACATTCCACCTGAATTGAACCAAGCAGACATGGTCTTCTTTCCAAAGGAGGGCCGAGACCCATTGGAGGTTAAAAGTTACAGGCCAATATCGCTACTAAATGGGGATGTCAAATTACTTGCTAAATTGATGGCCGATAGAATTTCTAAATTTCTGCCCTCACTAATTCATAAGGATCAAGTGGGTTTTATCCCCTTTAGGCAAAGGATAATATTAGACGGATTCTGGATACCATGCACTGGATGGGTAAACACCGTACCCCCTTATGCCTTCTAGCCCTGGATATGGAGAAGGCCTTTGACTCTCTAGAATGGCCCTACTTAAGAGCAGTATTGTCAAAATTCGGCCATTACAAGACGTTTTATGAACATGATTAATAGCTATTATAAATCCCCTCAAGCAGTCCTAAAACTCCCTGGCGAAGCAAGGACTTCATTTACTATTCAGAAGGAGACCAGACAATGCTGCCCTCTATCCCCTTTACTCTTTGCTCTAGCCGTTGAACCCTTAGCTCAGGCTATTAGATCATCGTAGACATTAAAGGCATAAATATAGGCCACCATCATTTAAGTGTGCCTTATTCGCAGATGATGTCCTCTGTACATTGATAGTTCCCTGCACTTCAGTCCCTGCCCTCTTTTACCTACCGGGAACATTCAGTAAAGTCTCTGGGCTCCACATAAACGTGGATAAAATGGAAGTTCTAAATATTTCCTTACCGCCCTCAGACTTAACCTTTTTGCAACAGCACTTTAATTTTAACTGGCCCTCTAACCATATTAAATATCTAGGTGTGAATCTCACCCGTAACACCGCACATCTTCACAAATTCAACTATACGGCCATCTACAAAACATTCACCCAAAATCTACTGACATGGACCAAACACCCTATCTCATGGTTAGGACGTATCCACTCATTTAAAATGAACCTCCTTCCACGCCTTATGTATTTATTTTGCTCCCTACCGATCAATCTTGAATTACATGGATTTAGACAAACTACAATGCCAAGTCTTTAAATTCATATGGCAGAATAAATCACATTGTGTCTCTAAATCAACTAGGTTCATCCATATATCAAAAGGAGGTCTCTCCTGCCCCAATTTGAAATTATATTTTAAAGCGGCACAATTGGCCTTTGTTCCAATTGCGCACTCCCCTACTCACCAACCTCTGTGGATATTTATTGAGAACTTTATGATGGCCCCATATACGTGGGATTCCATTCCATGGATCCCAAACCCACTGACATGCTTGGATAAATTGGACAGTCCGTATATAAAGCATTCCTTAAATATTTGGTCATGTGCTGTCCGCAAATTTCAGCTGATCCCGAAGTACCCCACTCCTACTCCCTTAATACCCAATCCCAGATTCACGGATACTCTCCCTGTAACCTCTTTATTATGGTGGAAATCCTATAATCTACTGACAGTGAATTCCTGGTATCGAGATAATACTACCTTAACATACACTCAACTAAAAGAAGAATTCAATATCCCCATTCAGGAACACCATACATTTTGTAGATTTAAATACTTTCTCTCCACGTTAGAAAATACACTAGGTAAGCCGACTTCAAATTGGTTTACTAGGTTATGCCTATCTGCTCCTCTTACAAAAGGTATTGTGGGTATCCTATATGATACTTTATATGATAACTCCCCTCCCACCACCCCCTCCCAAAATATATGCAAAGATGGGAAGAAGACGTAAATGGCAAGTGGGATATGGGGACTTGGAAGAACTCTTGGCGAACCCTAACCAGGGGATCTTTGAGCAGTAATATTCTGGAGACCTCTATTAAGGTTCTTCATAGGATATATATCACCCCAGACAAACTATTTAGATGGAAACGCACCCCTAATCCTAATTGCTTTAGAGCTTGTCAGATTTCTGGGACCTTTTTCCTCACTTGGTGGTCATGTCCCCTGGTTCAGTCTCTTTGGACCAAGGTTTTCCACTTAGCCTCAGCCATATTTGGCACGCCTGTTACATCTAAGGCGGACATAGGCCTGCTAGGGCACTATCACTGTCACTCTAAAAATATCAAAATAGACTCCTTCAGTACTTAATGCTAGCAACAAAGAGTCATATAGCCAGGCAATGGAAATCTTCAACTCTTACTTTACAATAAGTCATCAATAAGATGAATTACATTGCTATAAAAATGGGGGGCGGCTAACCCATTTACTGGAGGACCGTATGCCTATTTTTCTCCAGATATGGAATCCCTGGATTAATTCTCCCTATAGCCCCCCTATCACATGAAGTCTTCTGTTTTATTTTTTTTATTTTTTTAATATTTATTTAAATTTCACATATATACAAACACAAGGAAAAAGCAAGCAAAAAAAAAAAAAACATTTAAAATTGACACAATCATACCCTCCAATTCATTACATGTGAGAAAGGGAGAATTTTTAACACATTTCTAAAACAATTTGGGATTGGGTTGGCATATATAGCCATTAGAGTAATACCTTTTCCATCCAATATAGAGATAGTACTTTTTGGCATTCATGATGTTTTAATCAGTACAACAAGACACCTAAATATAACAATTCATATGTAGATTATATTATAATACCATTTTATCACAAGTTCTAGGTGGTCCGTTGGACCTACCTGCCAATAAAGTTTACTCCTTTTATTATGCTTTTCCCTTTTCCTTTCCTTTTCTCTCATTTCTTTTCCCCCCTTCCTTCTGCAAGTTTTATTGTATATTATAAATTTACAGCCTAGCATGTGACAGGTACCATTACAAATATCTTCATTGCTAGAAAGACCATTCAATAGCGGTGCCACCTGCATCCATAAGCGGGCCTTCCAGAGGATTTATACTTGATTCTCTAGATGTTACCACTATCTAACTTATATTCATAAATGAACATTCAAAAACAAACAAAAACACACAAACAAACAAACCACCAAAATAAAAAAAAGCAAAAGATATTCCTAATCTCTGTTTGCGAGGCGAGGGAGCGGGGGGAGCCGGGGGGGGGAGGGAAGCGGCAGAACAATGCTAATTTTGGTCACACTCACCCACTAGACTTATTGTCCCATATTTTCCATTTATATCTAGGAATCATAATAATACCTATATCCTCAAGATCTATTTCCAACGCACGAATTTTAGCAATTTTAGTAAATATTTCTGGAACAGAGAAGGTTACTTTTTGTCTCCATTTCAGTGCAATTCTGCACTTAATGGCCATAAAAATCTGTATTAAGAATGCCTTGAGTTCATTAGAACAGGTTTCAGGAAATATATGAAACAAAATAATTTCAGGAGAAAAACTCATTGAAATTTCATAAGCCTGTCTAATGTGCTGAAAGCAATCCTCCCACAATTGTCTGATGACTGGACAGGACCACCATACATGTAGATGAGTCCCCACTTGGCCGCATTCCCTCCAGCACAATTTTTCAGATTCTTTTCTAGTAATTTGGTACACGTTATACGGAGCTAAGTACCATCTATTAGTTAGTTTAAATACATTTTCTCTGTAGTGAGCATTTTTAATGATTTTATCAGTAATTGTAAATGCTTTAATCCAAGTTTCAACTGGCCATTCTCCTTTGAGCTCCGACTCCCATACTCTCATTTTCATAGTTTTTTTGAAGTTATTACTTTTCTTTATTATATTATAACACTTGGACACTAGATGTGATTTATCTTCCGCTAGGATCAATTTTTCCAAATCTGAATTATTTTCATTTTTGAGATTATTGAAACCCAATGATTTTAAGAATTTTTTTAATTTGAGATATTCAAACCAGTACTTGGATGACAATCCAAATATTAAAACTAAATGTTCAAAGGGATATAGCCTATTATTTTGGAAAAGCTCTTTAAGCAAAATCACTCCCTTTTTTATCATAAATTTTAATATTGGAGATGGATATATTTTATCTAATAATAATATGGGTGTAACCCCACTGGAAGAAGGTATCACATATATAGTTGTGAGCGTACGAGTCGTTGCTCACGCTTGCGGGCTCGCGTAGCGAGCCGCGGCCCTCGCGTAGCGAGCCGCGGGCCTCGCGAAGCGAGGTCACTGGGCAAGGGCCTCAGTTGCTGGCATGGAGCGCCGAAGGCGCTCCATGTCAGCAACTGAGGCCCCTCGCGAAGCGAGGGCCTCAGTTGCTGGCGAGGTCACTGGCCACGGGTCTCAGTTGCTGGCATGGAGCGCCGAAGGCGCTCCATGTCAGCAACTGAGGCCCCTCGCGAAGCGAGGGCCTTAGTTGCTGGCGAGGTCACTGGGCAAGGGCCTCAGTTGCTGGCATGGAGCGCCGAAGGCGCTCCATGCCAGCAACTGAGGCCCCTCGCGAAGCGAGGGACTCAGTTGCTGGCGAGGTCACTGGGAGAGGGCCTCAAACCCTCGCAAAATTCACGTCGCTACTCAAAAAACACGACACACAAATTACGACACTCGCTAAATTTTACGAGGCACGCAAACAACGTACGAAACACGTTACCACACATTACGACCTCGCAAACATCGGACGCAACACGCCGACATACAAACATTTAAAACACAATACATACACACAGCACATACATAAAAAACTTACCTACACCAAGAGGGAGCACCCAGGACCTCAAAAATGCAACTTACACCTCGATTTTACTCGAAATAAAACAGTTTAGAGACTAAAAAAAAAACGAAGCGAGAGAAAAAATGGCCGCCGAACAAAACGAAAACGAGGCTACAGCACTCTAAACTCGCAAAACACCACAAGAAACTCGCAAAACACCACAAAACACCTACGGATATTCCGATACAGACCTATACCACACATTACTCGCCATTTTACACCAATGCGGAAGTACACGACTACGCTAACGGTTTGGTCTCGCGCACGCACAGTGTTACACTGCACACATTCAGCATGCTTATACAGCAGCTCCACACCACTAATGCTGCAGCAGCATCAACACAGATTGCCAGCTCTTCATCACAATGCTTCAAAATAGGTACAATATATTCATTTACTAATTTAGCTACCTTACAATTTCATTGCCGTCATTTTTTGACGGGCAATTCGCTAGTTAATGAATATTTTTGATTGATTTTTACCCAAGCACTCGTGTATTTTTTAAGTATGTTATCTCCGGGTGGTAAATTTCCCCAGTCTTTTCGTTGGAGAAATATTAAGAGACCCAGATCTCCATTCCTTATTTGTTCATTTTCTATCTGACTCCAATGGTGATCTATAATAGCTTCAGTATTTCTCACAAGGTGGGTGAGTAGAATAGCTTCTTGATATTTAACTATCAATGGGTACGCCATTCCACCTTTTTTGAATGTTTTCACCATATGATGAGCTTTTATTCTTATTCTGCGTCCATTGTGTATGTATTTATCAAGAGTGCTTTGAAGTTTATTAATCATAAAGCTTGGAAATTGGCTCGGAATACACCTCATTACATATGTAATTTTAGGTATAAGAAACATTTTGGCTGCTATTATGCGACCTGACCATGATGTCTGAATTTTTTTCCAACGTGAAATTGCTTCTATTATATTCTGATGAATTATTCTGATGAATATAATTTTGTAAAATTGATTGCTTCAGGTCTGCATAGAGATGTATGCCTACATGCTTGATGTGGGATTGCCAATTAAATGCATATTTACTTTTCAATAATGCAATATCGTTATCCTGTAGATTTAATTGGAGAATTTCCGATTTAGCTATATTGAGTTTGTAATTTGATATTTTAGAAAATTCATCTATAAGCTCTTGTAGGTTCCCTATAGACTCAACTGGGTTGGTTAATGAAAGTAACACATCATCTGCAAAGAGTGATATTTTGTGATCTATATTTCCAATTTGTATTCCACTGATATTCCTTAATTCTCGAATACCTATAGCTAACGGTTCGATCATAAGTGCAAATATCAAGGGAGAAAGCGGGCACCCCTGCCTTGTACCATTGGTTACCTTAAATCTAGGTGATCTAAACCCTAGACCAATGACAGAGGCGGATGGAGCCACATATAGAGCCTTAATGGCCTTGGAACCAAATTCTCCAAACCCAAATTTGGCAAGAACCTGGTCCATGTAGCTCCATCCGACTCTGTCAAAGGCCTTTTCCGCATCCAGGGAGAGAAAAACTGTAGCAGGTTGTTCGCCTTAGAGATGGAAATCAAATTAAGCAACTTTCTTATGTTGTCAGTTCCCTGACGTCCTACTATGAAACCTCTTTGGTCTTCACCAATCAATAGTCTCATAATTGTATTCATTCTATTGGCCAACACTTTAGCATAGATCTTCAAATCAACATTTAAAAGAGAGATTGGACTAAAGTCCCTGCATTCCATATGGGGTTTCTCCTGTTTAGGAATATTTATGATGTTAGCCTCTAGCATTTCTTTAGGCGCAAGGCCTTTCTTAAAGATTTCATTAAATGTTGCTTTTAGATCTCTACATATTTATTTTTGGAATATTTTAAAGTATTGATTGGTGAAGCCATCAGGCCCAGGTGCAGATGATATTTTCAAATTAGATATTGTTTCTTGAATCTCGATTTCCGATATTTCCCTATTTAATTTTTCTAATTCCTCCGGAGGTAATTTAGGGATGTGTATTTTATCAAGGAACTGTTGTATTTCTTCCGTTTTTGGTTTAGTTACTTCATTGTGTTCCTCTAAATTATAAAGTTTCTCATAGAATTTTCCGAAAGCCTCTACTGTTTTGGAAGGATTAGTTATTGTTTTTTTATCAACCATTAACTCATCTATCCTATTTTTATTCTTTTTACCCTTAAATTTAGTAGCTAGAAATTTAGATGCTTTCTCTCCAAAATGGAACAGATATTTTTGCAATTTCCAGAGGGAGTTATCCACCCGTTGTTGTTCTATTTTTTTTATATGAAGTTGTACAATCTTTATCTGCTCTTGAATACTCTTAGTAGGGGCACTTTTGTTGATCTTATCCAGTTTGGCTAACTGGATATAGGACTCTCTCAATTGGCGTCCCTATTGTTTCTTTTTTTGAGCCTGTAGGCTAACGCATATTCCTCTAATTACAGCCTTATGAGCGTTCCACACTACTATACTTGAGACAACTGTGTTTCTATTTGTTTGGAAATAAAATTCTAGTTTTTTTTTATTTTGTTTCTCATTTCTTGATCTTTTAAAATGGAGTCTTTAATTTTCCATGTTGAAGGAACTATATTTACACTCCCGCTTACAAATTCTATGGAATTCTATGGAAGTCTTCTTAATTACCATTGTGCTATATTTTGCAAATTCTTACATTGGAGCTGCTGTCGGGGACTGGAGGAGGCGGAACGGGCGGTGGATCCGAGCTGGTAACCAACAGGACTTATACTTCAATACCCTTGAGACAAAAAATTGTTTTCAAATTTAAATTTCATGTGTAGTCAACAATACTTTCTATTTTTCTCTTTTATTATACTGTTAAGCTCAATTAGAGTTATATTGTGTCTATACAACATAGTTAGTTTTTTGTTTTTCTTTTCTGTTCGTTTCTTACTTAGGCTCTGGATGTTTGCTCTGCTACACCTAGCCTACCAAACTGTTTTATTTTAGGTAAACGTTTTCCTTAGAAAATTGGAAAAACTTAGGTAACCTGGCTAACCTTAGACCTTCCCACAAGTGGAGATAGATCTTTTTGGTTAACTTGATTTCGACTATTATATGGTATCTTCTTATGGTGTAATGTAATGTTAACTTTTTCTTCTTTCTTTTTCCCCTTAATTGGGTATGACTGTATGTTAGTAATGTCAAACTGCTACTTGACTTTTATGTTATGCTCCGGTTTATTTGGTTACCTAATAAAAACCTTTGAAAAAAAAAAAAAATGAAGGCAATAAAATTTGAAGCCATGGTAATGCTTTTTGCCACCGAATGTGAGGTTATGGCCCCTCTGATCAGTTCAGCGATCATTGGGAGGCTCACAATGAAGGTCTTTGGCACTCATTGCGAGCCACAACTTGTTAACCTTTGGTGCTCATTACGAGCAGCACGATGAGCGCCTTTGGTGCTCACCGCATGGCCTGCAATGGGTGCCTTTGGCGCTCATTGAAAGCCTCTCCCTTTGTGTACTTTATAGGCCTCGCACTTGAGCACCCTTGTCGCTCAGTGCAAGCCTCTCTCCCTGTGTTACTACCTTGGGTTAAGTGTCACTTGCTTTGATTAAGTGTTACTGGCTTTGATTAAGTGTTACTGGCTTTGATTAAGTGTTACTGGCTTGAGTTACTGCCTTGTATTAAGATTTAGTGTTTAGCGTTAAGTCTTAGTGCTTAGGGCTGGTATTTCCGTCCTTCGGCTGCCTTTTCCGTCCTTCAGCAGCGTTGTACGTCCTTCGGCCACGTTTTCGGTTTGTTTATTTTCAGGCGACGTTTTTCCCCCCCGCTTTGGTTCATTTTCAATGAAAAAAACAGCCAAAATATGGCTCAAATTCACTTGCAACCTCACTCACAGGCTCCCTGGCACTCCCCCTAAGCTGTGTGTGAGTGTGTAAGTAGATTTGAGGTACATTTGTGTGTTTTTTCGCAGTTTGGTGGTTCAGCCATTAAATGCGTATCTCTGTCCGTAATCCGTAATTTCTCTACCGTCGCTAGGTCCCAAGTCGTATGGGCCGTTATTTTGCGGGCGTCGCTAAGTTGCAGTGATTGCCATCTTCGCTGTTTTTATCTCAGTCCTGCGTGTCTCGGGATGAGAGGCTGTGGCGCTCACCTCCACCAGCGCAATGAACGCCTTCAGCGGTCATTGCCTAAGTCCTGCGGATCGCAGGGATGAGCACCTGTGGCACTTACCTCCACCAACGCAATGAGCACCTTTAGTGTGTTAGAGCGCGTTATACGCCGATAAATACAGTACTTTAGCCATAGTTTATTCAGAGAAATTAATTAATTAATTGCAATTAATTGCTACACACTGTATTCAAAAGTAAAAATCCCTCTAATGATTAGATTGACACCTCCGGGGTGTCTAAACAGGCATCTGATCCCCCACAATCAGCATGCAGCATCAGGGGATCAATGTTAACCCATTTTTCCATGCTGTTGTTTGCTCAGCCAATCCTCTTGCAGTTTCCTCTCTGCATGTCAGCAGCGATACATAGCACATATCAGTGATACACTACATATCCCAGGCTGCTTTGCAGCACAAACAGGAGTCCCAGAGTTAATTCAAAAGTTTCAGCTAACCTGATTGGCCAAAACAAATAATTTTAAATTTAATGAAAATGTTGCCTTGGTGTGGAGGGTGTTAACCCTAATTTTCAACTGTCAGAAATTACAAGACATTTTGCTGACTTCAATGTAAGTGTTTAAATGCTTATCTTGGGATTTTTTCGTGCAAAAAATGTTTTCATACACTACTAATTATCCTCTATCAGATGCATTTGATAGAAGTAAGTATGCTTTAATAGTGGATCGCTCTAGTGGTCATGCTACAGTTTTTCATTTCTTTATTTATTAACTGATTAGCAATTTTAAAGAAATGAATGTCATTTTTAAAACTTACACTTGGACATTAGTGTTTCATACCTGCAGCTATGCATCTATCCACCTACTATCAAGTGTCTAGGAGGCTGCTAAAGATAAACATGCACTTTATCCAATAAATAATGTAAGTAGACATTAATGAGCTATCTATAAATAATAATCAGTAACAGGGGGGATCCAATATTTGTTAAAAATATTTTCTAAGAATGTGAAGTCAGTAGCAGTAAATCTATTAATTTCCCATGAGTGTATCTATCAGCAAAACTCCTGACAAGAAGTAAATGATTAAATGAGCTGACAATACCAGTGTGAACTAATACAACAAATTAACAGTACTTATGATTGATCCTGTAGTTAGAAAATGTAGTCTACACAAACAACAGCACAAACAAAACACGCCCTGACAAACATGTATATAAAAATAATTTGAAATTGCATTTTAAAGGAGTGTAATCTAATGACCAGTGATAATGTAATTTCTTACCACAAATAGCAACATTCATTGTCAATTATCTATTACTAAATTAGTAACTATGAATATTGTTATTTACAATTAAAGTTTTAATTTCTATTATAATTGGAAAATATGATGTGTCCCTTTAAGGAGCTGATTTATTTCATAATGTTTCTCTGATAAAGAAGTGTATACGTAATTATATTCATTAACAGACTAATATATCAATTAGTTTTTCAAAGATATGTATTCTTTGTATAAATTACATAAACAAGAGCAAACATAATACAATGCAATAAAATTGCTAGGTGCTGTATTAGACTAGCCATAAATAACATTTCATTACTACATTTTGGATTATCATATCTCTTTTAATACCTGTGTAATACCTTTGTAATTTGCCAAGTGTATCCATTGTACTTTATTCTACTTTGTAAATAGCACCATGCAAAATACTTTATAAATAAAGAGTAATAAAAATAATAACTTTTACAAAATTACTATTATAGTTATTATAAGAGCTAAATGAAAAAGGATACATTTAGTAAATTACTGATCACTGATTACTGATGTGATCAAACAAAAAATAAAACCATTAATAATTTAATGATAATCATGCAGGCAAATTAGTTGGTAATTAGCATAAATTTTACCTCTTACACATTGAGCTCTCCTCTTCTCCCCAGTTGCTTTCTGTAACAAATTGCTTATGAAAGGAGAATAATCCACCCAGTTTGAACTTTCCTGGTATGTTGAATATTTCCGTATTGGTGACAGTTCTTCTCTGCTGTGCCGAAACAGTTTGGTAATTGGCAAATAAAGTTATGGCGAGTATTGCAAGGTAAGACATTTCCTTTGGGGTCATATGCCCTTCCATTGAGTTTTGCCATTGCTAATGTAGAAAGAGACCATCATTTGACTAGACACAGCATGAAAATCAGTGTTTGCTTGGACGCATTTGTATACTAGGCTGTCCATGTGAATTGCAAAATTTTGCAGTGCAAATCATGCGCAAACATCTCAGTCTATGGGAAGCTTAGTTCAGGTAATTATCATTGCTTCCACACATTCCTCTATGTCCATGGTTTACAAGCTTTTATATGAAAGAGCTAAATTATGTTGCATTTCAAGAGCAAGGGATCAAGAAATAGTCTATAAATAAGAGAACATATGCATAACTGGAAATATACAAAGTATTGATGAGTGGAATGGAGTCTAAATATGTCATGTAAATGTATAAACCTTGTAGGATAAATGGATAAACTACAGTAAGTGTGGCTTCAGTACTTGTTTGTAATTTGTAATTACAAGGCAAGAAACCGGGCTTATTTTGTAAATACAATGCAATGATCAACCTTTACTAGCCAAGTGGCAATGGCCATTAGACAAAGTTGGCTTTGCAGGAAAAATGGTATAATGGGTTAATTGCTAAATCTATAGTTAATATGGACCTGCCAAGCATTTGGATACCAGCTCACATGCATACAGGCTGAGTAATTATGGACTAACAACTGGGCGTGATATGGTGCGCCATCAGAACATTTTACCAGGTTTCCGAAGTAAGAGAGAGAAGGCTTATAAGAGCACAACCTATAATTTTTATTTGTAACGCGCCAACATATTCCGTAGCGCTATACATAAGTTAAGTTATAGGCAATGACAATGTAAAAATATGGCTTATATACAGACAACTTTTAACAAGACTTCAATGTGTATTTTATAACTTATTATATACAACTGTAAGAAATCTAGTGTTAATCATTTGTTATTACAATTGTGTGTTTGTATCAAGGCATTATACCTCAGGTCTTTTTATTATTCCCACAAATATATATATATATATATATATATATTATAGATGTGTATAAATAAGCTAGCTATATGTGTATGTAATTAGCTAAAATCCAAGTCTGTGTGTGGGAAAGGACAACAGGTGTGAGTAGCCCTGCTCAAAATAACTCAGAGAATCACAAAGGTCTTATTTACAGTAAAAACAGCAAGTCTTAAGTGTACATTTGTAGACAGCTGAATACAAGACTCTAGGTGGGTGCATATGAGTGTAATGTTACCACCTGTATAGACACCAACAGTCTAATTTCAACTTATAGCCATGTATGACGTATAGAGAGGGTGCGTCATGAGCTACAATATGATATAAAAGCCAAGAATCTATGGAAGAGATGGCAACCAGTGGGCAACCAACAAGGCAACCAGTTGGCAACCAGCAAGCAACCAGCAGGCAACCAACAGAGGTACCAGTTGGCCCAGGTTGAAGGAGCCTTCATGCAGTCCAGAGAGAAGAGTGCCAGATGAGCCCAGCTGAGCAGATCCTGGTCTTTACCAAAGAGAAACCTGATGGAGGCTGAACTTCCAAAACTGACCACAAGTGGTATTATCCTGTATCTTTATATTACATAATGTAGAATTGATATCAGTATTATATTTGTAAATATCGTCTTAATACTTCTTGTCTGTTATCTGTTTTGT
The DNA here is from genome assembly GCA_027410445.1 of Discoglossus pictus. NCBI lineage: Eukaryota > Metazoa > Chordata > Amphibia > Anura > Alytidae > Discoglossus > Discoglossus pictus. Next base: position 146,995,230 of record CM050169.1, read on the forward strand.
CTAAAACCCATTGTGTAACCGTATATTAATTTATGTAAAATATATCTTTTAATTATAAACTTATTCATATGTTAGTTTATTGATTTGTCCAAAAGAACTTATTACTTGTAGAAATTATACATTAATTATTTAATTATTAGTTAATTTCTTACGACAAGTTCAAGATTCACACATTGCAATGAATGGAGGGCCCTGTCTTTGAGCTTGGAATCTGGTGTCCATAGCGCTTTCCATAAAGCACCTTGCAGGATTGAAACCCGCAGACTTACAATCTAACAACCTATCAGTCATAGCTCCAGAGAATTCACTTGTAACTTTAGTAAACAGATGTAGAGCCCCCTGGTCACCCATGTGCCTAACTGATTGTCATGACTGACTTATGGGGCCCAGGATGGAGGACCCCTGAACTCCACTAATAGGGCATGTATGGCGCAAGATCAAATTGTCACGCCCTGAACTTGAGGGCTGATTTGTCATGAACATAATAACCTGTGTAATGTTAGGCCTCAAGAAGGTCTGATCTGGTTCTCCTGATACCCAAGGAGCATGGCCTGTGAGTATTCAGGCCTAATAAGAATTGTTTATACAATGCTCAGTGTTCAGGTTATGGTTAGGACATGACAATGTTATGCAAAGTCCCTTTTCAAAGTGCCATTTAAAATTAATGCTATAATGTTTAGAATCGTGATTTGATGTAATCAGGTGGTTTGGGGTCATTGTATACAGTTTAAATAATGTATTTGTGCTACAAGTAGACCCTAGGATATGCTTATATAATATAAGGTTAATTCAGTCACATATGGGACAAAAGGTTACGTTTCTGCAGGAATTTATGTGGATATACGACTACTGAGAGCAGCCAGGCATGCATCCTCCCTGGCCTCAGACATAAAGGGGGAAGTTAGTTTATGGCCCTCTGTAAAATGAGATCTAGCAAGTAGATATGGGGGTTTGGCTATAGAAGTGGAGGATGGTGTTTTGTGATATTTGTAAAATGTATCTGAAGGAAAAAATAAATGTTCAACCTGCTTTGTACTAATCAACAGTACGTGTCCTAAGAAACGGGATCTGATGGAGCCTGTAACTGATCAGGATTAATTACTGGGTGCTGAGATTAAACACAAATGCACAATTTAGAAGGAGAAAATTGAGGTGCATGTGGCTCTCTCTAATATAAATTGTGTCTTAGCATACAAGTCTTGTGCTGTACTATTTGCTGATGGACTGTGTAATTTACAGGTCTTTCAGAGCTTGCTGGTAATACAAATACATGATGTTTTTTTAACTTTTGCTTATTCCAGGAAGGTGTAGCTATAATCCCAAATACAACAAAGAGGTAGACAGGCAATATCTCTGAATACTTGGTGCAAGCACAAGGATAGACACGTGTGATAGAAGTCTTGAGACCACCCAGGCACTACTTAGTTCTGGGCAAACTGAATAGCTGCCAAGGGACTCCCAATGCTGGGATAGCAAATTTTGCAAATATTTTAATATAGGTTTTAAAGACCACCTTGTGAAAATATAATTAATTGTTTTGCTTATAATAGGATGTGGCGTACTATTAATTAAAATAAATAAAGTATTATTATTATTATTATCCTTTATTTGTTACACACCAACATATTCCATAGAGTTATACAAGGGTTAAGTACAAGGCAAAATACAATATTAACACATTGCAAAAGAATGGAGGGCCTTCTCTTTGAGCTTAAATCTAATGTGCAAGGTGCTTTTTCACAAAGCACCTTACAAGATTGAAAACTCACAAACGTACAATCTAGGGGTTTGGGTGTGATACAGGAGGATGATAGATGTAAGATGGCAGTGTGTAAGGCAATAGCTTCAAGTGGAGGTGTGTGGAGTGTGTTGCTCTGTAGATTGTGGGTATGAGTGATATTATGCTGGAGAGTATGCAGTTGTGCATATTAATGCTGACTTTAGAGACATGTTGCACTGTGGGTTGGCAATGGTATTTGATCAAGCATTTAAATGGCTGCTTGTATTTAAAGTAACAAAAAAAATGTTTGTTAAATTGTATAACAAACCAACAATATTAGCAGCTGTGTAACTAATGGACATAAAGTGATTTTTTTTTATTTTTGAAGACTGTTTATCAGTAAAGGAATTCATTTTGTGGTTGCTTCATCACTTCCTTAGAGCTTACTCATGAGAATGTGTGTTTTGGCTATCAGTGAAGCAAGGGGCGGGGAATGAGGGAACAGAGAGCCATTGCAAAGGTCATTGAATAACGCCGAAATTGATTCCACACCCCTTCCGCTTAATCGCCACAGAAGCACACACCTTGCATCATTCAAAGCAACCATATCTCTCCAGAAATGTAAATGACCTTACACACACTAATTCCCCCAATGTATCATGGATTGCTCCAGGGTCCTGCAGAGGCATTCAAAAAATAAATAAGTGATATAGGCCTGGATTCCATGTCATCACATAACAGCAAGAAAAGGTTCCATCATAACTGTGGCAGGTTTTTTTTTCACTAGTAAGGGAGCCATTCTGTGGCTCCACTACAAAAATCCCATCAAACTAATGAGAGTTTCCCATTGCACTTTAGCCCTAACGTGTGCTTGCAGCTTTCTCATAGGAGACTCTGAGTCTGAAGCTGCGTAGTCTCCTTAGCAATGTTGCTGAATGGTACCCACTACGTAAACACACTACACTAGCCCTTATAAACCCCTTCCCATAGCAGGCAAGGATTATATCATTAATAAAAAACTATGCAGGGTGTTTATGACCTCTGTGTCTATGATGTGCTACCCGTATGAGCCCGGGGATCCCTGGGATTCCTCCCAATACCCATTATGAGTAAGGGGATCTCTGGGGAGCCCCCTTCCCATCCGCTATGAGCCAAGCAATTCCCTGGCATTCTTAATTCCAATGTGCTATGACCCTGGGGATCCACATCTTAAACCATGGAGGGCCCCATGGCAACTATAATTAACCCTTATATCATGGCATTGCCATGGACCCCCAGGGTATATTTATCTATAACGATGGGAATCCCTATGGACCCCAACGGCACCTAACATTAACCCCTTACAATAGGGATCTGCATGTAAAAGTTAAGCCAATGTCATGGTGGTCCTTAACAGACCCCATAGCATCAAAAATGTAACCCCTAACCAAGGAGGCCCTTAACAGACCCCAGTGGCATCTAAATTTAACCTCATAAAAGGGAAGTCCTGAACAGATCCCATGGTATAAAAATATATAAAAATGGGGGTCCTCATGGACCAACATGGCACCTAACATTAACCCCTTTGCCATGTTTTATTTTTTGTAATGTCTTTTTTATTTTATGTAGTGTTACTGTTACACACAATGGGGTTAGCTTACATAGGTCCTTGAGGAACCTCATGGCACAGGGGTTAAAGTTAGAACCACAGGAGTCCATATTGGACCATAAGCTAACCCCCATGGGTGTCCATAATGACTCCCATAGTCCATAAAACACAAACACTACAAAAAATCAAAAAGATGTTACAAAATATAAAAAATACATTACACAAAATAAAAAATAAACTAAACATGTAGGGGGGATAGAATACTTACATATTCTGTGATGCCCTCCAGTGATGATCATCAATGCCCTATTATTTTATTGTACTGCCCTGGATAAATGTGCTGTCCATGTTGATTGAAGAATCCGTCATCTTCAGTCTTGATTAAAGCCCATAATCCTCCAAGTAAAAAACTTACCAAAAAAAAGACTACTTCTAATGGAGCTCCTACTATGGGGAGTTCTTGAGCCAACTGATGGCTTTTGACGTGCTTTCTGGACCTCAATAGAGGTTTTGAGGATTCTGAATGTCTGAAAAATGGGGGGAAATCTCAGGGATACCCCGACTCATAGTAGACAGCGTGTATTGAGAGGGATCACAGGGAACCACTGGCTCATAGTTGATAGCATCTATTGAGTGGAAATCCCTGGGACCTCCTGGCTCATGGGGGTAGTGGTATTAAGCCCTTAATTGTGTCAGGTTTGAGGAATAAAACCTCAAATGTGACACAATAAAGCTGGTGTATTTAACACACCTATGTTTCTCAGAGGCCCCTTTTGTGCTTCTACGTGTGAGTGCTTCTACGAGTAACCCTAAGAGTTGAGATTTCACTAGTGGAACAATATGATGGACTTGTTGAAAATATCAATGGGACAGGTAGTCGCAGGTTACAATTTTAGGTATATCACACAAAATCCAAAATCAGAAGGCATTTCTCAAAGGTTTTTTTTTTTTAACGTGGGGTGAAGTGCTTTCTCTGAACAGATTTACAAGTAAGGTTTACTCCTTATTTTTACTGCCTGAGCCATGGAATGGAGCCCATAGAAGTTAATATTATAACTAAAGTAAACATTGAATAATACATAGAAACACAAAAAAACAGGGGGGGAGACGCACACCTCCATATAGTGCAATAAAAGATTATTTAATAAAACAAATGAAGCAAATAACATAAGGAAATACACTCACATAAATATGAGGTATATATGAAGTATATCAACCCATTTAGACCAGCATCATTCCAGACGAGTAGATCCACCTGGAAGTCCTGGTAGGGGATGTCCACAAAGGGTCAGATGATAGTCCCAAATGTCCAAGAAGACTAGACCAAAGTCCTTACAGCAGCCACTCACACACCCGGGCCTCAACTTCTTGCCATGGAAAGAATTGCGCCGGAGGACCACATTATTGAATAATATATGTTTGTATAATGTATGGGTTTTTTTTGTAAAATGTTATGTTCCAATAAAAATATATTTAAAAAAAACAAAAAAAAAATAGCAATATGAATTTTTTTTTTAGTTAGTTTAGTTAGTCTAAAAGCTTTACATTTTTTTTTTGTTTAATGGTCCTTTTACACAGTGATTTATTTCTGCTAAGGCCATCACAACCTCGGCTAGCACATTTCCAAGGGGCGACAGGCTGTCCAAAGTTCCCACTGCTGTGGAGTACAGCCTGATACAAGACCATATAGCTTGACACTTTAAAGGAGCAATGTAATTCTGTATTTCAGATCATACAATTAATAGATTGTGTTTTAAGCATAATATATTTTTATTGCATGTGTGGTCTACTGGTTTTAAACTTACATTATGTATTTATTTAAGTTCCTGAATAATTACCATATTTTTGAATATACAGTTATCCAAAGCAAGTGTACTATTTGCATTTTCCTATATTAAAATATAATCGAGCTATCAGTCAGCCTTTCTGATCCACCCATAAGGAGAGGTTGAAAAGCTGTGTTAGTAAGAGCTAATTGCATTTAATTATTGATGAGCCCCTGCACCATTGTTTTTGATGTGTCTGGCTAGGCATACCCAGACATAGGCAACTGCATACAAAACAATGAAGGGGCTTATCAATAATTAAATAAATATTAAATGCAATGATCTCTATTTTTGAGGATCCGCTGACAGTTCAACATGGAGAACGTCATTGTAATTTTACTGTAGGATTTTTTAAAATAACATTCAATTGTTGACACACTTGTTATTATCTATAGTTTAAGATTAATGTTTAAAAAAAAATAATGCTGAGAGTCAAAATCACTTATTTTACATGCAATTAAAAAAGTCATAACATTTTCAAGACTGTAAAGCATGCGGTTTTAAATTGATGATTCATTGTTTTACAGCATGTTAGTGATTATGTTACCTTATTATTTAAATACTAGCGACTTGTCCGTCAAAAATTTCGGCAATAAAATATAAAGCTTGGCAATGCTGTTTGCCACACAATGTGAGTCTTTTGGCCCTCTGAGCACCTTCGGCGCTCATCGTGAGCCCCGCACTGAGCACCTTTGGTGCTCATTGCGAGCCTCTCCCCTCATGTACTTGAGCTTTCCTGCTTTGCAAAGATCACCTTCGGCGCTCATTGCAAACCTTTCCTCCTGCCTACTGTGTGGGCTGCTCATTGCAGGGTTCATTAACCTGCAAGTTTTGTGCCTGGGAATGCCATGTGTCTCTTTCCAGCATCTCCCCCCTGTCCCTTCTTTGTGTGCATTTCCTCTCTGTCTGTTGAATCTTTCCGTTGCTTTTGTTCGGAGTGCCTGGCGTTGTTTCCGCGTGCCTGGCGTTGTTTGTGCAAGTGTTAGTATCTGTGCCGTTGTGTATTTTCTAAGTCCGGCGTGCCTAGCGTTGTAACTGTTACTGTGTGTGGCGTTATTCATTTTCCAAGATCCTCACGCCTGGCATTGCAGAGCCTCGTTTTCATCCAATTTCAGAAGTTTTTGCGTTTTTCGTCTGCCAGTTTTTTCTTGCTTAGCTGATTTTCGAGTGACAAAACATGTCAAATTTGGCTTAAATTTGCTTGCAACCTCACTCCCAAGCGTCCTAGCTCTCCCCGTGTGCTGTATGTGAGTGTGGTTTAATTAAAAAAAAAAGATTTCTGCGGTTTGGCAGTTACATTCGTATTTTTCCGAGTTCTTTTTTCCCCCCGAGATTCCGAGGTCGGATTTTTTTTCTAAGTACGGCGTTCCTCAACTGCTTGCAGCCTAAATCGCGTGTTTCCATGCCTCAACTGCTAGCCTTGCTTATCGATGCTCGCAGAGCAATGAACCCCTACGGGCTTCGAGCTCGGAAAGGCTTGTATACCTCAATGGCTCGCTTTGCGAGGCTCACAAGCGTAACAACAAATCGCAGTTTGACAACTATTATATGTGATGCCTCTTTTTGTTCATTTATAATACATTTGTAATTTAACTTGCAGGTAAAAATGTTAATTTAGTTTAAGATGCTTGGATGTTTTAAATTAAAATATGCTTGGATGGAAAATAATTATACTTCCCCAGACGTATTTATTAAATTAAAATAATGAGTCATTGTTGTCTAATGTGTTTAGCAATAATTAAACAGAGAGGTAAACATATGCATGCTAAAATTCTATTTGAAAAAATACAGATGGAAATGTAAAAAGCATAAGGTGTTAGATCTAAATATAATATTTTATGTTAATATGTTTCAACTTAAATTCACACCAGCAGCATCAGAGCAAATTCACTCAAAAAGCAGATCATATGATGCTCCATGAGATAAGTGAGTCTACAGCCCTCTCACCATATGGTAAACTGTAAAGTTTATGATCTGATCATTTCAAAATACATTTTGGGTTTACAAGAAGAAAAACTCTTCTCTTCAAAAATAACATTGCTATATGGGTGAGGTTTGCAAAAACAGCACGTGAATGAACCACAAGATTTCTGAAACAATATCCTCTGGACATTTGACCGGCAGTCAAGCATGGTGGTGGGCTGGTGATGTTTTCCAAGAGTGCAGTGCGAAAACTGTAATTCTTTAGATTCTAAGCAGGAAATAAGTACACAAATTTATGATTATTTTCCTGTACAAAGAAGCATAAATATAAAAACATAGGTTGCATTTGGTCTGCCTGCTCTATCTATCTAAACTTGGCTTAATTAAGACTCAGGATAACCCCATGCTTATCCCAGCCATGTTTACATTCCTTAACTGTGTTTATTTCACTGATTGGAAAAAAGGGAGGAGGAGAAGAAGCGCAAATTCTCCAATAGTGTAGATCAATAGTTTGTTTCAGACAATAAAATATAAAATAACAAGAAGAAAGGGTGGGGGTAGAAAAGCACCAAAGATACTATATGGTGTAGTATGTTAATAACAGTTTATTTAAAATATAAAACAACATAAATTGCACTCACATTTAATACAAAATATACCCAAGTGGAAAACAGATGTCTTTCATACCCGGATCTTCAATATCGCTCCGTTGTCTTCCTCAATGGAATGCTATGTTTTTAGTAGCACCCCCAATGTAGATTCCTTTCGGTATATTAATACAGGACTTATATTGTGATCCACTTCAGTCTCATGCAGGTAGGGTGTATGATGGAATATGGGACAGGGCTTATTGACCGCCCCCCCACCACCACCACCACACCACACTCAAACCAGCACTAATGAGATATATGGGCCACAAATGAATAGTCCCTGTTATAAATAATAAAACCTGCAGCGTATCCACAGTGACAAGGACACAATAAAGCTAAAAGTAACAAACCTACTTCAAAGCCAGACGCGTTTCGACTTTACAGTCTTTCTCAATGGCATATACAAATAACTATCCACCCTTAAACGAAATGAGGTATGAAGATCGTACAAAATACCGCTCTGGTCTCTGAAGCAGGATATGCAATTCTCCACTACAGTGGGTTCGCTGAGGGTCTTGATCTGTATTCAATCACAATATATCACTATGAATCACTATAGAGTGTGCAGGATACTACCCTTTTTTAAACCAGTATACCAGATTTGGGGGCTTGGTTGAGAGCCCCTTATGTCTCCTAACACCTTCCCACACCTGGCTATGCGGCCTTAATTATGGGCTGTGTAATTGAGTTAGCCAGTAACCGTTTTGGTTAGTATAATTCGGATCTCAGCGATTCCCAAAGGAATTATTAATACTAACAGTAGGAAAGTATGACACATCTAGTTAGTTATATTCAATTCACATTGCCAATATCAGAGGGTAGTGAATATAATATATAATATAAAATATACAATAACCATAAAAATATTCTAGAATATATGATATGTATTAACCCCTTGATATTCGGGATCAATATTACTCAGAAATAACAGTTAAAAATAATATTTTTTATTGCATATTTGTGGGTTTGAAAAGTACAGTATTGTGTGTTTAATTGCTGCTACAGCTATAATAAGTGTTTGAAAAAGCCATTGTGAGTCCTGTTTAGTATTTGTAAAATCTTTTTACAGAAACTTGATACTTTCTTCAGTTGCAAGTCAGATTTAATTTGTGATTTAGAGCTACAGGTCTAAGAGAATACTGATTTTGTGTAATATTCAAGCTGAGGAGGATATAAAAAGAGATCACAAATATTTTTATTAGTACACACAATGGATAAGTTGAGCTCCACTTTATTTTGTGTTTTAATAGCCGTATAATATTATTATTATTTCCTTTATTTGTAACGCTCCAACATATTCCATAGCGCTATACAGGCGTAAGTTGAAGTCAAAACAATATTAACACAATGAAGAGAAGAGAATAGATGGTCCTGTCTTTGAGCTTAAACTCCAATGTACACAGAGCTTTAACTAAAGCACATAGGAGGAAATCTTGCAAACTTACAATCTGAAGGGTATGGATGAGGTATAGAAGGGTAATAGATATGAGGTGTGTATTAAGGCTGAAGGTGGTAAGCTTCTTTAAACAGGTGAGTTTTCAGTGTGTGTTTGAATGATTTGAGGCAGGAGAATAGTTGAGTGGACCTAGGCAAGGAGTTCCAAAGAATAGGGGCAGCACGAGTCCTGAAGATAGGAGTGAGAGGAGGTGTTAAGAGAGGAGAAAAGAAGAAGATTATTTACAGAACAAATGGGATGGTTGGGGATGTACTTAGAGATGAGAGCAGAGATATGAGAGGGTGCATTTTTGCTGAGGGCATTATAGGTTAGGGTTATAATCATACATTTTATTATGGAGACTATGGGAAGCCGGTGGAGTGACTGACAGAGAGGTGCTGCAGACATTGAACGTTGAGTTTGGTAGATGAGTCTAGCGGACATGTTCATTATGAATTGGAGTGGATATATATATATATATATATATATATATATACACACATACTAATACGTGTTTATCTAATATGTCTTTTTATACTCCTTTATTCTATATCAGCCATTCCTTCAACATCAGGATTGCCATGCACATGTTTTGTGTTTTTCATTTGCATGTAGGAATTTGAACTAAAAATGTTCCATGTATTGAGAATTTGTACTGGAAGCTTTTTTGTCAGGTTATGATAATATGCAATGCATAGTGTGGTGGCTTGATATTTGTTAAGCACAAGTCTCAAAATTCTTCTTTCTTGTTATCTTATCTGCAATCTCGCTCCTAACAGGAGTTAATTTTTGTTTCCATTTACCAGCATCCAACATTTTGCAACTAATAAAATATGGACCATTAAATTGCTTATGAAGAATAGTATTTCAATTGGAACAATATTGAAGAGACATACCTTTACTTATCCATTTAATTTTATTTGAATGTGATCCATACAAGAGTCCTATAATGCTCTTATGTTTAGACAAAGGTCTAATGTCCTTCAAGACTGCAAAAGCCAATAAATAAAGGTATCCATATGAAAATTGTATTGTAGACTAAAACTTATATGTATTTTAATCACTTTATATTATTTGCATCTCCCCACTCAGCATTTTAGCATTATAATGAGAACTTTGAAAGCCTTGGGGTTCTGTGTTGTATTTTTTAGCCCACCAAAAACTGTAAGTGAATGTTGTAGGTCTCTCTTCATTGGGAAGATATAACTTGAATTAAAAGCTTATGAGTAATGACGAGTAAGGAATCACTGTCGATATAGTAATATTCTCTTGACTGCTGACAATCACAGTTAAAATATCTTTAGTACCCCACCCCCTCGGCATTGAGCTGGCCTAAACCGGGGTCCCTCAGGCCCCTCAATTTAAATCCTATCTTAGACTCAAAAACCCTCCTACACGGGCCCCTTCAGGTCCATTAATTTAACCCTTATACACGCTTGGACCTATACTTTGCCCCACCTCACTAGTAGGGATTCCAAGGTTGGGGAGATCCCCCCCTTGCCCTCGGCACTTTGTGTGCCTTAAGTTATTTAGTGAGGATTGACCTCCACTATACTTTTATATTGTTTTTAATATTGTTTGATAAGATGTTGATTTTATGGATATTTTCTGAATGTTTTAAACTGTTCTTTTTGTCTCTATTCTCCCCTGCATCCTGGGCTGTCTGGCTCCGGTCCTTCACTCCTCCTCCCCCTCTGGTCCTCAGCCACCATGAGCTTAGCGGCGGTCATTGTACCTGTACCCCACAGGTACAATGACTGACCCTTTCGAATTTAAATTTCATGTGTAGTCAACAATGCTTTTTATTTTTCTCTTTTAATATACTGTTTTAGCTAAATTAGAGTTATATTGTGTCTATACAACATAGTTTGTTTTTTGTTTTCTTACTTTCTTACTTAGGCTCTGGATGTTTGCTCTGCTAGACCGAGCCTACCAAACTGTTTTATTTTAGTTAAACTTTTTCCTTAGAAAATTGGAAAAACTTAGGTAACCTGGCTACCCTTAGACCTTCCCATAAGTGGGGATAGATCTTTTTGGCTAACTTGATTTCAACTATTGTATGGTATTTTCTTATGGTGTAATGTAATGTTAACCTTTTCTTCTTTCTTTTTCCCCTTAATTGGGTATGACTGTATGTTAATAATGTCAAACTGCTACTTGGCTTTTATGTTATCCTCCAGTTTATTTGGTTACCTAATAAAAACCTTTAAAAAAAAAAAACTTCTTTAGAGAATTAATGGAAACACTAATAATTCCCTCAGGAAGTTAATGTAATCCTGTCTTGCACTGTAGGCATCCTTTTGCCTAAAGGGGATGTAAACTAAAAGGGGGGGAGAGTGATCTCACCTGTATTTAAATATCCCAAATCTCTGGCTCCAGCTAAACATCTGTATTGAAAAGTACACATTGCAGCAATAATATTAATATTGTTTGTTCTTTACTGATCCACTCTTCACTCATACTGAATTACCTCATCGTTCATCTGCTAATGAAAGGGATATGGGAAATTTATATTTTTTTATATATACTCATCGTTATATTACCTAATAGTGGATTATTTTATAATATTTAAAAAAGAGTGTATAAAATTATTGGGAATCTGTCCCATGTTGAGGTACCGAAAACATTTTGTCTCAATCCGCTGACAACTTTTCTTTACAATGAGTATGCCATACTGTAAAATGCAAAACAGGTTGTGATCAGTGATTGGCTGAGAAGTTATGTAGGAAAAAGATACTATACACAACAAAGTATTAATTGTTTATTTTAAAGAAATTCATAAGTGAACAGAAAAAATACAGTTGGATTTACAAGAAACTAGTTAATATAGATTTTGAAATATTCCTCAGATGCCATCTCTGGTTTTAGAAGTAGAATATAACATTTTGGGGCAAAATAGCCCAACATTATACCGAAAGAACTGACTAAAGTAACTACCATCTGCAATACTGATTGGCTTCCATCTGACACCTCTGCATAAACAGGAACAAAAATAATCCATAGAAGCAGATATGTCAACATGGAGAATGTAATATCTCTTGCTAAATTATACTGACCAGGTGGTGCCTGGGCCACACAATTCAACATGAAGGATATAAGAGCAAGTATCCCATTATAACCAAACATTAGAGAGAACACAAGGATATTGGGGATTTCGCACTTAAGATATTTGTAGAGGAAGGTGACTTCTTCATTTTGGGATATATTTATTGTGCTATGTATGTGCAAAGAACAAAAAAGACACTGTATTAATATGCTAAAACCTACAGTTGCCCAAGTACCTTTAGTCTTAAGAAATTGCATATACTTTGGGGGCACTCCTTTGAAATCTGTCACCAACATCACTTGGAGGGCTTTAACTGTGAAAGTAGACAGACAGCAGGTAAAGCCAATGGCTAGGAGTGGCTGTTGCATTTGGCACACAACACTAATAGGGTGTCCAATAAAGAGGACCATGCTGAAGGCAACAGCCAGCTGAGAAAGCAGAGAAAACAAACTCATGTTGCCCCCAGATGCCTGGATAATCGGGGTGTTTCTGTGTTTTAAAAAGAGACCGAAAGTCCCCAGGATAGCACAGATGAGAACCGCTGTTATTAGAAGCAGACATATTACTGAGATATCAGTCCACTGCATGTAGAGGAAGGTTGGATAACTACAGTCTGTGCTCCTTGGATTGGACCATTGACCTGCTGGACATGGAAGGCACTGGAAGTCATCTGAAAGAGAGGATGCGAAGACATTTCTAGACACATTACCAGTTGATTAAATAAATCTTTAATAATGAACCTTTTAGCCAGAAAATGTATTAAAACATGGCGTAGGAGGGGATAACTCAACTCTACTCCCAAGACTGGAAGCAGGGGCAGATATACTATCGGTGCACGCAATGCAATGCACCAGGCCCTGCTCTGGAGGGGTCCCATTGCTGCAGTGCCCCTCAAAAACTTTATTTTCATTTTCTTTGTTTAAATTCTCAATGCCCTGGCCACCTCAAAAAATAAAATAATATATATATATATATATATATATATATATATATATATATATATGTTTAAATTATGTGTCAAAGCTTTCATGGGAAAGACATACTGCTCCATACTGCTCCTAGTGGCCAATGCATGATTACATTTAATTTTGCTATTTTTGTGTGTCCCCTATTCAGTTAATCTGGGCCCCCCAGGGGATTTGTATCTTCCCCGCCCCTCCAGTTTCTATGCTCCTGATTTAAAAACACAGTTTATCTCATTAGCCCACTGCTGTACCCCTTCCCAGCTCTCTCATTGTATTGAGCCCTACTGAAAAGAAAGACAACCCTTTCAACCAAGATAACATTAATTAGGCAGATGTAATACCTGGAGCATGCCAATCTTGAAGATACAGGAGTTTATGGTATTGTAGCTAAATCCCTTTATCCAACAGAGCATGCTCCAAGTTACCAATGTGCCTAATTAATGTTATCTCAGCTTAAATTTTGTTCATGTTTTATTTGTTTTTGGATCTAAACCTTAGTTTTTACTCCAGTTTATCTCTGGTTGGAGGTAATAACAAGATACTGTGAGTACATTGGTTTAATTTGATTTAGAGATTCTATAACAATGTTTTAAGTGTATGTACCAATAAATCCATGATGGTCCCATGTAGGATGAAACACATGCTATGACATCTGACTCTTTACTATGCCCCTTGTGTCAACCCTACTTCAATATTAGTTTGTATATGGGGGGACTTTTCTGTTTGTCCCCTACTTCTAGAAAAGAATTAAAGAACCACTGCACAATAATAAATAAAAAAATATTTGTTTGAAAATGTTGAGTCTAACAAAGAGCATAATTAATTAGACAAAAAGTAATGCAGCTCTCCTGGGCCCTGGGGAATCCATGATACATTTGGTGGAAGTTGTGTGAGTAAGATGGTGTTTACATTTCTGGAGAGATATGATTGCATTTCCTGAAGCAAGGAGTCTGTTTCTGGATTAGTGAGGGGAATGTGGGGTGTCTATTTCAATATTTTCTTAACAAAGGCTCCCTCTCCCCTCCTTTCCCACCTCTCTTTCCACTGATCACCGGAACACACACACTTATGACCCAGCTCTTATGATGTGATGTAACAAACACAAAAATTCTTATAATCATTAATATAATCTTCAAATTCAGATTTTCACCAAAATGTTTTATATATATATATATATATATATATATATATATATATATATATATATATATATATATATAGCTTATGTATGTATGGCTAACACAGCTGCTTATATTGCTAGTTTTTTTCTTGAGTTACAGTATTTTAATATTTGGAAGCATTTTTTATAATTTACATGCTACACTATAAGATTGTTTTGCTCTCACTTTTATTTATAAAGGTATATTTTTTATGAATCCACTGAGCAAAGGAGCAAAGAAAGCTTTTTTTTCTTTGTTGCACCAGAAAGCAGACATTGTTAATGTTTTACTGTGTTTTCCTTATTAAAAAATAAATATAGAATAAACTGCTTTGAATGTTTACTTGTTTTTGGAGGAGGCTGACCCTGACAGCCAATGTGCAGCAATATAGGTATATGAGTCATACCTCTTGCCAATTAGATCTACAATCTAATATATTCTCTCTGCACAGAAAGGCATTTCCTGTTACATTCAAGGAAGTTTAAACAGTTTTTACTAAATATTTGTTATACAAAAAGGATAATTTTGTTATGTTTAAAATTAGCTTTTTAAAATTCATGCAAGGAAAAAACTGTATTCCAAGTCCGTTTAGGGACACAGCGTCATGTTTGCAATATCTAATATCTATATAAGTATATTTGCTTTCTGTTGTTATTAAAAAATCAAAATATTATTTTACACCGAACTACACTCAACCCCCCGCCCATTCCAGGACGCAAAGTCATAAATTCCATATTAATGATTTTTTAGCATCAATTAAATTAATTAAAGTTTTTTATTTTTAGATAGAAATTATTTCCAAAATATATCCTGCCTTCTCTGTGTTATCTCAGGCTATTAATGCGCATATTTTAGAATACACACTAGGGGATCTGATCTGTTCAAGCTACTGGAAGTTACAATTGGAGCTTTAGATTGGACATTTTTTATTTCCTTTATACAGTTAATGGTAATATTAGATGTATAACATTTTCTGATATCTGCAAACTAAGCCATTAAATGGCCAAATAAGTCATTAAAACTGTTCTGAACTTTCACGTAGACAGGTAAAATCAAGTAGAATGTGCAAATTGTCCGAATTTGAAGCCTTTCCCATACACATTTGAAGCCTTTCCCATTACCCTTACAGGCACATTCAGGTTCCATACCGAATGGACCATACATTACAAGTTTCATCTAAATGTTCATATTTGTTTTTACTGAAATAATAAATTCAATTTTTTTCCATCTGAGGTTAAAAAGTATATTGAACCAGAGTGAATAGGCTGAAAATTTCTTGATTGCAACACATACATTGTATTGTCATTTGATTGTGCTGACGATTATTGGTTCTTGAAGATCCTGCCAAGTGCAGACAGCTCTATACAGCTCTACATAGCTGCTAGCTAGACATGGTTAACGTTAAATAGGCTATAACAGAGGTGTGTACAGGCCTATGTCCATGAGGCTTAGGGTAGCACTTTTTCAGGGGGACAGCAGGCTACCTGAAGATGCCGGTGCAGTACTATAGAATAATGGATATACAGGTACAGAATTGCCTATTGGTAGTGGAATTTATTTCTGTAAGTGTAGTTAACACTTTCTGAAATAGCAAGGGGATGGGAGGAGTAGTAACTGGGGTGCTGGGTGCATTCAGGTAAATTCGGCATGGTGGCAGCATAAAATCTATGTATGCCCATGGGTTATATAAAAACGTCTATGCAACTGAGAAATATGCATCAATTTGAAAAATTAAAAACAAAATCACCATCTGCATTAGTCTCCAGTAGTCCTTTAAATAAATGTGCAACAAATATGTAAGTTCCATGTTTGATAACTGATGTAAAATACAAATCCTAACAAAACTAAACTCAGCTCTTATTCCCAGAAGAAACAGAAAATCTCTTAACATAAAATCCTGGCACTCGCAGTAAAGCTGTAAATGTGCCTACATGGTAACCACAAGAGGCCTATTAAAAGCTGTTGTTCAGATGCCGCTGTTCCATCCCAACTGGCTCTGTTCATGCTAGGATGCCTCCATATTCTCTAGTGATCGACTAAAATGCCCAAACACATGATTTAGTTATTTACCTCCACTAGACTGATACATTCCTTCTTGGCAGTCAATGCAATCAAAGCAGCAGGAGTGGGTTCCTTTCACCCGCTTAATTTGTCCGGGAGCGCAGTTGCTGGAGCACTGAGACATAGGGACCTGGAGAAAAGATGAAAAAACAAACAAACTCCTTTTAGAAACATAACTACCATGGCAAGTGAATGTTTAACTGTTATCCCAGTTGAGTTTCTTTTATCTTAAAGAACATCCTTAGAGAAGATATACACACAAAGCTTGCCTAGTTTGCAAGTTACTCATTTATGTTTGTGGAGAGCCAGAGCAACTTTCAGTTCACATTGTTTGGTCTGACGCAACATTTTCAACTGATTGGGGGAAAGTTCAAGAGTAAGCTCAAGCAGGTGGATTCTAAGCTGAGGAAGCTACTGTCTTTTTTTCTGTGTTCTTCAGCAGCTCACATCACCTAACATAAAGATATTATAGCAATAAAAGGCAAATGCTAAAAAAAATATAATTTGAGGTTGCATGCTTGAGCTATTAGTGGAGAGAGTGGTGGGGAATGAGGGATCAGAGAGCCTTTGTTAAGATAATTTAATACAATTTTAATTGACACCACACACCTTATCCCTCACTGATCAGAAGTAGACTACTTGCTTCAGGAAAGGCAGTTATAGCTTTTTTTTTTATTTAAAACTGTCTGTATGAGGGAGTTTTTCTGCCTAACTATGCTTTTAATTAGGTTCAAAGCTTTGAAATATTTTTTTCCATTGTGTACTGGTCATTTAACAGGTTATATTTACACATAGTAAGATTGTAGGTGATTCTTCTTCACCTATTGGTGTTAAAACTTTCTAACACTAGACTGGAAACTCTTGAAGTCTGATAAAGTTGCTTTACCCTCCACCTCCTGGGACTGTGATATTGTGAGCTTGCACCATATTTTGCAAAGATATTCTATGCCTATTTAGAGACTACAACAGCACTGCTGTGATTTTTGTACTCTTTAGTGGAGGGACTGCAATCTTTCATTTTATAACATGTACTTCACTTTCTGGACTCCGGTATCAGCAGCTAGTGCAGTGTTTTGGATTTTAACACCGGCTAACACTACCCTGCGAGATCAGACCCAAACATAAGAACAGCCAGGATCACAATGAACATGTTCAATTTGGGTACTCTATTCGCAAAAATGTTCAGTTTGGCCTAGGGAGGGTCATTTGGCAGAATCCTATACAGATCACTAGATCAACCACACTATATGACAAAGCTAACAGCGAAGAAGATTATTCAATACCAGGATATAAACACTCAGGGTTTACTACCATTTTCTGGACCTCCCTAAGCAAACAGTCATTACTTTATTGATCATCACCATTTCGCACAAGACTGTTTTGTGGTCCTGAATATATTTACAGTCTACTGAAAAGGCGAGGATTGCTTCAAAGTCTTTCCGGATTCTTAAAGTATCATACAGTGCGCATAGCTGTGATCTTCCACTGTAATCATGGCAACTTTACCAAGCAATAACTAGCAATACCTTATGGAACACACCTTTGTTGGCAACTATGCACTATATCATTTGGATCCCCTGATTATCTAACAAGTTCTACAGACAACCAGTGAGTTTGTCATTGTTTGGACATACACATCTGCAACATTCGTCCTGGCACAAAGTTACCACTATTCTTGAGTAAAATGACAGCGACATTTAATATGTAAAACCCACAAAGCCCTCCATGTATAGGGGCACTTATATAAGCGAAGTGACAAGTCAAGAAAGTAAAACCGAAACTCTGAATAAAAGATTTATGAAGGAGATGGCAGGTGTTTCAACAAGGCGCAGCACAAAGGACATACAAGCTGTTCTATCTCTCTCATTCACTGTCATCTCTCTCTTTCTGTCTCTCCTCTCTTTGTGTGTCCACTCTCTTTCTTTTTTTTCTGTGTCTCTCTCTCTCTCTGTCCTATCTCTTGGCTCACACTGCGGCTCTTGTGGTTATGGTGACTGTCATGGACCTCTTTTCCAGTTCCTGGATCTTAGCCCATTGAGCCACTATAAAGGACAGACTGCTTGGCTTCAGCCACTATGTGCACCTCCATTGTATTGTAATCTGTTTTGTCCCATTGTTTGCCAGATAACATTAATGTACTTTATTTGAGGTCTGGGCCACTAGATATGGAGACAGTATTATGTGTATTTGGAGGTTGGTCTACTGACAGGGTGCCAGACTATTAGACCACATGTGGAGTCAATCGCTTGTGTTTTTCTGCCACTTCCTGCATTTGTTATGTTGCATACACCACCCTCTGTATCTAACCCCTATAAATGTTGTTGACTTTCCAAAAATAAATCAGTTCACTGCTGAGACACGTAGAAATGGTATGTTCTCTTCTTTGTTCCTGGTGGCTGTGATACTGATCCTATCTCCACCCTGCAAGTAACATGTTCTGTTCACGACCACAGGAAGGTTACTGGGACTCCTGGAAGTGCTGATTACTGATGGAGAGGCCATGACTGATACAGAAGCCAGATATCAGGGTGATGGTGCAAAGATTTCCAAGAACCCAAATGGTCTTTGTGGGTAGATAACCTGTAGTCTATGGCAAGTGGCTCTGGGCACTAATAGCCCCTACCCCTGGATCATCACAGTGGCGATTAAGAAAATAACTGACACGTCTTCGCATGCGGGGCTGTTTTGCAATGCTCTGATACATATTTAGAAACAATCTACAAACATGGAAGGGTAGATATAAGATTTCGATCCAAATCCTTCCCTGCAGTCAAACGGAATTAAAGTTCAAAAAGGCAGAAGGTATTTTTTTTTTATACTATGTTATACTAGGGTTGTGGTAAATGGAACATACTCCGATTGGACTAATGTGTTAAGTGGGATTCTTCAGGGTTCAGTATTAGGTCCTCTCCTTTTTAACATATTTATTAATGACTTAGAGGGGGGACTGCTGATTAAACGAATTTGTGCAAGGTAATTAAATCATATAATGATGTACTTTCCCTGCAAAGGGATTTACATAAAATTGAGGAATGGGCATCTAAATGGCAGATGAGATTTAAAACGAATAAATGTAAAGTTATGCATCTGGGAAGGAAAAATAGCCATGCCATTTATAATCTTAATGGAGCAAATATAGGGGTATCAGATATTGAAAGGGATTTGGGAGTACTTGTGGACAACCACCTCGGTAACAGTGCTCAATGCCAAGCAGCAGCTGCAAAGGCAAATAAAATATTAGCATGTATTAAGAAGGGTATAGAAACAAGGGAAGCAGATATAATTCTGCCACTATACAAATCTCTAGTACGCCCTCATTTGGAATATGGACAATTTTTGGGCACCACTTCATAAAAAGGACATTTTAGAGCTGGAAAATGTACAGAGAAGGGCTACAAAACGAATAAGGGGAATGGAGGGGCTAAGTTATGAAGAAAGACGAACCAAATTAATATTTTTCTCTAGAAAAAATGGTGTCTAAGAGGAGATTTGAATACCCTGTATAAATACATCCAGGGTCAGTATAAAGATTTGTCAAGTGTGCTTTTTGTGTCAAGTGGTTTTCAACTGACAAGAGGACATCCTTTGAGTTTAGAAGTAAAAGGATTTCACCTTAAAGAAAGAAAAGGGTTCTTCACAGTAAGGGTGGCTAATCTGTGGAATTCTCTACCAAAGGAGGTGGTGACAGTGTGTTGGATAGATAATTTTAAACAGGGATCGATTTATTTCTAATTAAAAAGGCCATTCCGGGTTAGCATGGATAATTAAAGAAAGAGTATTGATCCAGAGAGGAATCCAATCACCAGTATCTGGGGGTCAAGAAGGAATTTTTTTTTTCCCTTTGAGACGATTGGCTAAGTTTCACTTGTTTTTTTTTCTGTTTGCCTTCCTTTGGATCAATAAATTAACAACTAATTAATTATCAACAAATCCTCATATTGCAGTTTAGAGGAGATCTTAAAAGGTTAAATTTGATGGACTGAAAGTATTTTTTCAACCTCAATTACTATGTAACTATGTCATTATATAGAGCTGCTTTTTTCATACATCTGGGATATTTTGACCAAATGCTTTATTTACTTCTAAGAGTTTTATAAGCCTGTGGTGTAGTTTGAAGAAAATATATTTTCAGACAAGAAATATATTATTAAATTGATCAGTTATTGTTCATTTAACTATTTATTAGAATTTCTTGTTGTTAAATTTTGTTTTATTAAAAAGGAGTTTTTCATATAAGAAAAAGATCATTTAGACACTAAAAGTTTCATACTTTTCACATACATGTGTTCTCATTCATATGAAAGAAATTCAGGTAGAACTGTTCATATTTTGTTGAGATGATTTTTTATCATTTGAAATACAATATACATCTTTACAAAACGTTCTTGTACTTTACCTGATTACCTTCTGTCCCCCAGTTAATAAGCGAGGTGTTCAAAATCAATATATTGTTGTAACTTCCAATCTTCCTATATGTATATAGATCCTCAGTTTCATCAGTGCTATGGGTTACAATGTCAAATCCAGAGTTGGGATTTCCTTGTTGATCAAAATTGAATGTGGTATTAAAGATGGTAAAATTAACTTTCTTCACCTCTTCCAATAACTGTGTAAGAGAAATATACACATACTCGTAAGTGATGTAGCCAAATTCTTTTGTTCCAATTATAGTGGGTAAAACAAGTATTATGCTGGTAAAAACAATTACCATACATATTTTAAAGGATCAATGTAGTTTGGGGAAAATCTTCATATGTTTTAGAATGAAAATTGCATAAACCAAGAGCATGAAGTATTTTTGGAGCCTTGCTTATTGGGAGCATTACTCTCCTGTAACTTGTAATGTAATTTAATCCCATTGTTAGGTTCTACACTATCTCAGGCTTTAAACAGAACTGGATGGTGAGTACGCCAGATGATTCCCTTTGTTTCTTCTTCCCCTTTTTCATTTTCCTTTTTTACACTTCCCTGTTTTCTCCTAGTTCCACTTTTGTAATTTATAAATTAAACTAAAACTAAGACAAGCTGCACCAGATAGGTCTAGGATTATTTAATCTTTCAACTGTCACAGCCTAGTGATAACCAATTGTTTATTTTATTTTTGCTATATTTTTATCTATTTTTCTTCTTTTGCTTATTGGGCTTTACTAGTTATGATCGACAGCTGGAAATTGTTTATATGTACGGAGAACTCTCTTTGAAATGGCTGTGCTACAAAAGCCTTATATATTTGTTGACCTTCTGTATCATGTCATGTTGTATTAATCTATGTCTTCACTAATAAAAAAGATTGTTTAAAAAAACGCACTATAAATATGGCCATTTAATCTGACTATCAACCAGTAGTTAAATAGTTGCATTTACAAAAAGTTTACATTTAAAGGGACATGGAACTCTAAAATTTCTTATCACCCATTTTAATTCAAACAAGTCAATGTAATTTATTAATCACGTGTTATAAAAGTAGTGATAGACAGTGATAAGGGGAGTTAAAACTTCCTATATGTTCTATGGGGCCTATTTATTAAATAGGCACACACTTTGAGAAATAGCCCCTACAAAATAAGAGAAGAAATGGCGATATTGAAGTCCATTTAAAAAAAATATTATACCCACAACTGAGTATAATTATAATTGAGGGGTAAAGTGGTTACAAAAATAGGGTTAAGTATTCTTGTTTTCTATGGTTTCTGTAGGAGATATTTATCAAACATAGTTAAAGTTAAGAAATAGGTCCCATAGAAAGGAAGTGGTGGTAAATTCTATTTTATCTAAGTTTATCCCCATTTATCCCTGTCTGATAAGTATACTCCTATGTGTTTGACAGTTATTAAATCACTAGCGAATTGCCCGTCAAAAAATGACGGCAATGAAATTGTAAGGTAGCTAATGCTGTTTGGTGTATAATAATGAAATATGTAATACATTACTAAATGAATATACTGTACCTATTTTGAAGCATTGTGATGAAGAGCTGGCAATGTGTGTTGATGTTGCTGCAGCATTAGTGGTGTGGAGCTGCTGTGTAAGCGTGCTGAATGTGTGCACTGTGTGGTATGAATATCCGTATGTCGTTTGTGGCGGTTTGCGAGTTTCTTGTGGTGTTTTGCGAGTTTCTTGTGGTGTTTTGCGAGTTTAGAGTGCTGTAGCCACGTTTTCGTTTTGTTCGGCGGCCATTTTTTCTCTCGCTTAGATTTTTTTTTAGTCTCTAAACTCTTTTATTTCGAGTAAAATCGAGGTCTAAGTTGCATTTTTGAGGTCCTGGGTGCTCCCTCTTGGTGTAGGTAAGGTTTTTATGTATGTGCTGTGTGTATGTATTGTGTTTTACATTTTGTAATGTTCGCGAGTTGCGTCCGAGTGTTGCGAGGCCGTAATGTGTGTGAACGTGTGTCGTATGTTGTTTGCGAGTGTCGTAATGTGTGTGTCGTGCTGTTTGGGTTGCGACGTGAAGTTTGCGAGGGTCGCAGTTGCTGGCAGTTGCTTCGCGAGGGTCCTCAGTTGCTGGCAAGGAGCGCCTTTGGCGCTCCATGCCAACAACTGAGACACTCGGGCAGTGCCCTCGCTTCGCGAGGGCCTTGGCTCGCTGCGCGGGGCTACGTGAGCCCGCAGCGTTAGCAACAACTCGTACGCTCACAACTATATATGTGATTGACCACTTACTTTCCAAGGGTAGATGTTGGACTCTTTCTTGTCACACTTTACAGAGTCACAGTTCAGTAGATTATGTAGAGAATAGGCCACAGCATACGCCGCTGTGTAAACACTTTTTGCATGTAGCTCTGTGAGTGGATTCACCATGGCAGAGATATCATCTGTTTCACAATCAATGACGTCATTAATAGCATTCTTTGAGATGGATTGGAGAGGTGACTGCTGTGAATTAATTTCAGAGACTGCATCATTTAAGAAATTGTTGAATCCTGGAACAGCTTGAGCCCTGGGAAAGAATCCTATTACCGGACCTATGCGCTTTATGCCTTGTATTGATAGAATTCTTTCAGAAAGTACCCAGGATGCACTTCCAATCCACAACTTTGTCATGTTGCGCTCTATAACTTTGTTAAAAAGTGCTATGGCCTGGGGTAGTGATGCAAACACAAGTACAACATTTACATCTGTCTGCTGAATTCTATCCAATATGTCTTCAATTGCAAAACTTGTCTGACTGTTTGAGAGATAGATAGGTATAATACCCTCATAGGCAATGCATATCTCCTTGGACATAGCTGAAGAAGAGAATTGTTGTAGAGCTGTTTGGCCATAGTCATCCTCACTGGCCACAGCTGCGATCCAATTCCATTTGAAGTGAGAAATTAAAGTTACCATGCCATCCACTTGCTTCTTGTCACTGGGAACTGTTCGATGGAAAGCTGGATAGATGCTTCTGTCACTGAACATTTCAGAGGTGATAGAATAGCTAATCTGAAAATGAACCAAAGTGAAATATATGAGAGAAAATATAATGGGAAATATTCTAACATATATTTAAATATTGAGAGAATTTAGAATCTTGATTATATTGAAATCCAACTTGGGCACTTGCGCCTCAAAATCAAAGCTTCTAATGCGACTCCCAGAAATTGATAGAGCTCATCAGAAGCATACAAAAAGGGATGAAGGAGAAGCCACTTACCTACAGGCTGCTGGCCTGGCAAGTGGCAGACAAAGTGTGAGGTGGGATCAACCCTTACTCTGGAAACATTATTTAGATGGCTGGCCTATAGTAGAAGAGTCCTAGCTCGGGCTGCTTTACTCAAACCAGAGCTCATATGCATACATCATGGGTCATCCAAGGAGGTGGTACAGTCAACATTAGTGTTCCTTAGAGGCAAACAGAAGGAGAGGCAGCCAAAGTTCCTACCCAGCAGTAGGATACTATAATGTAAGTTGTCTGGGCCAGATTCTTGCAGAACCTTCCAAGGAAACAGCATCTTCGGTATTTGCTAGTCATAGAACACCTTGAATATAGGACACCAACAAAGCCGTGGGAGGTTTAATTTAGATCTGGGTCACAATCTTAATCAGGGCAGCTTGGCAAGGAGATCTTACTAAAGGACCACTGTAGCCCCATTTTTTTATCATGCATTTAAGATATTATGTTTTAACTATTACAAAAGTTTTTTTGGTGTGAAAAACAATCACTTTATGTTATTCTTGATAATAAGAAACAGATAAAGGGCTTTACATTTCCTTTCAACTTTCTTACAATTCACTTGTTAGTCTAAAGAAGAACGAACACTAGCTAAGCACATCACTCACATAAATCTAACCCTGAGAAATGCCATCCAACTGCTCAAATATCCTTATTATCATAAGACCCAAGTGT
Organism: Discoglossus pictus; assembly: GCA_027410445.1. Taxonomy (NCBI): domain Eukaryota; kingdom Metazoa; phylum Chordata; class Amphibia; order Anura; family Alytidae; genus Discoglossus; species Discoglossus pictus. The sequence continues at coordinate 147,019,930 of CM050169.1, forward strand.
CTGCCCCATAACTATTTTCTAAATTGCTATCAAGACGCTACCAGAATGATATCTGAGTTTGCAGAAGTTTACATGAAAGTCTCTCCAAGGGCTTGAAACTTTAAAATAACTTACGGGTACCTTCAACACCCCTTAAAGGCAGAAAAATGCCGCAGAGAAACCTCGATGGATTAAATCTAACAATGTAAAAGAGTTAATTGTGTCGATTTGAAGCTTGATAGCTCAAATCCAATACAATTAAAAGGCTACTACTGCCTACCCCCTGTTGAGACCAGATACCTACTACTCTTATGAGCCGGGGAATCAATAACGCAGGGGCAATTGGTTTTTTTCCCCACACAACTGTGGAGTGGGGTCCATTAACCTCATTGTGGTCCTAATGGCTTTCTATAGAGTCTCAAATTATAACCATGGAGGTCCTTATGAACTACCATGTGACCAAGGATTAACCCGTTACAATGGGGGTTGCTATGGACCTCCATGGTAATCCAAAGTATAACCATGAGGGTCCTTATGGGTCCTCTTGGCACCTAAAATAAACCCCTATATCATGGGGGTCCTTATGGACCCTTATGGTACCTAATATTAGTGACCATGGTACCTGACATTAAACGCTATACCATACTGGTCCCTACATCAATTATCGTCACTGGAGGTCAGTCAATTCAGAATGCACAGGTAGGTGTAATTACAATCAGGTGTGCAGACTGTAGAATGAACTGTTACATATTCAATATTAGCTATAGATTACATAGATGAATCCCTTTCACCCCTCTTAATTTATCATACAATTAGATCCTCTCCCCACCCTTATCAAGTACTCAACCACAAATTAGCACTTGGAGCTGTACATTAGCAAAAAAGGTGCAGAGCATAAAATGTATTAATGCTAGTCAATGTACACACAGTTTATAATTCTCTTTAAAATAAAACTAATCTGTTGCTACAGTATTTGTGTCTCTTTGAAGTGGTAAAACATATATTTTTATAATTGTATAGTGGTATTTTAATATATTTTTTTACTTTTCATCTGTGAACAAGATAGTATCACATATTAATTTATGCCCATTCAACCGCAATGTACCTGAGGAATAAGGAAGGTGCTGAATAGCTTCATAGTAGCGGAGGAGATCTCAGTCGTTGATGGTCCAATGACTGCCAAGACTCTGGTTTTGTATTCTGTTAGGTTGCAGGTGACTTCCACATCTTGTGTCCCGTTCCTAGCTAGGAATAGCAATACTGGATGTAAAATGGCCAAGGGACTAAGGCAGGTGTTAAAGATCTCATATCCTAGAGTCTGTCCTGGGAGCAGAGTAGAGCTGTTGTTAATCTCTTCCAGTGTAAACTTCATTGCCAACGCCTGGAGTAAACCTGTAGGATTTAAGCTGAAGTATTTGAGGTCTTAGTAGACAGAATATACACATCAGTTTTTTTAACAAGAATCAATTTACGACTGTAAGAAAGTTTTCGATAAGGCTTCTGGTTTATTTTTGGCCTCATGAAAATAAAAATAAGTCAAAGAGTGGTATATTCCTATTATGGTAAGTGTTCAGTTATATCCTTTAAAGGACCACTGAAGTATTACTTTATAAAATACTCTTGTGAGAAACTTAATTAAAAAAAATGTTTTTTTGAAATATTAAAATAAAACAATAGAGCTATATTTTTAATTTTGCTTTAATTGAGGTAGCTATGTATTGTTTTTGATTGCAACTATTATATGTTTGTTGTTTAGTTGTTCAGTTGAATCCGACTCTACGTGACCTTATGGACTGCAGCAAGCCAGGTACATCTTGTGACCTATTGTGCCAATCCATAAGGTTTTCATGGCAAAGATACTAGAGTGGGTTGCCAGTTACTTCTCCGGTGGACAGCAATTTGTCTGACCTCTCTGCTATGACCTGCCCATCTTGGGTAACCCTACATGGTATAGCTCACAGCTTCATTGAGGTACACAAGCCTCTTCACCACAACAAGGTAGCGATTCAGAAGGGGATTATATTGTTAGCAGTAGTTAATTATTCAGTTTCGATTCAGGAATTTTAGCCAGCTTTGGTACCACATCTAGGTGAGTTTTCGAGTCAGGAGGAACCTCCTTGGAAGCCCTATTTATTAATTATTTCCATTATACTATATACTTCTATTTTCAGGTATAAAACAATGCTAATAACCGATATTTTATACAGTAGAATCCCGGTTTTCCGGCACCCAACTAACCATGACTCTCAGGCAACTGTCACCGGCATCAATTCCCCATTTTCAAAAAACTCCAGCTAAATCGGCATAACCGGCACTATCCGGCACTATCCGGAGTTCGAGACTGCAAAAAAAAGAATGCTAACTTTTTTTCTAATTATTTTTTCTGGGCTTAAATGGCCCAGTTTAGGTGCTAATGCCTGATAACGGGGTGCCGGATAACGGGGGTTTTACTGTATATGGTTTTCAACTAAATTCTGCAAATTCTGCACTTTATTCAGCTGGATCTTCCAGTCAGAAAAAAAACTCTTTGGAGGCTATAGAAACCTATTTATATTTTGAATTCTACTTTTTTACTTGTTAACATTAGACTTTTATCACTTTAGCTAATATGTGTGAGAGACGCTGATGTCTAGTTATATAGACTATAGATACCCTCATAATTTAGTTCTGAGGAAATGGTGTAACAAACACAAAATTGATTGGCTATGACGCGGCAGAGGACCTAGAAGAGGATGTCGCCGGAAAGTGAAGCAAGCGCATGCTGGAGCTGTGCTGCAGGTAGAGGAGCTTTTCACAGGTAGGAGGTAAGGGAAGCAGAACAGCTATGGGAAAAGCTGCTGTTATGGTAAATGGGCTTTAGGGAGGGGCACTGAGTGAGTTTGTACCCGGGGGGGGGGGGGGGGCAGAGCAAAAACATTTTTACAGTACCCCCTTGAGGAGGGGGGGTCAAGGAGTTAAATTCAGAGTAGAGAAATACAGTAAACTTTTAAACACTATTGCTAAAACTTGGAAGACATCTATTCCTGTGTTTGGGGAAGTACTGAAAAAACTTAAATACATATTGATATATTTAATACATATACAGACCTCAGGGACGATATTACACTAAGCTTCCCCCTATCCCATCTTCCCCCACCCTCTTTTCCTTTCTTTTTTCTATATATTTTTTTTCTTTTCTTTTAGTTAGTACTGGCATAAAGTGACATATTAAATTGTAATTTATGCAACAAAACTCAAACATTTTTGAATGGTATACACAAGCTTTTTCTGATATAATTTGAATATAATATATGTTGTTCTTGTAATGTAAATCTAACTCTGTTATAACTTTTCTTCCCATTAATAAAAAGGATTAAAAAAAAGAAAACAAAATACAGTAGACTTTATAGCCTGTGGTTTTTTTCAAACTTTAGCTGGTTATTGCATTAAATTGCTATTAGCTGCTACTTATGTACTGGATTAAATTGTCTTTTATACTGGTGTAAGCAGCATGTTGCCCTAAGGCTAGAGATGTGCCAGGGATAATGGGAAAACACAGGAGCAGATGTCTTAATTAACTGTAGTCTGCCCTTTTGACCTGGATAAAGATAATGGGCTCCATTCCAATCCTACACGTAGCTGTGAGAAAAGGCTCGCTCGTAACTTTTTTTTGTTGCTCTTTACATAGCCGTTCTGATCAAGTATGCCATAGACATAGACATAAAACATTTTGGAAAAAATCTGTATAGGAATCCATTTTGGGTTTGTTTCATCACTTCCTCTGAGCTGAATCATGAGGCTCTATGTTTTAGTGTAGATGGCCATGGGAAAGGAGGAAAGATACAGCCTTTGTTAAGATAACTGGATAAGATTAAAATTGACACCACACCTTTTTCTCCTCACTGGCCCAGAAGCAGACTCCTTGCTTCAGGAAATACCAATCTCTCCAGAAATGTAAATGCAGTCTCACACACAACAACCACCTGTGTGTCATGGATTCCACCAGAGCCAAGCAGAGGCATCAAAATGTACTTTTTCAAATTAAAAACTAATTTATGATTTTTTTTTCTGCTTGATTATGGTATTAGATTTATATAAATATTTTTTTTTTTCATTGTACAATGGTCCTTGTATATGTGATCTGCACCACCATTTCAGTTCATTCTTTGTCCATTAAAACATCTTTAATCCATCATATGGCATTCTATTTGTATTTGGTTGACCTGTGTGATAAGAAAGTACTCTGGGAAGAAGTGTCTTACCATTTACATGTCATGGGCTCAGGTTTCCAATGGTTTTCCAGGTCGCTGACTTCTGTGTGCATTGGAAACAAACCACCAATCATGAATTCTCCCGGTTTATGAAATACCCTGTAGGCCACAGAGTCTTGACTTTCAGACTTGACAATGTTGGGTCCCAAAAATAAAACCAGCGTTAATGTAAAATGAAGAGTCATGGCTCTGACAGTAAACGAAGAAAGAATCTGAAATGGATCAGTCTCAAGCTAAAACAAACTGAAATGGTTGTCATGCTACAAGGTGTGTGAATCCATCAGGAAGTACTGAAAGGAAAGATTGACACTTACTATAAAAGCAGCTTCCATTGTAATCCAGGTTATATCTCTAAACTGGCCTTAACATTTGAGTAATTGATATTCTGTGACTTTTATAATACAATCAGGATGTTTAGTCAAATGTTTTCAGGCGACTCCATCTATAGGTTACATAGAGGGAATATAAACAATGTGGTTAGGCAAAGACGTGCATGTAGGAGAACTAAGCTTGTTATTTTGCATTCAGTAATTCAAAGAGCCCTTTCTATTCCAGAAGCTATTACTTTAATTATAACAGAACTTGTATAACCCATCTATTGTAAAATATATCTTAAAAGATCAACACTGGCATGTTAGTGTTATATGACAATTATCTGTTATTCATCTGTTATTTATCACTAAACTAACATGCCTACTTCCAACTTCATTACATTTACAAGGCGTGGAAGGGGAATATTTGTTTTTTTTTGTGTAAAAATGGACAGTTCCTCCACAAATATACATAAACATATTAAACATCAAACAGTATGTTTAAATAGTAAAAAATATATTTTTATTTGATTTATGTTTACATTTAACTCATATTGGCAGTTTGAAATATCATGAACTTGAAAAAGACATTTTGAAAAAATACATTCAGGAGTATGATATCGTCATGATTCACCCGTACTGATATCTGTTATTGTAATATTACATGTTAATTTGTATCCTGCTATCTACACTGAATATAGAATAAGAGCATTAAGGCAAAAATATTTATTTTTCTTTTGAGAATGAGTAATGTGAATTGCCTTTTTATACTGGGAAAAGCTTTGGATTTTACCTTCACCTTCTTCATTGTCAATATAACATTGTAACACAGGACCCTTTGTTTGCTGATGCTGGTTTCCTGTCCCTTCTTGCCCCTATACAAGACGTTGAAATATATAACCTTAGATAATATTGGAAAAAAACTGCATGCAATCACTGCTCTGGTGTTGAAGTAGAATATTAAATTATATCACATGGGCTTGGTCCATAATGCAGACTGATCAAGAATAAAACCTAAATTGATTGTTTGTTTTTTTTAATTGATCATATTTCACTGTTTAATAAGAGTTTTCTACAAACCAGTTCATCTTCAAACCGTCTTCAGTAATGTCTAGCTGATGAGCTTCCTAGACTCAGGTTCTGAAAATACCAAAAATCAAGTACATGCAAATAGCAATATAATCTGTTACAATCCTTTGGGTTTGTTAAACATTGTAAATAAATCAGGGTGAACTTGGATTTCTCAAAATCCCATTAGTGTTTTCCACTCTCGTATTAGTATACCATATCTCAATGCTGATGTATAACAAGGTATGGGAAAATACATATGCATGTGCAATTTATTAGGTACTTATACCTCACAACGACGATTAAAATCAAGTTAAAACCAAGGATAATAGGGATAAAAGAAAAACAATGCCATCAATGTAGCCTAAAGAATCCAAATCAATAGCATAGTCAATATCTCTTATTATATTTCCGTCTTGCGTAAGGAGGATTCTAAAAAGTAAATGTTCTGCCCTGCACCCAAATTGTTAATAATACAGACTAATATCTGTATCTATAAGTGTGTTGTTTCTTTTCCTTAAAAAACCCTCATTTTGCCAGTTGTTGCCAAAGTGCCTCAGATTCTTAATTATGCCTCAAACTCTTAATTGTTAAGAATAAGCTTTATAATAGTATGGCGTTTGGCTATATAAGAGAAGTCTCAATACTATATAAGTTAATGAGAAATAGGAGAGGATTATACTAAGGGTCTTGTTTGGAAATTACATTCAGGGAACACTCTGATGCAGAGCACGATGCGTCTACATGCGTGTCACTGTAGACCGCATATTACGCTCCGCCTACGTCTGACACGTCCTTCAGATTTTAATCGTCGTTGTGAGGTATAAGTACCTAATAAATTGCACATGCATATGTATTTTCCCAAAAACATTGTAAATAGTAAAATGGAAAAAAATGTGAAATGCATTATAACTGCAGTAAAGATAATATAAGCATATAGAGGGAGCTTCTATGCTTTATTCATGGCCAAACAATCAATAAATTGTGTGCTGCAGCTTATTCCTGCTAAGACCATGTTAAACAGGTTGAGTGCTGTAAAATCTAACATTGTAACATTAAAAAAAAACTAAATTAGTCAAAAGAGCTTGAATTGAAATAGTATTTACTATTTCTAATACTTGATTTTAACTGTTCTATATGACAGTGCAGAGTAGAATCCATGGGCCTCATTCTATTAGCGGCCGCAGCCGTTGCGGGGCCGCAAGGACCGGCCGCAAGCTATTCTGCTATTCTATTCCCTTACGGCCGGAGGCTCCGGCAGGCTTGCGGCCGGTGCCTTGCTATCTCTTGCTGCCGCTCGCGCCAGAGGAAAGCCTTTGATCTAAAACGGCCGCAAGAGTTTTGCAATTCAATTGCTCCGGGAAACCTCTCTGCAAGGCTAAAAACGAGCCGCTGCTTACTTGCAGGAAAGAGGTCCCGCTAGCACCAATTAAGCACATAAAATAGCTCAAATAAAGCCATCCTGCACTTTGAAAAGACTATAAAGGGATTTTAGGTGTTAGAAAAAATAGCACATAATTATCCGATACTCAAATCCGTAAAATATTTTATTTTTAATATCCGTAAAATATCCATGTAAAAAGTCCAGAGTGCTTGGAGCACCTCAGACCCGCCCACGCCGCAGCCGGAAAATAAACAGTTAATTTAAACTCAGGTTTGGTCTGATGTGCATGCTTGAGAGGGGGTTGCTATTAATCCTCATGTCCCCCAATATGATCCCTAGCATTTACAGAGCTGTACAGTGCAGGCTTGAATTTATTTTTGAGTTTTTATATTTCACAGCTTACGGCCGGTTCCAAGATATGCGGCCGGCCGTAAGGGGAGATCCTTGCGGGGCCGTATAATAGAATCGCAAGTTAACTGAACCCCCGCAAGAAATCGCAGCCTTACGGCCGATTTACGGCCGCTAATAGAATGAGGCCCCATGAGTTCAGATTCGTTTTAATGTAAAATAAGAAAACTCAGGCAGAAAATAACAACATCTCAAACAAATTACTGTTTCAAGTGTCAGGATATTTTCCCTTGCAAATCCATTTATCTCTCTCTGAGTGAAAACATTAGTTCCAAACTATACACAAATTATCTCCTGTCAAGTATACTTGCGTGAGCAATTTTGCATTTATCTGTAAAGGTAATACCTTGTTAGGTAAATTAAATTCCATTTCAACGACTAACTCTTGTAAATATACAATCAAAGTCATGAGCATCAAAGGTAAAAGTAATACTTAGCATTCGCTATCTGTCTCTCACCAAAAAGTGGATGCAATATACTAGAACAAGTGTGTGAAAGTGCCATCTGCAAAAGAACCCAATTATATTTAGAGTCTTTTCATTCGGCTTACTTCTTCCGATTTGCATAGTAAAGGTTATTAGCAGAGCACAGTTATTTTGGTGTAACTTCAGCACAAAATAATTCTGGTACTTTTTAGTTTAAACTTCAATTTTTTTTTATTTTTTTTAAAGTTAATGTCATTTTTTGTAGTGCCCTTACAAGATATCTTCATGCCTAGAGCTTTAAAGGTTTCCCTGTTTTTACCCTTTTCTAATCTAACACATGCTGCTTATATCAGAAACACACATTAGATTGAGTCATTCTATACACATACAGGATTATTTTATTAACAAAATTTGCCATGCCCCCAGTGCTGCTTACATAGGCACAGTGTACCTCCCAATAGAAACACTGCATTTGGGTATGGATTTTACCTTTACTTTCCTTCAAACCAGCAGCAGCTCAATGAAGAGATCTTAAATATCAGTGTCTGACTCCTCCTACTTCCTTCTACAGTGAGACTACAAATCCCATGATTCCTTCCTGCACAAACTGCCATCATTGATTGTTACATTGTATTAAAAAATATTAGCTGCCTGTGATTGGCCAAAACAAATTATGAATTTAACGCTAATTTTAACAGGGATTGTCAGGGTTGTCAACTCACAAAAGCCGCTGCTTGCAAATTTAGCAAATATATTTATTTTGGAATATTTTCATTTAAAATGTTTGCATACACTACTGATTCTCCTCTATCAGATGCATTTATAATCCAGGAAACTTAGTTATGTCTTTAAAGGAATACTGAAGTGTCATGTTAGAGTGTGAAGAGCTTCCTTCAGAGTTTAAAATAAAAACAAATTTTCATTTTTAACTATTGTATTCAATCTTGCTTTAATGGCAACAGGCATTTTCTAATAGGATTAAACACCTAGTTGGAATAAAATGAATTATGTGTACAGATGACATCTCTCTTCAGTTCTGTTTAAAGACACTGTAAATAGATACTCAACAAAATAATTTAATGGCTCCAAAGATGGGATCCAGTCGCCCTTTCTTTGTACACTTGTCGTTTTTTCCTTGATGTAAATGGTCTCAATTGATGGAGATATGTATCTACGTGATAATATATATTAATTACGTATACTGGTAATTAAGTATTGAAATTCACAATTGTGGGAACCACGTAGTTTTGGGTTCTTTACCCCCTAAGTTGTTAAATTTGAAAAAGACCAAAGATCTCATATGCAGAAAAATATATATATTTATTTGTTATCGTTTCATTCGGTAAAAATCACGTGGTCCAATTGACAGAAACCTGCCACTTATGGCCGATGATAATATAAAAACGGTATATAAAAAAGCAAAGTACAATAAGAATATAAATCAAATGCGTTTCTCCGTTATTTTACAGCTTCCTCAGTGATATAACTCCCTATAGGGACAAATATAGACAATACATATACAAATATTTAATATATCAAACAGTACATATTGATTGTGCTTGGTCATTTAAACAAGTACATATACATATATATATACACACACACACACACACACACACACTCTCTTATTTGACCCAATGATGACCCAAAAAAGGAAGACGATGATCATAAGATATAGGAAAGTTCCAAAGACATTTTCTAATTTGCTGCAAGCCTATGCAATTTTTTTGCCAGTATTATAGGTGTTCAGCACTCTTTTGCTACTTAGATGAAATAGATGGGATACATAGGACCTATTGGCGTGGTGGCATTATGATGTTAAATTTAGGCAGAAGTTATCTGGTATCCTGATATGCAATGGAATGATACAGACCTGAGTAGACGGTTAAATATTGTGACCCCATTGTGTCCTCTTGTTTCTGGTGCCATTAAATCTGGGGCTTTGGGGCTTCAGCAGTTGTAGAAAGTTTTAGATGCACTCCTAATCTGAAGTCGGCCAGGGAGAATCCGGTGTTGGATTTGGAAAAGTTTATGGTGGAGGTAGAAAAAGGCAGGATGGGGGGTTCGTTCAAATATTTACCTATATCCAGTTTAAGAGTTTCTCCTTTGGGCTTAGTGCCAACAAAGGAGGTGGGAATGCTCTTTTTAAGACATCATTTGTCTTACATAAAAACATTGGAAGTTAATGATGGAGGATCTGATTTAACCAGGTGGTCAATCTAGTAAGGAGAGCTGGGAGAGGGGCTTTACTGATAAAAGGGGACATAGAATCTGCTTTTCATTTACTGCCAGTACACCCGTCTTCTCAATTTTTGTTGGGTTGTTATGTTGATAGACAGTACTTTGTTGACTTGTTGACTTTTTTCATCCCTGGTAGTTGTTGTCCTTTAAGGTGTATTAATCAATATCTGGAACCTCCCTGCTAGGTTCCTTGGGGGTACTTATTAATGCATAGTGATGGTTCTAGTCGAGATATTAATTTCAGGCTGTATTTAAATCTTGAATCTCTTCACTAAATTTTAATCCGAGCCAGTTTGGTACCTACTCATTTAGAATTGGGACTGCAACTGAGGCTAGAATAAGTTTGGATTATAACATTGTTAAGAGAATTGGGAGGTGGGAGTCAAAGAAAAATTCCATTATTTGTCCTTATTTGCTGGTTTAATTTTATTTCTCTTTTAGATGCCCCGTCCCGGTTGTGGATATTAGACCATTCCTTAATATATTTGGCCAGGAGATTGGGCAATCCAGGACAGGGGCGTAAATTTTGGGTTTCATTCTTCTGTCTTGAACATCAAATGGTTTGCTATTAGTGGAATGAGATGGAACCAGTTATTGCAAAACATTGGTTATTCTAGAATGTTTTGCTCTTGCAGTGGCGTTTTAATTCTTTTTGGGGGTAAGGACTTAGGATCAGTGTCGATGAAAGAACTCATTACGGTTCTGAAGACAGACCTGATGGGGCTGCTTGTGTTATTCTCTAGGCTCGTTATTACTTGGTCAGTTATAGCTTTGCATTTAAACTGGAGGGTGGCGGTAGGTTCTGTTCGTCTCAAAAGGGCCAGAGCTAAGATTAATAAGGTTATGTTGTCATTTGTTTGTCATTTTGAGGAAGGGTAGTTATATATAATACAAATTTAGAGACCCCAGAGGCTGCCTCCTTTTATTTAAGGGATGGGGTGCACCTCAACGAGTAGGTAGGATGGATCACATTTATGGGGATCGGATAAGATCAGGAATGTTCATGCGTTCTCCAGGGCACGGAGTTCCTAGAGTCCTCAGATGGTTCAGCTCCGTCGACGGTCTTGAGCAATCACCTATGTTGTTTATTTGTTATGTTAATAAAGCTGTGGCCTGTTTTAAACCTATATCCATGCCATTGTATTATTTGAGTGTGCAGTTCCTCAGTGTTTAGGTTTATGTACTATGTTACATATGCTCAGATCGAGGATAATTAGTTATAAAAGTGAAAAGAATAGAAAAAAAGGCTACTTTGGTCCATTAAACATTACAAATAGTTTTCATGTAAAAACATATGCTTGCAAGGTGTAAAACATGCTCTTTAAATGCATGATAGAGAACAGTAAAAATGATAGAGAACAGTTTTTTTTTGCACCGGGGCCCTCCATGCACTAGCTCCACCACTGGATACCAGAATTCTCTGTCTCAAGCACCATTTATAAAGTTTAGACCTTACTGCATTGGCCCATTCAAGATAATGCATCCTTGTAAGCTTGTTGCATTTTGCTTCCAATTATATAAAAACATATGGTAACTTTATTATATATTGTTCACAACAGCCTTTTAAAACAATCCAGGATTGAGAACAGGGAATTTAAAAAAGGCTGCTTGTTTGGGAATGAATTACCACAATTTTACTAAGGTAAATCTAATAAACTCCACAATTAAGGGGATAGTAGGATAGATGGTAAATCAAAGAACTAACCAGTTCTATACTATGTGCCCCTAACCTGATTGTATTAATAATGCGTCATTGGGTCTGTGAATGGGTTACTGGCAGGATAGTTTCTGTTTATGCTGGGGTAGCTTAAGGTATAGTAAGTTGCTGATAGTGAAACAAGGCACCCCTATATAGGGTAGATTTCTACTTGGCCTCTTGCAATATGCTATACCCCAGTCCCCCACCAAGAACTTGCCCCAAATGCTGCCTATATTGAATAATAAAGACTTTTTACAGGTGAGGAGCACAGGATCACTATCCTACAAGGTTGCGAACGCTTGCACGCTCCTAACGTGAAGACGCACGCAGCACCGCCTAAGCCTATGTGTTTTAACGTCAAAAGACGTCTTCCTCAAGGGCCAATTGGAATGTCCGTAAGAACAACGACTTTGGCAGGGAGCGCCAAAGACGCTCACTGCGCTGGTCGGAGATGAGCACCATAAGCGCTCATCCCTACGACCTCGCACGACTTAAGCATCATAACGACGACCCGTGAGACTACAGAAAACTCAAAAACACAATCCACAGTGCGAGACCCGTAGCACTTTGAAAAAATCACCTGCAAAAATTACAGCCTGTAACACTTTGAAAAGGAAACTGCCACTTAGAGAAAAAAAAATACGACCCGCAAAAAATACGTTAACGGCCAAACCGCTCACACCAAAAAACGAAAAACACAAAAAATAATAAAAAAAAACATACAAAAAACATCACACACAGCACGGGGAGTGAGGTTGCACGCAAATTTAAGACGAATTTGAGTTTCGCCACTCGAAAATCGCCTACGCAAGAAAAAAAATGGCCACCGGAAAAAACAAAAACGAGGCTACACGACCCCTAAGCACGCAAAATACCGCCAGGCACATACAACTTTTACCCAGGAACGTACGAGTTGTAAAATACACTATTAGGAAGGACGGAAAATGCTTGCGACCCATGTAACACATAGACAATTGCTGCCATTTTACAACACTAACTTAAAACTAATAACATTACCACTCAAAATGCCACTTAACACAACTAAACACACTTGCCACATTACTGACACTTTCTCCTCAGGTCACCAACAGTCCAAAAGTACATTGTATGCTGCAGGAAAAACAACAGCTATTGTTAGCTCTTCAGCATATTGATTGCTGGATATATTAATTACACATAGGTAAAGTATATAAATGTATTATTTAATTAATTAATTATTTAAAATATATTTATATAAAAAAAAAGAGCAGGGGAGAGGCTCGCAATGAGGTGCTCAGCGCTGGGCTCACAATGAGCGCAGAGGGTGCTCAGAGGAGCAAACGTACACGAGGGGAGAGGCTCACAATGAGCGCTGAAGGCACTCAGCGCGAGGCTCGCAATGAGCGCAAAGGTACTCAGAGGACTAAAAGCCTTACATTGTGTGGCAAACAGCATTACCTGCCTTAAAATTCTATTGTCATTTTTTTTTGATGGGCAAATCGCTAGTCACATATAATAGTTGTCAAACTGCCAAAGGTGCTCATTGCAGACAGCGGTGCCATCACACATGCAAGCCTCACAAAGCCAGTCGAAGCAGCCGCAGAGCGCGTAACTCTAACCGCGGAGCGCGCAACTCTAATAACCCACCAAAAAAAACACAAATGTACACAAAAGTACAACACGCACAGCACGGGGGGAGACACAGGAAGTATGGGAGTGAGGTTGCAAGCAAATTACACCAATATTTGGTGTTTTTCACAACACAAAAATCTGCTAAGCAAGAAAAAAAATGGCGGACGAAAAACGCAATGAGAAGCCCGTACAGTAGGCAGCAGGGAAGGTTCGCAATGAGCGCCGAATGTGCTCCAAAGGGTCATAGCCTCGCATTGTGTGGCAAACATAATTACCTGGCTTAAAATTTTATTGACGTCATTTTTTGACGGGCAAGTCGCTAGTAATATATAATGTCGATATATATCAGCATATTACAGAATGTTATATTATCTACCATTAGAACATGAGAAGATCTTACATTATGTATACCCGAGTTTAACTAGATAAACAGAGGTGAACATATAAGAATCCTATGTCATGTAAACCCGTGCATAACTAGGTAGACTGAGCTGAATGAACTCATATTTGGTGAACTCATGATGGTATAATGTAGATAGTAGTTGGAATTATATGGTTGATAAATCCCCTATATATGTGTACAAGACCTATGATAGGTCTCAATGATTATCATATGGACAGGGATAATGTCCCATCTAGGCAAACTTCCTGTACAAAGAAGTTGTACTATGTCTCAGTGGTCTTCATATACAGTGCCTTGCAAAAGTATTCACCCCCCCCCCACTTGACTTTTTATCTATTTTGTTACATTACAGCCTTAAGTTCAATATTTTATTAATCTGAATTTTATGTGATGGATCAGAACACAATAGTCTGAGTTGGTGAAGTGAAATGAGAAAAATATATACATAAAACTATTTTTTAGAAATAGAAAACAGAAAATTGGCATGTGCGTATGTATTCACTCCCTTTATTATGAAGCCCATAAAAAGCTCTGGCGCAACCAATTACCTTCAGAAGTCACATACTAAGTGAAATGATGTCCACTTGTGTGCAATCTAAGTTTCACATGATCTGCCATTACATATACACACCTTTTTTGAAAGGCCCCAGAAATTGCAACACCTAAGCAAGAGGCACCACTAACCAAACCCTGCCATGAAGACCAAGGAACTCTCCAAACAAGTAAGGGACAATGTTGTTGAGAAGTACAAGTCAGGGTTAGGTTATAAAAAAAATCCACATGTTTGATGATCCCCAGGAGCACCATCAAATCTATCATAACCAAATGGAAAGAACATGGCACAACAGCAAACCTGCCAAGAGACGGCCTCCCACCAAAACTCACGGACCAGACAAGGAGGGCATTAATCAAAGAGGCAGCACAGAGATCTAAGGTAACCCTGGAGGAGCTGCAGAGTTCCACAGCAGAGACTGGAGTATCTGTACATAGGACGACAATAAGCCGTACGCTCCATAAAGTTGGGCTTTATGGCAGAGTGGCCAGAAGAAAGCCATTACTTTCAGTAAAAAACAAAATGGCTCATTTTGAGTTTTTGGAAAAGGCATGTGGGAGACTCCCAAAATGTATGGAGGAAGGTGCTCTGGTCTGATGAGACTAAAATTTAACTTTTCGTCCATCAAAGAAAAAGCTATATCTGGTGCAAACCCAACACATCACACAAAGAACACTGTAACAGAGTTGGAACACGAATCCAATATCTCCGCTGGTATACAGTAAAATATCCAAGAAGCACTACAGTCTCACCATCCCCAACCTCCCATATTGGACGACACTCAATTGGGAGTCAAATAATACTTCTTTGTTCTTATGTCTGATAATGAAAACACTTTATACAATAGACTTCCCTATCTTATGAGGAGTCTCTGTAATAGGATTATCTATTATGCCAAGGTCTGCAATAGTCTGGGCTAATATTCTGCAGAGCATAAACCAACATACATACAGTATAACAGTAGGATCATATTTTAACCATAATAATTAAATAACCATAAAACAGGGTAAAACAGTGATGGGTTCCTTTACACACCTCCCCCGTGACCATAAGCCGGCATACACGGTCTGATCCCAACGGATCGGCCTGGGGATGTCCGGACAAAAGTATTTGTTGGTCAATTCTCTAGTTGGACAACCCATCAGCAGTACTACAATTCACCTTTACTCACATTTCAAGAACAAAACAAACGCACACTTCATACAGCATTCACAGCAATAAACATTTCAAGGAGAGGGAAAATACATTTTACAAACAGGTTTTACAGAGGCCTCTGTACTGGAGACAATGGGGAAAGTAAGCCAATTATCCAGGGATAGAGGCAGACTCCATTGAGCACATGATTGCAACAAAAACATAAACCACTTTAAAATACATAAAGTCACCTTTCACACATAACACACAGACATTTCATATCCCCATATAGCTGGTATCTGAGCGCACAAAACTACTGAATAGCGCTCAGATCCTATTCACACAGTTCAATTGTCAGGTAGCTAAAGTCTTTCCCATAGTCTTTCATTATATGAATGGGCTCCATGGCATAGCTATCTGGGTTATCACCGCTCCCACAGGGCAAGTACCGAATGACCCCCCTGTATTTAAAGGGCCAGAATGAGGGACATACACTCTGGTATGGCCGAATACTGTTTTTAAAGGGAAATATGTCCCAGGGCCATAGTCGCAGGGCAGGAGGCTGGCAATAAGTCCTCTCCAGGACAAAGTGGCAAAAGGCACTTCGTCCCCCATCTCCCCTTTGGGGCGAAGTCTAACCAGGCACCTGGATATTTCGCTGTGGTGATGGGGCAACACGCTGAGGGGTCTTGAGGGGCAGAGGCCAGCGGCACTCTGCCCTGATGCCAGCTCTTCTGCTGGTATAACCTGCAGGACATTTTGCTCTGTACAAGGGACAAAGGGAGGGCAGAGGCCGACTGCACTCTGCCCCGCTGTCAGCTCTTCTGCTGGGATACTTGGGACATATTCCGGCTCAGTAGCCAGGGAAAGGTGGGGGTCAGTGGGGGTTAACATTTCCACTGTTAACCCTGGGGCCACATTAGGAGTTAGCTGGGGAGGGGAATTTGTACTTACCCCCTCCTCCGGTTGTCCCAGTGAGGGTAGTTGGGGATCTGGACAGGCTGTCCAGCATCCCGGTAGGTCAGGCACAGAGACCATGGTCCCATCTGCGCCATCTGGGAGATTGGTGTCTCCCTTTGTTAGGGTAAGCTGTCGCTGGGGGGAGAGGGCGACACCTTCTGCTCCCTGGGGTTCAGACTGCCGCTGGGGGGGAAGGACGACACCTTCGGCCCCCTGGGGTACACACTGCCGCTGGGGAGGAAGGACGGCACCTTCTGCTCCCTGGGGTACACACTGCCACTGGGGAGGAAGGACGGCACCTTCAGCTCCCTGGGGTACACACTGCCGCTGGGGGGGACGGACGGCACCTTCTGCTCCCTGGGATACACACTGCCGCTGGGGGGGAAGGACGACACCTTCTGCTCCCTGGGATACACACTGCCGCTGGGGGGGGGGGAGGATGACACCTTCGGCCCCCTGGGATACACACTGCCGCTGGGGAGGAAGGACGACACCTTCAGCTCCCTGGGGTACACACTGTCGCTGGGGAGGAAGGAGGGCACCTTCTGCTCCTGGGATACACACTGCCGCTGGGGGGAAGGACGACACCTTCGGCCCCCTGGGGTACTCACTGTCGCTGGGGAGGAAGGACGGCCCCTTCTGCTCCCTGGAGTACACACTGCCGCTGGGGAGGAAGGACGGCACTTTCTGCTCCCTGGGATACACACTGCCGCTGGGGGGAAGGACGACACCTTCGGCCCCCTGGGGTACACACTGCCGCTGGGGAGGAAGGACGGCACCTTCTGCTCCCTGGGGTACACACTGTCGCTGGGGAGGAAGGACGGCACCTTCTGCTCCCTGGGGTACAAACTGCCACTGGGGAGGAAAGACGGCACCTTCTGCTCCCTGGGATACACACTGCCGCTGGGGAGGAAGGACGGCACCTTCTGCTCCCTGGGGTACACACTGCCGCTGGGGAGGAAGGACGGCACCTTCTGCTCCCTGGGATACACACTGTCGCTGGGGAGGGGAATTAGTTGGGGTATTCCACGTGGAGCGGTTTCTGTTTCTGGGACAGTCTCTCTGCATGTGGCCCTGCTGGTTACACGTGTGGCACCTGATGTACCGTGGAGGGGTTTGGTAGTTCCCACCACCCGGACGCAGTGCTGGGGGGGTTAATGGTGGAAGGTGGGTTAGCAGCTCCCAAGATGGACCGCCCCCGTGCCCGCTGCTTTTCCATTATGTATTCGTGGACATCTGTCATTAACCATTCCAAGGTTATTGTGGGAAGCGTACCTGGGAAAAAGGCCAGTCTGCTTTGGAGTTCTCTTCCAAACTCATTCTGTGTGCTGTCCATAAGAGGTGCTGTAGCCGCTGCCCGGTCTCCCTCCATGAGTTCCTTTCTGTCTGCATCCCTGTAGTCCACGGCCGCCTCCTCCTCCTCATCATGGAACGCTGTCCGAAAACTAGCCGGTTCCATCCTGCTGTAGCCAGGGGCGCTATACGGATACTAGTGTTGCCCTCAATTTGTAACTCCACGGAATGGTGTCTCCTGTAGCTGTCCTTCTGACCGTGGGAGCAATTCCGCCACTTGCCACCAAATGTAACAGAGTTGGAACACGAATCCAATATCTCCGCTGGTATACGGTAAAATATCCAAGAAGCACTACAGTCTCACCATCCCCAACCTCCCATATTGGACGAGTCAAATAATACTTCTTTGTTCTTATGTCTGATAATGAAAACACTTTATACAATAGACTTCCTTATCTTATGAGGAGTCTCTGTAATAGGATTATCTATTATGCCAAGGTCTGCAATAGTCTGGGCTAATATTCTGCAGAGCATAAACCAACATACATGCAGTATAACAGTAGGATCATATTTTAACCATAATAATTAAATAACCATAAAACAGGGTAAAACAGTGATGGGTTCCGTTACAAACACCATCTCACAGTGAAACATGGCGGTGGCAGCATCATGCTGTGGGGATGTTTTTCAGCAGCCAGTACTGGGAAACTGGTCAGAGTTGAGGGAAAGATGGATGGTGCTAAATACAGGGATATTCTTGAGCAAATCCTGTACCACTCTGTGCGTGATTTGAGGCTAGGACGGAGGTTCACCTTCCAGCAGGACAATGACCCCAAACACACTGCTAAAGCAACACCTGAGTGGTTTAAGGGGAAACATGTAAATGTGTTGGAATGGCCTAGTCAAAGCCCAGACCACAATCCAATAGAAAATCTGTGGTCAGACTTAAAGATTGCTGTTCACAAGCCAAACCATCCAACTTGAAGGAGCTGGAGAAGTTTTGCAAGGAGGAATGGGCAAAAATCCCAGTGGTAAGATGTGGCAAGCTCATAGAGACTTATCCAAAGTGACTTGGAGCTGTGATTGCCGCAAAAGGTGTCTCTACAAAGTATTGACTTTAGGGGGGGGGGGGTGAATAGTTATGCACATTGACTTTTTCTGTTATTTTGTCCTATTTGTTGTGTGCTTCAGAATAAAAAATATATATATCTTCAAAGTTGTGCAAATGATGCAAATCCTCAAACAATCTATTCCCCCCCAAAAAAATGCCAAGGGGGGTGAATACTTTTGCAAGGCACTGTATATTTATATATTAGTACGTGCTAGCTCAGTCTACTTTGTTATGCACGGGTTTACATGACATTGATCCTTATATGTCCACTATCTAGTTACACTCAGGTATACATGATGTAAGATCTTCTTATGTTCTAATTGTAGATATTATAACATTCTGTAATATGCTGCTATATATCGACATTACATGTTACTAGAGAATTGCCCGTCAAAAAATGACGGCAATGAAATTGTAAGGTAGCTAATGCTGTTTGGTGTATAATAATGAAATATATAATACATTAATAAATTAATATACTTTACCTATTTTGAAGCATTGTGTTGAAGAGCTGGCAATCTGCTTTGATGTTGCTGCAGCATTAGTGCTGTGGAGCTGCTGTATAAGCATGCTGAATATGTGCAGTGTAATAGTGTGAGTGCGCGAGACCAAACCGTTAGCGTAGTTGTGTAGTTCAGCATTGTTGTAAAATGGCGGGTAATGTGTGGTATGCGTCTGTAGCGGAATATCCGTAGGTGTTTTGTGGTGTTTTGCGTGTTTCTTGTGGTGTTTTGCGTGTTTAGAGTGCTGTAGCCTCGTTTTTGTTTTGTTCGGCGGCCATTTTTTCTCTCGCTTAGAGAATTTTTGAGTGTCTAAACTCTTTTATTTTGAGTTAAATTAGGGTGTAACTTCATTTTTTGAGGATGCTCCCTCTTGCTGTAGGTAAGCTTTTTATGTATGTGTTGTGTGTATTTATTGTGTTTTTCATTTTTTCCTGTCCGCGGATTGCGGACGATTTTTGCGAGGTCGTAATGTGTGGTAACGTGTCTCGTATGTTGTTTGCGTTATGACGTGAAGCTTCGCGAGGGCCGCGGCTCGTGTAGCGAGCCCACAAGCGTTAGCAACAACTCGTATGCTCACAACTATATATGTGATACCAATCACCATCCCTCTTGAGCATGATTGTATAGTCTCTACCATTCATATGCTGTTGAGTATGCAAAGTCGGAATCTACCCTATATAGGAGTCCATTGATTCTCTGTCAGCAACTCACTATACCTTAAGCTACCCCAGCATAAACAGAAACTATCCTGCCAGTAACCCATTCACTGACCCAATATACTCAGCAGATGCCTTCTTTTTAGGTGCGCATTATTAATACAATCAGGTTATGGGCACATAGTATAGACCTGGTTAGTTCTTTGATTTACCATCTATCCTACTACAAGGTGGGAATAATATTACCCCTTCATTGTGGAGATCATCAGATTTACCTTAGTAAAACTGTGGTAATTAATTCCCAATCAAGTAGCCTTTTTTAAATTCCCTGTTCTCAATCCTGGATTTTTTTTAAAGCCTGTTTTTAATCATCGCCATTGTGAACAATATATAATAAAGTTACCATATGTTTTTATATAATTAGATTATTTCTCATTGTTTGAAATGTATCTATTATATGTGGAAGACACCTTAGGATATTAGAATCTCTTAATGTCCTATATATTTTGCTTCCAATAAATAAAATTAAGTTGAATCATTCCATTCTACTTTGATTCTCTACTTAAACAACGTATTATTGATGCCCTACCTTCCATTTCTATTTTATTTGATGGGCATGAGGTAGAGCACGGTATCAACTGCAGACAGTCTCAAAGTGTTTTGCGGTATCTGATCTGCTGTCCATGCTTACTCACTGGTTCAATAAATCATTTCCCAGTTTCCTCTCAATCATGCCTCTATGAATCTAGCATTGTGATTCTTGGTGGTTTCGTTTTAAAGAGCAGGAAAAATTGTCTATATGTTATACTAGCCCTTTTTTTCTGCACAGTAAATAATTCCTGAGAAATACAGCATTGTTTCAGCTCAGTATGTTATTTTGATATTCAGAGCATTTTATGATGGTGGGGACCAGTTCTAACTGAATAATAACATTGGGGGTCACATGGACAGACAAGAAGACCGAGATTGTAATCAGCACATCAAAGCAGCTAATAAGTGCTCTGGAGACATATAATACTACATTTCTCAAGGATTATCCACTTTATAAAAAAAAAGTGTCTAATACATTGTATAGGGAGTTTTCATACTCTTTAAGAATAACCTAAAAAAGACAGAATCCCTAAAAATGACATTACCCGAGTGAATTTGTTATCACTATAAAACATTTAAACAACTTCTGTATACACACGAGAATCAGAGCTGTGAGCGGCGGTGGAGTAGTTCTTGTACACAGCTGTATTACAAACTTTGTTAGTGTTTCTAAATTATTCATGCGCTTAGCCAACCCAGAACATGTAAACAAATCTGCATATTTAAGAAAACATATCTGTGGTTATTTAGTGACTCTAATGGGCGGGGGATCTCCAGAACGTTATGAAACAATATTATTTGTATTAATTTTTGTGGTAGTGAAAAAAAGAATAAAACATCTGTTCTAGAATAAATGTGAAG
This sequence comes from Discoglossus pictus, assembly GCA_027410445.1. NCBI lineage: Eukaryota > Metazoa > Chordata > Amphibia > Anura > Alytidae > Discoglossus > Discoglossus pictus. The sequence continues at coordinate 147,041,371 of CM050169.1, forward strand.
CACTTTGTAAATTGTATTTAAATATCATGTAGCTTGAGTGTATGGTTTAACACAATGAATGCAATGGATGTTCCTAATACTAGTATAATTATTAATAAATAAGTGACAGTATTTAGGGGTTTGAATATCATACTGGTAATCTATAAGTGTTTTCGAAAAAAATCTATTTGCTGTCATGTAAATAACGTGTGACATACTAAGAAAAGAAAAAATGGTTTGCACACACTAAGAAAAAATGTTGCCTTTCTGCGTTTTGTTGTAATAAATGGAATAAAATTAATAAAATAATAAAGTATGGTATATAAATACTCTATTTCCCCAATATAGGAATAAGAATGGGGAAAACAGAGTAAATGATGCAAAGTTTTCAACAAAAGAAGGAAGGAACAATGAAGGAAAATGATCTACTCATTTGTGAAGGGAGGGTTCTGCAATTTATATTTTATTGTCTGCCAACTCTTTTTGATGTAGGCGACATATCTTCACACTATAGTGAATTGGCTCAATAGAATAACATATGCCTCAACTTTCTTGTGAGAACATCACACTTTAGTGGATATACACAAAGCAGGGGTGTAGGGGCCAGAATAATTCTGTGGGGGGGGGGGGGGGGGGGACAGCTCATTGTATACACAGGTCGTAAAAAAGCTTATATATACATACATACAAACATTTGGAGGGATTTCTCCCCCCCCCCCCCCCCGCCCCCCCCCCCCAGTTCCTACACCCATGACACGGAGACAGGAGAGGAGAATTGAGATACCAATATCTTCAGGACCCCTATCCTTGGCAACCTGTAGGTTTGCAAATGTAGCTGTCAATCAATCTTTCTTATCGACCCATCAAGTATCTCCTTATTGCAATGGTTAATATTTACCTCCTGTGTACTTGACAGCTTTGTTTTCTGTCTAAAGCCATATGAAATGATCAAGACTGAGTGTGTGCAGTTCCCAGGGAATAATTACCCTAATCAGCCTAGTTAATCCATAAGGCTGCACATGCTCAGACTGAAAACAATACAGCCAGATACCACCCATTGGGTATTGAGGAATTATTGCCAACAATCATAGCAATGAGAATACAGATTGTATTTGGTGGTTGGATAGGAAAGGCTGATTGACAGGTATAAAATGTCTGCTCCAATGTGAGTTTACTGTTAAAAAATGCAATCAATTTATTTTTAAATTATAACATATTTGGGATTTTCTAATTTGTATGAATAACTTAAATTCTTATTGGTATATATATATATATATATAATTTTCTATAAAGCTTTAGACATTTACTTCCTGTAGACAATGCAGTAAAAATTATCCTTTTTTGTGACTATTTTAAGTCATAAAATCAGTGACATTGTACCGCTGTCATACAATTAAGTGTATTCAAAAAACAGATCACATACCTGGGAACTGGCCAGTTTTCTGACAGCTCTGTTGGTAAAAAATGAACTCTGGATGCAAATCTGAATATGATCATAAATTAACACCGATGGCATCCACAATGGCTATGAATTCCCCGGCCTCGTGTATTGGGAGATGATACATTACGTTGTTGGGCTTTTACTCCAAGTGCAGGATTGTTATTCTAAGCTTTGCAAAGTCAACATAATAGCTGAAGGGCAGATTTTAATAATGCAAAGTCTTTGTTTGAGTCACATACTTCTTTTACATAGGGTTTGCAAGTCGTATTTCCATATTTCCAAAAACAAAAGCCGGTTCATCTCTTGTACAATTACTAATGTGTCTTTCACATTGTTTTTAATATCGTCATCCATTTTCTAAGAGACATTTTTCTAAACGTTCATAAATAATAACTGCATATGACATACAAATAATATAAATAAAACATATTATCATACAATGATTTTCACTGCATTTCCTTTTAATACGCTGTAATGTAATGTATCATTAGTATTTTATATCCTTATACTGTACATTGTACAGTAGCAAATCCCTACCATGTTATTATATATTATTTAGACACACAATAAAGGGCTCCCATAGCTGAAAACTTTATATTATGCATTTCAAAGAACATGTTTTATACATCCCAAAAGAATATTTTCTATGGAAAAGTTAAATAAAATATAAGGAAATTAACACAAAAACAGATACAAAACAATTTGTCTGACCCGTCTTTGTTTTACCAGTGAATTGAAAAGAAGCGTAAACAAATATCCATGGAGAGCCTTTTAATTGTGTTTTCTTATCTGATTTGCATTTAAAAGAATGAGGTAGACACACAAGGTTGTCCCTGTCCAGAAAACCAGAAAACTCCCTGTTTCCAGCAACATGGCAGGGCAGAAGAGAAGAAAGTAATACTTTGCTGCCTCACATCTACACTATAGATCAGTCCAGACAGGCCATGATTTTGGTTTAACAATGTGTGAACACAGGAGGAGAAATTGGCATACAACAGACTCTAATTGCCTCATCTGTATGCAAACAGTTTTAAATCAAAATCATGACCCATGTGGTGGGTCTTGAGATGAGGTTTGGGAGCCACTGCTAAAGATAATTTATTTATCATATAAAAACAACTTTTCTTACCCTAAAAGAGCAACAAAGGTTGTTTTTATATGAGAAATAAATAATCTATAGCAGTAGCTCACAAACCTATACAAATATTAGTTATATTATTATTATATTAATTTTGTCCAGTTGGATGAGAAATTAAGCCATTAAAAGATCTCTGTAGTTTGGGGAATTTGTCATATGCTTGTGACAAATATAACAAGCTGACAACATTAGCAGCTATGTAAAAGTGTGTAAAAACTTTCTGAGGCAAAATGTTTATTTTAGTAGACATTGAGCCTCATTCGTTGCAAGCTTACGTTATTCAGGCCGTATATCTGCGGGCTTGAAATTTGCTACAATTACAGAGCAAATCAATTGAACAAGCCCGCAAGTTACGGGCCCGAAAGCCTAAACCGTAAACCATGCACCCGTAAGTAGCATTTTAGGGCATGATCATGACCAATTAAGCAAAGCCGTAACTACACAGCAGGCTACGTTTAGGGGTCCGATGTGCGATCAGACTCGCAATCCTGCAATGTATAAAATAATAAAAATGTTGATACAGTTCTAGTCCATGTGGGTGGCCTGATATGTATTAACTCATTGATTCCCGAGACTGATATAACACAGAATTTTTTATTTCAGATTTACAAGCTTGAAACTTTTGTGCAACCAATAATGTCTTTCATCGCTTCCCCGTCTTTTAAAGTGCAGTATTGATTTTTTTATTTACATTTACAGTGCTACGAACAGGGGATAAATCCCTTTGCGAGCCCTATCTGGTACCCATAGGATTTTCTTCTACATTTGGAATTTACGGGTATTAAAACCTTTGCGGGCTTGAGGAATTGTAGCAATTGAATAGTGATTTGTGATTGTAACTCTTTCAAGCTTGAAAGATCAAAAGCTTAGATGGGTTGTAAGTTGCGATCTTGACAACCACAGGGATTTTTAGGCTGTAACCCGCAGATCGTTTGCTGCTCGCAAAAAGACGCCAACTGAATAGCAGATTAGTTATCGGGCTACATTACGGGCTCCCATAAACAACAATAGCTTAATTGAATCGAGGCCATTGTTTGTCCCTGAAGGATTCCATCTTTGCATCCTCTTGCTGAATCAAAGGGTGTGTGTTAGGTTAATATGTATTATCTATTCTGCAGTGGAAGGAGGATGTATAGAGGGGGAATGGGGATTCATTGACTCATTGCCCAATTCAGATACGTTAATTGTATTTGACATCTTCTCCCTCCCCACATTCTTATTATACTTTAAAATAAAGTAAAGACATACATTTAAATATTTTTTTGATTCACAATTTCATCTTTCTCCACACCCATATTGCATCCTTGCTATAATACTTGCAAGTCGTACATGCCTTATCTATAACTGCCAACCCATTCTTTGAAAATTAAATATTATAGACATGGCACATGGCATATTCCATGTACTAGTTTACCAAAATTAAGTATTTTGATTTATGCCTGTGGCTTATTCAGCAAGTTGCTAGTTGTAAACATGTAAACATGTAAAGATTTTACTAATCTACAGTGGTCCTTTAACAATGTCTGTCTTAGATATTATTTCTGGGTGTAGGGTTACAAAAAATAAAGAGCCGCTGCTTAAAGATACACTTTCTTTGTAGGCTTCCAGCAGTGGTGGAGATAAGGAAAGGAGGGCTCCGCTGCACATTTATTTTGTTGGGCCCCCTTCAGTGCTATATTTATATATATATATATATATATATATATATATATATATATATATATGTGTGTATATATATATATATATATATCCTTCTGAATCTTTACCTTGGTTAAGGGGCTTGTGTACCTCAATGAAGCTGTGAGCTATATCATGTGGGGTGACCCAAGATTGGCAGGTGGAGGGATGAGCTACACGGCCCATACCCCAGGGTCCATACCCCAGGTGAAGAGGCTTCCACAAGATTACTCCCTGGTATAGTACCATGGAGGGGGGAACACTATGGTAACGGGCCATATCCCCTATGTTGACTGACTAGAGGGACTGGAGACAATGGATGACTGCTACAATGGGACCTGGCCCTACAAATTTTTATTTTTTCTCTTCCAACTGGAAAGGCAAGGTCCATCAAAATGCAGATGACCTTTTAAAGACAGGAGAACAAGTAATCAGTGTAGCTAGAAAGCTATCCAAGTAGGATCACTTTCTATGCTACACTAGAAAAGGGAGGGAGCAGTTGTCATGACCAGGGGCCACTGGGGGTCTCTCAGAGAAGATTCAACCAACAGGTGCCCTGGGAGGGCTTGGGGTGCGTGGCACAAGGTGTCCCTTTCAGGGCAAACATTGCCCCTTATATCGGCAAAATGTTTTTATAAAGTAAAAAAAAATACACAGTAAGAAAAAAAATTTTTTTTAGCAAATTATTCCTTAATGCAGGTGTCCATATCTCACAGTAGCAAAATTTCATATAAAAGGTAGTATATTAAAGAGTATATTATTTTACTTCCCATTCTAAATACATATTGCATATTCTCAAGTATAGATCTTCAAAATAGATATGTTAAATATGTGTTAACAGTATCCCTATCATATTCTATCTTATCACATATAATAGTTGTCAAACTACGAATTGTCGTCATGCTTGCGAAGGCGCTCATCAGCTGCGAGCCTCGCGTAGCGAGGCGAGCAGTTGAGGAATTGAAACTCGGAGCACTTAGGCGAGGCTCAAGCTGTTTGCAGCCCAAAGGGCCGCAACTGCTAGCCTCCCGTAGCGAGCGGTTGAAGCACAGAAGTCTTCTGAGCTCAAAGCACATAGCCGATGAGTTGAGCCGATGAAGGCGCTCCTGCAAGTCACGCAAAGCGAGGCGAGTCGTTGAGGCATTGAAAAACATGGGACTTAGCCTCCAAGCAGTTAGGAAACGCGGGATTGCCTTAGGCTGCAAGCAGTTGAGAAATGTGGGACATAGAAAAAAAAAATTGTGAGGCGCAGAACTTAGAAAAACGTCGGAAAAATACAAAGTTAACGGCCGAACCATGCACATCTAAAAACACGAAAACCACAAAAAAAAACCTCACACATAGCACGGGGGGGAGGGGGGGGTGGGGACAGCCAGGACATCTGGGAGTGAGGTTCCATGCAAATTTAAGCCGATTTTGCTGAGTTTTGGCACTCAAAAAACGGCTAAGTGAGAAAAAAAATGCCGTCCGAAAAAAAAGAAAACGAGGCTACACGACCCCGAACTGTGCAAAACACCGCCAGACGCGTACCACTTGCACAGGAATGTACGAGGTACAAAATACACTATTAGAAAGGACGGAAACTGCTCGCAAGCCGCGTAACACATAGACAATCGCCACCAGTAACTTGCAACTATTAACATTACGAATCTAAAATGGCGCTTTACACGACTAAACCAATGGTTTAGCCTTGCGCACACAGCCTATTTATACTGCACAATTGCGACATTGCTGATTTCTCATCAGGGCAGCAACAGTCCAACTGTGCACTGTATGCTGCAGGAAAATCAAAAGAGATTGTTAGCTCTTCAGGATATTGATTGCTGGATATATTAATTACAAATAGGTAAAGTATATTAATTTATTAAGTAATTAATTAATTAATTATTAGTAAAAAAAATTAAATATATATTTAAAAAAAAATGCTAAATAGCATATTTTACACTGCTGTTACTTTATGAATACATTAATGCTTCTCACTTCCTAATACATTTGTTCATTCACAATTAATTATTAACGTACATTAATTTAATAAGTATTAATTACTAATGGAAAAAAAAATTACACTTTCCACTGAACTAAAAAATTTTTTTAATGTTTATGCTGCAGTTATAAATATCGCGCAGGCAGTGCTCAGAGGAGCAAAAGTACACAAGGAGAGAGGCTCGCAAGTGCTCAGAGGAGCAAAAGTACACAAGGAGAGAGGCTCGCAAGTGCTAAGAGGAGCAAAAGTACCTGAGAGGAGATGCTTGCAATTAGCACCGATGGTGCTCAGAGGAGCAAAAGTACATGAGAGGAGAGGCTCGCAATGAGCGCCAAAGGTCCTCAGAGTAGCAAAAGCTTTACATTGTGTGGCAAACAGCATTGCCATGGCTTCAAATTGTATTGCCCCGTCATTTTTGATGGCCAAGTCGCTAGTCCATCATATTTTCTTAGAATCACTAAACTCAGAAAGCAGCAATGGCTATTTCATGTGGGGACAATTGCCATCACAGCCCTTCACTGTCCATTACAACATATGTGAAGACTTGCAATATCGTGCATTTTAGATCCCTCTGACAAATCAGTTGACTAGACTTAATTCCTGTCAAGGAAGCCTGCTGATCGAATAGTACATGAACTTTTATTTTGTGTAATTCATGGGATGTAACAAAAAGCTTTCCGAAATCACTGTAGAAATACTACAGGTCAAATGTTTAGAAGATTCTGTGCTTTCACTTCTATGACCTGGGCTCAGTTCCAGTCAGGGAACCAAGAGGTCAAACAACCCTGAAGCCAAGCAGGGTTGGGCCTGGTCAGTACTTGGGTGGGAGACCACCTTGGGATACTAGGAGCTGCTGTGGCTCACTGGAGAATGAACTGGCAACCCACTCCAGTATCTCTGCCACGAAAGGCAAGTGTATCAGCAGGGCCATGGATCTAAAGATGTTACTGGTGTGTTGAGGTCCATGAGGTCATGGGGAATCTGATATGAATGAACAACGCGACAAACAAAATATGAAAAAAAACTTGTGACATCATTATAAAAGTTGATTCAGTTGGAGGTTCAATTGTATGCAAATCTTATTACACAAATGCATTTTATCAATATAGATATATATTTTATTATACACATATTTATTACATCTGTCAGTGTTACTTAAAGGTTTGTATGCATGAATTACTATTGAGGAGCATAAGTAGCTCTTTAGTTAGGTTGAGTAGTGAGCTATACATAGGTTTCTGAGTCAGGGAGGAAAATAATTCCAAGCTGCTGAGTGAGAAAGAAAATGTTGGCAGATATAGTTGCTTTGGGTACTAGGAGTACTATAGAAAATCCAGTGGAGTGGTGGAAAGGAGATACCGGGAATCTAATAGCTGAATTTGGGAAAACATCCAGCCTTGACTGCTGTTTGACAATACAGAGGCTGCAGAGTAGCAGAGAATAATAATCTATATATGTGAGATAATGTGGGGACAAGCTACTGTGTGGATAGAGGAGACCAAGGGTGCTGAGTGGGCAAAGATGAGATACCAAGGTGCTGAGTATGAGTGATGGTTACCATCGGTGATGAGGTAAGAGACAGGATACAAAGTGGGGTAATGAAAGGACCCAGACTTATTAGTCGATAAAAAGTGAGACAAACGTTTCTGAGTACAAGTAACCTATGTTCTCAGGAAGACAAAGGGGAGAGGGAAGATACGGTTGTTTGCTTGGGAGTGTACCTTAGAATGGGTTCCCATGGGTCTGCTAGATTCTGAGTGGAAATAAAGGGACACCCAAGCTGCTGAGGACTAGGAAATGTAGTGTCCTGAAGTGGGGGACCAAGTTGTTGTGTGGCAAAAGGTAAGGCAAACACTGTTGATATGGGACAGGGGAGGATCCTATATTGGCTAATGGAATGTGGAATCTTCAAAGGCAGCCTAGATGGAGAAGAGAGACCATATTCTCTAAATAAAAGCACAGTGGGTTGAGAAGGTGACCATGGCAGCTTAATTGAGGGGGATATGACACTTTCAGCCCCATTAAATTCCAAGCCCGTAGCGGCAACGGCACACCAGCAAAGGCTGCAGGCTTGAAATTTTGTTGCTTTACAGAGCTATTTAATTCAACCATGCTGCAAGTTACGGGCCAGAGACGCAAGCTTCCTGCACATGCAAGCTGTTAAAGGGAGGGATAAGACGCAATCGGCCGTTCTGATCCAAACCCGTAATGACGTAGTTTGACGCAGGCCTAACAGCCAATAGAAAGCGGGGAACCGCAATTAACGTCGCAGGTAGGGGTTTTAAAGGGCTCGAAAACCGTAAATCATTGACTGTGCTGTAGTTGAGCAAGTGAACACACAGGTCTAGGTGTTGGTGGGTTTGTTAGCATTGGAGAGAGAGAAGGAGCTATGTAAGTTTTCTGATATTTTGACCACTAATATATATTAAAACAAAAAAACAAAGTTAGAGGTGCTCAATCAGATAACGAACTAACCTTAATAGGTTAGTTCTATGGACATGATAATCCAAACAGAGAGCAACCTCTTTTAGCTCACTTATGCCCTTCACAAGGAGAAATATCCTGTAGAATACCAGTCTGAACTCACCCAATAGAGTGACCCAGCCCCGAAATACCAGGCAATTCTACCTGAACAGGAGAAACAGCAAACCCCGGATGTAAGTTTCAGCCTTTATTGAGCCTCGTCAGTGAGGTGTAGCTGAACTCCCGAAGGCACAGTGAGCAAGGGGTCCACGTCTGCAGTCCCCCATCACCCTTAGAGAGACTAATCCCTAAGGGTGATTTGCATAAACAAAAAACAAAGTTAGAGGTGCTCAATCAGATAAGGAACTAACCTTAATAGGTTAGTTCTATGGACATGATAACCAAATCTGAGAGCAACCTCTTTTGGCTCACTTGTGCCCTTCACAGGAAGTAATATCCTGTAGTATATCAGTCTGGTCCCTCTCACTAGAGTGAGGAAGCCCAGAAATACCAGGCAATTCTGAACAGTAGAAACAGCATATCCCAGATGTACGTTTCAGCCTTCATTGGGCCTCGAGGTGTAGCTGAACTCCCTAAGGCACAGTGAGCAAGGGGTCCACGTCTGGAGTCACTGTGCCTTAGGGAGTTCAGCTGCACCTTACTGATGAGGCCTATAGAGGCCAAAAAGGCGTCTGGCTTTACTGTTTCTCCTGCTCAGGGAGATTTGCCTGGTATTTCGGGACTGGATCACTCGTTTGAGTGAGACCAGACTGATATGCTACAGAATATCTCCCTGTCAATTGCCCAAGTGAGCTAAAAGAGGTTGCTCAGAGTGGGTTATCATGTCCATAGAACTAACCTATTAAGGTTAGTTCGTCCTCTGATTGAGCACCACTAACTTTGTTTTTTGTTTATGCAAATGACCCTTAGGGATTAATCTCCCTAAGGGTAATGGGGGACTCCAGATGTGGACCCCTTGCTCGCTGTGCCTTAGGGAGTTCAGCTACACCTCACTGATGAGGCCCAATGAAGGCCGAACATATGTCTGGGGTTTGCAGTTTCTCCTGTTCAGGGTAGAATTGCCTGATATTTCGGGGCTGGGTCACTCTATTGGGTGAGGTCAGACTGATCTACTACAGAATATTTCTCCTTGTGAAGGGCATAAGTGTGCTAAAAGAGGTTGAGTAGGTAACCAGGTGTATAGAAAAAAAACAGAGTTTTTTTTCGTTCTCAGATGAGCACCTCTACTTTTTTGTCTAATATATATTAATCCTTTATTTACAAAACACATAATTACTGATATCACATAATTCACACACATAGATTAATACGTACACATACTTAGCGGTAGGCCACAGCACATCTACACCCCCCATAACCCCAACTACCCCCCCCCCCCCCATGCAATTACTATACTACACATAAGACTCACATTCTTGTTTTACAACATACACATCCACCTATACCCTATTACGTGAATCTAGTGCGCCATCGAGTCTAATGCGCACTCCAAATTTGGAACCCATGAATCAAAAAAAAGTTTTTGCTGGTGAATGTAATGGGCATTTGTCATTTGTACAAGAAGTACTGAACAGTGTGCTACTCTGCTGGGGCTCTCTAGGTGCCAGGCTCTGCTTGCCAGTGTGCTGGGGCTCTCTGGGTGCCAGGCTCTGTGTGTCACTATGCTGGCGCTCTCTGGAGGCCAGGCTCTGTGTGCCACTGTGCTGGGGATCTCTGGGTGCCACTTCCTCCGGTGGTCACCCACTCTACAGGGCAGGAAAGTGAGAGATGGTGGTGTCGCGGTATGTCCTGCTTTCCTTTTTGCCATCGAATCTAGTGCGCCATCGGATCTAGTGCGCCACCAAATCTAATGCGCACTCCAAATTTGGGAACTGATTTTCTGTGAAAAAGGTGCACCTTAGATTTGCGTAAATACGGTATATTATATTTATGTATCCTTATTTTCATTTCATAATGAGCCAGTGGCAGTAGTGGGCCTACCAGGGCAGGTGGACACGGGTATGCCAAGAACCAATCAAAGTGAGTATCATATCATACCACACACATTTGTGTATGAACTTGGGGGGTGGACAAATTCCACGCAGACATGATATTTGTATGTATGTATAAATAAGCTTTTACTCTGGCTGGTGTATACAGTGAGCTGTATCCTCCTAGAATTATTCTGGCTCCTACACCCCTGCCCACACGCATAGATAACTGACATACAATATAGCACTGTAAGCCCTATGGTTATGACTGAAGATATAAGCGGCCACAACCACTCCCACACAATGGGGTCCCCCAACATGGCCTCCCACACAATGGGCTCCCCCAACATGGCCCAACACCCCAGCCCTCCTGCCGACACCTCAGGCTCTGCTGCCGTCACCTCCGGCCCTGATGCCGAAACCTCTGGCCCCGATGCCAACACTTGGGGCCCCAATGCCGACACCTCCAGCCCCAATGTTGTCACCTTTGCCCCCAATGCCATCAACACCACCACCCCTGACATTGAGGGAAATCACCAGGGAGGACATGGCACAAAAGAAACAACAGAATGAGAGGCTCCGGTTGCTCAAAAAGAAGTGCAGGCTCACACACACTCTCCTGGCGAGGAGGCACAGCCGAAGAATGGAGAGATATGAGGAACAGGCGATTCGGGACATTCAACAACTCATCGAATTAGCCAGCCTTTGCTTGCACTACTACAACCTGAGACGCCGGCCTCCTCATTTCAGACCTCACCATCATCTCAACCTGATCCCCAGCCACCCAACATAGTGGCACCCCACGCTCCTACACCACCAAGACGTAGAAGAGTTAGACGGGGCATGGGCACGAAAGGTGTTAGGACCATCTTAGGACCATCCAGGAAGTCCTCCTCTTGATTACTCCTCACTTAATACTGATTGGAATAGATGTTGACATAGTGTGTATATGTCTGGTTATGTTTAACTTTTTTGATGTTCAATGTGGATTGACCTTGAGATGAGGTGCAGTTAATCAGAATATTGTTATGATTGATATCTTGTTCTTGTCTCTGTAGGTGTTAATAGCCAAATCTCACGACTATGAAGGCATGTTCTTCATCTTCGAGCAGTACAATATAATCATGCGAGTGAACACTCAACCCAGTTCCCAACAGGCATTCGATCAGTGTCATTCATCACTGCAGATGGATCTGAAATGCAATACATTACTAAATATATCCAATCAAAATGGATAATTTCCTCGGTTTGACATCAGGATCAAAGTGCATGTGTTTAGGGGTAATGTGAAAGTGTAACCTGTCTGGCCTTGGTACCACCCATATACCAGTGAGATGTGATATCAGCATGGCACAACTATTCCATGTATATAGTGGTAGTATTATTTGCTGAAAGATTGTGTTCACAGTGAGGCATGACTTGTTGTATTATACATCCTCAACATATTCCGGGAAGGCCGATTAAACAGGACAGAATCAATATGGTTATGACTGCTTGTAGATGACATTCATGTTAATTGATTTATTGTAGTGTTCAGAGCAAAAACAATGTACTATAATAACAGCTCATGATTGTTCTAACACCTCCTCTTTATGTTTTCGCGATTCCTATGATCTATTTGGGAATCAGCAGCAATGTATGAAAACACACTGTGTGTGGAATTGATTAGTATCACATGATCCATGATTTCTAGCATCTGTTTAATATGGCAGATGGAGACCATATGGTTGCTATATGTGCATTGCAATTGTTATTTCTATAAAATGGAGTGTTATATGATGTTCCTTTGTCACATCTGATTATGGTTACTGTGGTGTCCTGACCACGTGACCCTAGTAAATGCTATGCATTATCCGTATGATGTTGTCTAACAGCTAACCCTTTAGGTGTACTTTGATTGCCCGCAGCATCTTGCCCTTTCAGGTATCCGCCGACACCACACCCATGATATTAACGCACAGTCTTGTCCATTTCTGATTGTGCACTGTGTATGAAATAAAGCTTTGTTATACCATTCTCACTGTGTCAGTGTGTTTTCAATGGTTGTGGTTATGGGACATCCACATACATCCCATTTGTGTCACATTCCTATATTTGTAAACTAATGAGCCCCCCAGTAACTATGCAATAGTTTAATACATATCATAATAATAATAATAATAATAATAACACAAATATATCATATCACTAATATAATGAGTGTAAGTGTGTAACGCTCCATAAGGAGCGTACACACTGACGTTGCCATTCCCAGCTTTAGCCACGGCATTGGGAGGATGGGGGAGGAGAAGAGACACAGGGGAGAGGGGAAGACATAGGGGAGGGAGGGGGAAAGATACAGGGGAGGGAGGGGAAAATACACAGGGGAGGGAGGGCAAAGAGACACAGGGGAGGGGGGCAAATAATCTCAGGGGAGGGGGTCAAGAGACACAGGGGAGGGGGGCAGAGACACAGGGGAGGGGGCAGAGATACAGGGGAGAGACACATGGGACGGGGGAAGAGATATGGGGAAAGGAAGAAACAGTGGTGGGGGTGAGATATACAGGGGAGGGAGGAGGAGGGGAAGAGACACAGGGGAGGGGGGCAGAGACACAGGGGGAGACACACAGGAGGGGGGAAGAGACATGGGGAAAGAGATACAGGAGAGGGGAAAGAGATACAGGTGCAAGAGTGGAGGGAAGAGACACAGGGGAGGGAGAGGGGGAGAAAAGAGACAGAGGGTGGAAAGGGGGAGGGAAGAGACACAGGGAAGGGAGAGGGAGGAAAGAGATACAGGGGAAGGGGGGTGAGGCAAAAAATATATATATTATCCCGTCATTTATGACGGGCAAACGACTAGTATAATAAAGGGTTAATACACATCAAGGGTCCAATTTGTGATAGTGTTGAGTATCAGCATTCCACTGGAGGCCTGATTGGAATATGACAGGTGATATTGTGAATACATTGACAGCAAAACACTTAATTGGTATACATCTTGGCACATGGCCACCAGCAATGGCATGGGATTTTCCGGGATGGGCGTAGGGGAGATGGAGGTGAGTTGGCTGTAGATTAGTGTGGTGTGTTTTCCCCGGGTCCCTTTCTGCCTTGCTGCCTTGTGGCGGGGAAGGGGCTTGTGAATCGGACATGACTGAAGGACTGAACAACAAATAATTAAATGTTTTCCTTGTACTTGATCTATGTGATGTGGCGGTGTAATTTGGCCACTATTTGTTTTCCCAAGGTGATGTGATGAGCGCGATGTATATGCAATCATATATATATATTCCAGGGTCCAGGTCCAGGGTTAATATGGCATCTGTTTCATGTTTTTGTGTTGCTATTTAATCAGGTAGTGTGTCTTTAATTGCTTTCTGCATGTTGCATTTTTTTTAAATGCCTATTTTTTATTTGGGGATTGTTGGGCAAGTAATTGTAATGCCTTTCCATGCTTTCCCCATATTTTAAAGTCCACTGGTTTGTTTACATTGTCTTTTACAGTATTGAGAAGTTGTCTGTAAACCCTTTGTGGGTCTTATTTGGAGGCCGTAATATTTTTGCCTCCATTTGCGGGTTACGGGCTTGAACGCCAGGGAGTCTTTGGTAAATTGTTGCAATTTAATAGCGATTTCCAAATGTAACAGTTATAGGCTTGACAGATCAAAGAATTTGCGGCAACGGAGTTCAGATTTCGACATCCCGTAGGGCTTTTCCGCCTGTAACCCCCAAGTCGTTTGCGCTTAGCTTTAGGAGGACAATTTAATAGCTGTAAGTATTGCGGGCTATGTTATGGGTTATGGGTTTTACACGTTGGGGGAATTAAATGGGCCTGCATGACTGCTAAATGAGCTAGCAGTGGGCCATAGGCTACGGGTGAATGTATAACTATTGTGTTAAACTAGTAAATTGCTCATCAATGATGGTATAATTTTTTATTTTTCTCTCCCCCTCTCCCTCCCTTGTGTCTCTTCCCCCCTTCCCTGTGTGTCTCCCCCCTTCCCTCCCCAGTGTCTCTTTCTCCCTCTCCCCTGTGTGTCTTTCTCCCTCTCCACTCCCATGTGTCTCCCCCCCTCCCCTGTGTCTCTTCCCCACCCTACCCTGTGTCTCTTCCCCACTCTCCCCTCCCCTGTGTCTCTTCCCCCTTGCCCCTCCCCTGTGTCTCTCCGCCTCTCCTTTCCCCTGTGTCACTTCCCCCATCTCCCCTCCCCTGTGTCTCTTCCCTTCTCCCCTGTGTCTCTTTCCCCCCTCTCCTTGGCCCTGTGCCTTTCCCCCTCTCCCCTCCCCTTTGTCTTCCTCCCTCTACCCCCTGTGTCTTCCTCCCCTCCCCTGTGTATCTTTCCCCCATCTCTCCACTCCCCTGTGTCTCTTTCCCCCCTCTCCTTGGCCCTGTGCCTTTCCCCCTCTCCCCTCCCCTCCCCTGTGTCTTCCTCCCTCTATCCCCTGTGTCTTCCTCCCCCTCCCCTGTGTCTTCCTCCACCTCTTCCCTGTGTCTCCCCCTCCCTTTACAAAACCAGGATTTAAAGTAAGTGTTATGCCCAACAGAAATTGTTAAAGGACCAATATAGTTCAATTAAACTTGCACTTGTTTGTGAAGTATATACCAAACTAACAACATTAGCAGCTAAGCCATGAACCTAAAAACATTTTAGAGACATTTTTTGAAGACTTTGATTAACACTAGAAGATTCCATCTTGCTTTTGTTTCAGCATTTCCTAGTAGCTGGAGCATGAGGAATGTGCTGTTTTTATCAATCAGTTATTTGTTAGATTGGATCTCATTGAATGTAACAGCTTGCCCTGCACACGCCTAGAAGTTTAGAAAACTTAGTGTATATATATAATATATATATATATATATATATATATATATATATATATATATATACATATATATATATATATATATATATATAGAGAGAGAGAGAGAGAGAGAGAGAGAGAGAGAGAGACCCACATATTTATATATTTATTATATATTTTATTTTATATATATATATTTTATTTTTTTCCCCTGGGGCCCCCTATGCGCTAGCTCCACCACTGGTCCAAGTGATTCACGAGTAATCATGAATCTAATTTTTATTTTTGTCCTCAAGTTAATTTGATTTAGTTCTATGCACCTTCTCTCAGATACTCAATGAATGCTGGACTGTGTCCATAGAATCCTGGCAGTGCTGATCATAATAAAAATAAAATTTAATTGAAAAATATGCATGATATTTTACCCCTCCTCTCCAGATTATGTAATATTTTATTAAAAACAACATACATTATTGTATCAAACAAATCAGTCATTGTTCATTTATTTTTATTGGAGGGAAGAAAGTATAGGACTTTGGCTCAATAACAAGTGGTAAACACAAGAGAAAAACATATGAATACAGCAAAAAGAAGAGTATTGTGTCACAGTGAAATACTATTATTATAATAATCGTTTACTTGCCAATATTTTCCATGGGACTAAAATATATAATGGAAACAAGACACTTTTACACGCATGCTAGTAAAGAAGGCATTAACCCTATAAGTAACAATTATATTTAGAAAAATTTGCATATTTCAACACCATTTTATTAATAAGTGCTTAAAATCTCTGTTTTTGCTCATTGAAACCTTCTCAATAGTCACTGCATATATCTGTCCCCTGTAGCTCATGTATATAATGTGTCGATAGACAGACTGTGTCTCAGCATTAATTCAGCAACATGCTGCTGAGATGAGTCTGTGATTGACTAGTACATATAGTATTATGGAGACATTAGGCCTCATTCAATTAGAAGCCCACAACTCGATTGCAGGTGTGTTGCGGGCTCCCGTTGGTCTCCGAATGCGATGCTATTCAATTGCTCACGCCACAAGTTACGGGCTCATAGCCAAAACCGTAAACCATGCACTAGTTCGGCGCACTTCAGGGCGGGAACATGATTAATTCAGCAAGCCTGCAACCACCCATTTGGAATCAGCCAATAGAAAATGAGACTGTCATTATTACGGCAGTAAAACATGGAGGTTACATGTCAATTAGGTTCAGGGGTCCGATATGCAGTCGGACTCGCAAATCCCTAAAATGAACATAAATGCCAATACTGTTCTAGTCCATATGGGTGTTCTGATATGTATTAACTCATTGATACCAAAGAATGATTTAACCCCCTAAATGACACATAAAATAATTTTTTATTTCCTGCCGATTTGCAAGCTTGAGACTGTTGTGCAATACATTCTAATGTCTGTCATCACTTTCCCCGTTATTTACAGAGCAGTATTGATTTTTATTTGCATTTACGGTGCTACGAATAGTTGTTTAACCCTCTTGCGGGTCCTCACTACTAGGTTGTAAGGAGGGGGGTTGAGGAGAGAATTGAGGATGAGGAGGGAGGTTGAGGAGGTGGTTGAGGATGAGGAGGGGGTTGAGGATGAGGAGGGGGTTGAGGATGAGGAGGGAGGTTGAGGATGAGAAGGGAGGTTGAGGAGGGGGTTGAGGATGAAGAGGGGGGTTGAGGTTTAGGAGGGGGTTGAGGATGGGGGGGTTGAGGATGAGGATGGGGGGTTGAGGAGGGGGTTGAGGATGAGGGGGTTGAGGAGGGAGGTTGAGGATGAGGAGGGAGGATGAGGAGGGAGGTTGAGGATGAGGAGTGGGGTTGGGGAGGGAGGTTGAGAATGAGGAGGGGGGTTGAGGAGGGTGATAAGGGAGGGGGGAAGAGACACAGGGAAGGGAGAGGGGGGAAGAGACACAGGGAGAGAGAGGGGGGACACAGAGGGCACAAGAGGTACACAGGGGGCAGCACATTTCCCACCCTCGGCTTATACTCGAGTCACTAATTTTAACCAGTATTTTGTGGTAAAATAGGTGCCTCGGCTTATACTCGGGTCGGCTTATACTCGAGTATATACAGTAATTCATGCTGAAAAACCTGAACTTTAAAACTCAATAATGTAATACTTCCACTCAATTTTTTTAATAACATCCAATCACAACTATATTTGTCTATATGTGTACTTTTCATTGCTGCAATAACAGCGACCTTTGCTATATACACATACATTGTCTAGATTATAGACTATCTATGATGATATTATAGTATTTTACTCCGAAAATCCATTTAAAAACACCTGTGTTAATGATTTACTTGAGACAATAACTGTAAATACAGTGAACCGACCTAAGCTATTTAGAGTTTCCACTCCCCCTTTTAGTGTACGACTGGATGGTTGTTTGGAAGTACTGAGGGGTGTTAAATTGGGGTCTGCAGAAAATGATGTAGCATTTTGGGAAGAAGTATCCTCCAACAACCCCCTGGAGACTAGTCAAAGCCAGAGCTGCATTGATTGGGGTAACGTATTCCCCAACCTCGATGATCTGAGCAGTAAAGAAAGAGATGCACACCACAAAATATATCAACATGGCAAATGTGATGCACTTAGCTTCACTGTAGTTTTTGGGCAGTTCTTTACCCATGTAGGAAAAAGTAAAACACAGAAGGCTCAGTAGTGCATTGTAGCTGTACTGTAAGATATTCGGCACAGAGCCAAACTGGCTGCACTCCACTAGAACCTCTTTTACATTCAGGTCTTTGATTGAGGTTGTGGGAGGGTGCGAGAATACCCAAACGCAAGAGATAAGAATTTGTATGCCAGAAAGAACAGCCACACAAACATACTGCCCATTCCGCTTCACCCAGTAATCATAAGTGGCGGGCAACTTGGAAGACATCTTGAATATACAAACAATTTGAAATGACCGGACGGAGATATAAGAAAAACAGATAGTGAGAGCGATGCTGTATATGGGATTCCTCATAATGCATTTCATCATGTTTGGTTCACCAATATAGGCTAATATACTGAGATAGGCCACTGTTAGGGAAACGAGCATGAGGAAACACATTCTACCACCAGCTGCTTTAACAACTGGGCTATTTAAGTGGACAGCAAATGTTATTAATACCACAATGTTCAGCAACATGCCTAGAAGTGTCATCACAAATAAGACTATAGTCAAAGTATTCGCCCATGACAGAAACTTCCGTGTTTTGTTAAAGCAGACAGTACTTCTCTCTGCCGACCACTGCTCTTTGCTGCAGTTAGTGCAGGTACCTAAAAGAAATAGACAATATTTAAATGCATTTTATTGCAACTGTTCACATTATACATACATTGTAAGTAGGTGAATCACTGTATGGGATTTGCTTATTCTCAGGAGATTAGACTGCATTTTTCTTGCTTGACTATCCATGTTTACTGGGTCAGTCTGATAAACTGCAAATAATTTCTTCTTATGTACTGCACAAGTAAGCTAAAAACAGCCTTAGAGAATCATCCTTCTAAAGAACAGGTTGCTTTGTCTAGCTTTGTCTAGCAACATTATATACCATGCTTTCCATTATTTTCATACTTGAATGAGTTATCATTTTAATATGTGTCATGACATTTTGGTAATAGTGTATTCATTTTTCATTAAAATGATCCTTAGCAAGGGCTATCACTATATTTACTCAACACTGAGTCCTATTCAGTATTTTATAATTACCTTTAGTATTTATGAAGTTATACATTTATTATTATGAACTAAAAATTAACTTAAAGGCATATCCACGTTTCCTGGATTATTACATGTTTGCATCCTTTAGGCACAAACCATCCTGATAGATGCAGCACATTTCATAAAACATTTTATTTTTATTAATATCTAAAAATCCCTCTAATGATTATGTTAACTCCCCCAGGGGTGACTACACAGACACCTGACCCAATAAGCATGCAGCATTAGGGGACCAATTTTAACCCATTATTCACCTGCTGTGTCTTCCACAGCCAATAGGAGAGAAGTGATGTCAGCCCCCAAGTCACTACTGGGATATGACCCTCCCTGCTGCTTCATTTCTGTGCTGGGTACTGTACTGCTGCCATAGCACCTTCCAACATGGACCACACTAGATATCCCAGGCTGATTTGCAGCACAAACAGGAACCCCAGAGTTTTATTCAAATGTTTCAGCTAACCTCTGCTTTCTCCTGGATGGCCAAAACGAATTATGCATTTTATGCTAATTTAGCCTGGGTTTGGAGGGGGTGTTAAACCGGATTTTTTAACTGTCAGAAATTACAAGACATTTTGCTATCTTTAAGGTATTACTGAAGAACCCCAACCCTATCTCTCCTCTACCTCTGAAAAAAATATTATGATTATTTAGTTTTAATTTTTTGCTCACAATATTTTTTAAATAAACATATTTGCTTTGTATCTTTTACATGTTATCTGACAATTCTGAGTAAATAGTAATAATTCTTGGGGAACTCGTACTGACTCAGTAGCTGAATATGCATGTGTGCGGCTTAATACGTTTAAAATATTAGGTCTATGTTATAAGTCTGATGTGCAGTTTATTATTATTAACTCAGATAATCTTGATTCCCTAAATGATCTGAATGGTTGCTTCCTTCTGCATTGCGCCAGTGCAAAATGCCTGGCAATGGCTAACTTGATTTCTATACATGAGAGAGAGAGAGGGGCGAGAGCTGGGATGAGGATGTAGTAAGAAAGGAAATGTACCAATGTAACGTAGGTGGTGCTGATATATAAATGGACTATGAAAGCATCAACTCTACATACTACATACTCTACATACTACATACTCTACTCTTGCTTCTAATTACAGACATAAGGTTTGATGATTAACGAGACGTGAATGTAGAATAAAAGAGACAGGCAGACTAGGGAAAGAAAACCAGAAAAGGAAGAAAGACAAGCAGTGCTAGAGAGACAGACAGATGGACATAGTGGATAAGATAAGATGTAAAAGGAGGCTAAAAACAGGCAAAGAAGTGTTATAAAGAGAGATAGGTAATGAACATCAAGTCAACAAGGAGATACACAAATCAAGAGAGTTAGGCAGAACCATGGAGTAGAAAAACATGAAAGTAAGTGTGCAGTAAGTAAGGAGGAGAAACAATGAGTAGAGAGGAATGTGTCTAGAGCAAAGAAGAAAGAACCAGACTGAGCACGCCTGTTAGAGAAGTGACAAAGTCAATGAAAGGAGAGAAAGAGAGGTGGGTTGGGCAAGGAGAAAGGAGGGACTGGCAGGAAAATGGATGGGTGTTTACATAGTATACTACACTTTAATTTTAATTCTATGGTGTGTTTCATCAAGCACGTGTAAATTGTAGATGCTTACACTGGATCTGCATAATATCATAGAAAGTAGAGATTTTAATACACTTTTAACTCTAATTTTTATACCATTTAGAAATGTTTAGTTTTATCAGAAGATTTTAGGTAACCAATCTTTATCATTTCCGACCCACAGAAATGTAGTATGCACATGAAATATATACCAACCATTAATATTGAGATAAGTCCCTGCAGCACAGCTTATACAGGTAAAACAGCACTTGTAGCTTCCTTTCATCTTCTTTTCCTGCCCCGAAAGGCATTCAAAAGAACAAACGGATGAAGGAACCTATTGGATAAAAGACAGAAAGCATTTTCACTAATAGAGACATTTGTCTGAAGGGATGTCTTCCAGGGGTATCCATAAAATAAAGAACCCAGAAGGCTCCTAATTGCTGGCACACATGCATAACTAATCTCAATACATGTGTGTAACCTATATCAGCAAATGCATGTGTGAGGATAACAGATGCTTGTAAAAAGTTTGAAAAGGATCCTTTATCTTAACTACATCAGTGCTCAAAAAATGTGGATGTTTTCAATTTACCTAATAGAGACAACTTTTATTTTGTCACCATAGGATCATTTTATGCCATAATAAAACAATACTTAGAATTTTTTAGCAGTAACCATACATGTTGTTATATGTGCAGTATATTTGTTGTAAGTGCTGTAACCCATGACACACTTTTGAGTTACTGACTGTTACATGTCTAATTCAATAAGTATGTCTCAGCACATATTTACATTTAATTGTACGTTTCACTGTGCACTGTTTAATGTGTGGGGACGTGCACTGGTGAGTGGGACTTGGCTGTGCATGCCATTGCTATAGTAAATGTTTAAATAATGTACCTGGAAACTCAGGAGAAGCTTAAAATGGGGAGGTGGTATGGTATTTCTCTTTGACTAATACATTATTTGAGTCTTAGTGATATGCACAATTGCAAATAATGTATATAGATTTTTAAAGTTGCTCTTTAGTTGGATTAATTTATGCAATTAATATATATTTAATTTTATAGTTGGCCTTTATCTGTAAACTGCAGATAATCAACCTCTGAAACTTACAGCTGTTGCCTTAAAGGGATATTGAAATCACTGTTATCTCTGCTGCATGTGAAAGAGGGTATTCCATATTGTATCACTGTGTATATTTAATTGATCTGGGGGCTTACCCCTGTCAGCCAATGAGAATCTAGATAGATGTAGGAATCATACATGTCTGTCATGTCATGATAAGCTTGATGTGTTTTCTGTTAGTTTCATTGAAATTTAAATATGTTTCACTTAACATTTTTCATACAAAACACAACTTTGGTAATGTTCAAAACATGCTCTTTTAAATACACTGAAAAGAGAATTGTCTTCCATGTACATTTAAGCAAGCACTTCAAGGAGTTTAAAGTCTGATGGATCTGTTACTTGCTATTTACAAGTCATTGATCCTGATCATTTGGTGGCCTCGGCCAGTCACTGAGATATTACTCAATGTGATGCTCCAGAGTCAATCACATTCTGGAAAGTAGGGACTACACAGGAGGATCACAAAGTGATGTCATCCTCACCACTACAAGAGGTCCATGTTTACCCTGAGTCCATTACTCTGTGACATAGAGAGACACAGCAAAAGTACCAAATATGCTATAATATAAAAATATAGGTAACAATTAATTAATTCATTGAATGTTGTTAAAAACATAATTTTCCTATAGAAAAATGACATCAACGCACTAAAAACGTTTTTTTTACCTCTTGATGATATCCAACAATTGCTGCTTACCCCATGGGGCTCTGGGTCTGTTGTCTACAGTGTAAGAAAACATATGCAAAACTGAAGACTGATCAGACACCACGTAACTACGCTGATTAGATAAATTACTTCCTGGGATCTTTGCATATTCACTTATCACAATTGAGAGCCCCAGAGGGTATCATTATCATGAGATACAGATAATCTTTATTCTGTGGGTCAATAAATGCATGCTGACAAGTAAAAATTGCAAACTGTAATGAAATTGTACTTTTGAAAATGCATTTTTTTTTAAAATAACATTCAATTAAAAAGTCCTTTTTGTGGTCACTGTTTAAAAAAACATCAACATTTTTTTGGATTGTATGGAAATTCTGATGGCTAGATTGTGAGGAGAGTTGGCAAACATAAAATGTCTCTAAATTATTATTTATTGTAGATATTAATGTTTCTGTGATGTTTTCTTATCATATCATTACATATACCAGTCAATTTGTGGATATAATATAGGGCACATTGCAATTTCATATTAAGAATTAGTTTAAAACCAATATTTAAGCAAGCATTTTAGCTAACAATACAATATTGAAACACACGATTTTGTGTTAAACCAGTTGCTAAATAGTATATTTTTTCCAAGGTTTCCTTTGGTATAGCTTTAGCTTATTTATTTTAGATCACCTACCACATTACTTGCTGTTTGCCATTTGATTCGCTCTGGTTTGATATCAAGTTTTCCCAGCTTTGTATAGGACCCAACCTTTTCAAAATGTTTTGTTCCCCACCATTTCCAAAAGACAATGTCAAAGCCAATAGTAGATTCGCCATATTCATCAAAGCTGATTTGGTTACCCAACAGGGGAAAGTTAACGTGTAGAAGAGCTTCAGTGACCTACATAGAGAAACAGAGGAGATATATTACTGCAATTAACATTAGATTTGTCAAATGAAAGCACATTTTTACAAATACTACATTTAAAGAAGAGTGTTAGAGTTTTTCTTACTTGTTTTTGCTTTTTCTTAAAGTGCTTGTGCATTAAAGGGACTCCAAACTCATGAACCATCATGTAGATCAGATAAAGTGTATTAGCTATAAAACATGTTGAAGATCTTGAATTTTATAAATGGCATAATTTTGCAGCCCCCAATTTTACCTTAGTATTGATTCATGTTTAGCTGCACCAGCTAAAATATGGTTATCGAAATAAATAGTTGGAAGTTGTTCGATTCTGAATGAACCAAAAATTGCAAGCTCTATGTTACTGCTCATATATAATATTCATTACAATAAAACATTTCTGCCTTTTTCCATTTTGTTCGTATTCCTGGAGGAACCAAGGAAAAGTTTTTTTTTTATTTGGTTCAGCAAATAGAGTGCACAGGCATTTGCATGGAATTTGTGAATCTGTAGATACATAAAAACTACATGAAGCATTGGTGGAGGACAGCTGGAGAAATACTCAATGCTTTTAAATACTTTTATGAAGCACTTAAAAAATAATTAGTTATTAGTTATAATTTCAGTGTTTTATTTTATGATAAAAAACAAACAAAACAAAAAAAGTTAGAGGTCCTAAATCAGAGGATGAACTAACCTTAAAAGGTTAGTTCTATGGACATGATAACCCATTCTAAGAGCAACCCCTTTTATTTCACTTGTGCCCTTCACAGGGAGAAATATCCTGTAGTATATCAGTCTGGTCCCACTCACTAGGGTGACCCAGCCCAGAAATACCAGGCAATTCTACCCTGAACAGGAGAAATGTGGCCCCCTTGCTCACTGTGCCTTAGGGAGTTGAGCTACACCTCACATAACGGAATAGACATCTTATATGAAACCCTGGTTCCTCCCTAGGTTTCTAATCCTGTTGGACAAAATGGCTCTAATAAAGCAAGATAGATGAAATAATTAAAAATTAACAGTTGTATTTATTTACTTTATTATTAAGTCAGGTTCTTCTAAAGAGAATACTATAAACATGACACTACAGTGGTTCTTTAAGTTGCTTGCTGGCCCACCATCATAATAAATCTTACGTTTCGCACCTTATGTGCATGTACTTATTTTGCTGCTATTTTTCCACCTTATCCCAAGAATATCCCAAGCACCCATGGGCGTAGGAGCCCCAAAAAATCTGGGGGGGATAATTCAACTCTACTCCCAGGACAGGAAGCAGGGGTGGATCTACCGTCGGTGCACCCAGTGCAATGCACCAGGGCCCTGCTCTTGGGGTTGCCCCATTGTTGCAGTGCCCATCAAAAAATTCATTTTTTAATTTCCTTGTTTAAATATATATATTTAAATATATATATATATATATATATATATATATATATATATATATATATATACAATGTATGCCTATATATCAACTTATTATGTATTTTACCCTTAAATAAACTGGATAAATGAGACCAGCAGTTCATCTAAGGGGAGCAGGTTCTTGAGTACACTCAGGGATCATTATCTGGCCCAGGTTATTCAAGAGCCTACTAGACATGAAGCTATCTTAGATTAAGTCATCACAAATAATATTGATATAGTATCAAATGTTGAAATAGGGCAACCTTTGGCAAACAGTGATCACAACACAGTCTCATTTGCGATTAAATTAAATTTAAAAAAAAGTAAGGGTCCAACAAATACTCTTAGGTCACAAGTACTCTTAGTAACAAGTACTCTTAAGGTCAGATTTTAACGGTCTAAGGGCAGCAATACAAAGTATAGACTGGGACAGAGAACTGGCAGGTAAAAATACTGAACATAAATGGACAATATTTAAATCCTTACTAAATATACATACTTATCACCATATACCAAGTGGGAATAAAAGTAAAATGAGTAAATCACATCCAATGTGGCTTAACAATGATTTAAAGATCAAGATACAGAGTAAAAAAACAGGCATTTAAATTATACAAACAAGAGGGGACAGAGACTGCTTTACGGGAGTACAAGGAAATCAACAAGGCTTGCAAAAGGGCTATTAGACTGGCTAAAATAGAAAATGAAAAATTAATTGCAAAAGAGAGTAAGACTAACCCTAAAATATATTAATGGGAAGCAGGCAAGGAAGGAAGCTATAGGAACATTACAATGTGACACAGGCCATCTGAAAATTAATGACCAGGAAAAGGCAGATGAGCTAAATAGGTTCTTTTCTTCGGTATAAACAAGGGAGGTACCAGTGGTTGGTACACTGCAACATAATAGGGCTTGTAACGGAACCCATCACTGTTTACCCTGTTTTATGATTATTATGGTTAAAATATGATCCTACTATTATACTGCATGTATGTTGGTTTATGCTCTGCAGAATATTGTCCCAGACATTTGCAGCTACTTGGCATGGGAGATAATCCTGTTACAGAGACTCCGCATAAGATAAAGGAAGTCTATTGTATACAGTGTTTTCATTCTCAGATAAGAACAAAGAAGTGTAATTGAATCAATGTCTGATTGTATCAAAGTTGCCAGGGAGCCTCGGGGAGGTGTGACCAGACCTATTGTTCTCTTTATGTGTATTGTGTGGCCAAATATGGGCATGTGTATTGCCTGTGGGAAGAGATGGGTATAAATATTTCTGCAGAACAAAATAAAGTCAGTATTCATTTGACTCCCAAATTGTGTGTCGTCCAATATGGGAGGTCGGGGATGGTGAAACTGTAGTGCCTCTTGGGTATTTTACCGTATACCAGCGGAGATATTGGACTGCGTGTTCCAGCTCCGTTACAGGGCTACACTATGTTTGCCGAATAATTGGTTAACGCAGGAAGTAATCCAAAAGAGGTTGGAAAAAATAAATGTTAATAAAGCCCCAGGTCCTGATGGAATACATCCAAGGGTACTGAGGGAACTGGGTTCTGTAATAGCCAAACCTTTATATTTAATTTTTCAAGATTCACTCAACACAGGGTCTCTACCAGATGACTGGAGAAAAGCAGATGTGATACCTATATTTAAAAAGGGAGCAAGAGCAAATCCGGGGAATTATAGACCAGTGAGCCTCACTTCTGTAGTGGGGAAGCTTTTAGAAGGGTTAATAAGGGATAATATACAAGAATATGTCTATTTGAACAGGATTATAAGTAGGAGTCAACATGGATTTATGAGGGATAGGTCATGTCAAACAAATCTAATCAGTTTCTATGAGGAGGTTAGTAGGAACCTGGATCAAGGCAACTCAGTGGATGTAGTCTTTTTGGATTTTGCAAAGGCTTTTGATACAGTGCCACATGGGAGACTATTGTGCAAACTAAGGGATACAGGAATTGCAGTAAATATCTGCTCATGGATTAAGAGCTGGCTAAAAGACAGGAAGCAAAGGGTTGTTGTAAATAAATACTCCAATGGGACTAATGTGGTAAGTGGGGTTTCTCATGGTTCAGTATTAGGTCCTCTCCCTTTTAACATATTTATTATGAGGTGGGACTGGAAAGTAGTGTCTCCATTTTCGCTGATGACACAAAGTTGTGAAAGGTAATTAAACCAGATAATGATGTGCTTTCCCTCCAAAGGGATTTACATAAAATTGAGGAATGGGCATCTAAATGGCAGATGAGATTTAATATGAATAAATGTAAAGTTATTCATCTGGGAAGGAAAAATAGCCATGCAATTTATAATATTAATGGAGCAAATATAGGGGTATCAGATATTGAAAGCAGCAGCTGCAAAGGCAAGTAAAATATTAGCATGTATTAAGAAGGGTATAGAAGCAAGGGAAGCAAATATAATTCTGGCACTATACAAATCTCTAGTACGCCCTCATTTGGAATATGGAGTAGAATTTTGGGCACCACTTCATAAAAAGGACATTTTAGAGCTGGAAAAGGTACAGAGGAGGGCAACAAAACTAATAAGGGGAATGGAGGGGCTAAGTTATGAAGAAAGACTAACCAACTTAAACTTATTTTCTCTAGAAAAAAGGCGTCTAAGAGGAGATATGATTACCTTATATAAATACATCCAGGGTCAGTATAAAGATTTGTCAAGGGAGCTTTTTGTGCCAAGAGGTTTTCAACTGACAAGAGGACATCCCTTGAGGTTAGAAGTAAAAAGATTCCACCTTAAAGAAAGAAAAGGGTTCTATACAGTAAGGGTAGTTAATCTGTGGAATTCTCTACCAGAGGAGGTGGTGACAGCGGATTCGATAGATAACTTTAAAAGGGGACTGGATTTATTTCTAATTAAAAAGGGTTATCCTGGATAATTAAAGAGAGAGTATTGATCCAGGGAGAAATCCAATCGCCAGTATCTGGGGTCAGGAAGGAATTAGTTATTTTTCCCTT
This sequence comes from Discoglossus pictus, assembly GCA_027410445.1. Taxonomy (NCBI): domain Eukaryota; kingdom Metazoa; phylum Chordata; class Amphibia; order Anura; family Alytidae; genus Discoglossus; species Discoglossus pictus. The sequence goes on from CM050169.1 coordinate 147,069,241, forward strand.
TGAGATGATTGGCTAATTTTCACTTGGGTTTTTTTTTTCTATTTGCCTTCGTCTGGATTAATTAATCATTTAAAAAAAAAAAAAATAGTTGATTAATAATTATCTAACAACTAATTAATTAATAACTAATACACATATTGCAGATCAGAGGAGATCTTAAAAGGTTGAATTTGATGGACTGAAAGTCTTTTTTCAACCTTAATTACTATGGGCCTCATTCTATTATCGGCCGTAAATCGGCCGTAAGGCTGCGATTCCTTGCGGGGGTTCTGTTAACTCGCGATTCTATTATACGGCCCCGCAAGGATCTCCTCTTACGGCCGGCCGCATATCTTGAAACCGGCCGTAAGCTGTGAAATCTAAAAACGCAAAAATAAATTCAAGCCTGCACTGTACAGCTCTGTGAATGCTAGGGATCATATTGGGGGACATGAGGATTAAAAGTAACCCACTCTCAAGCTTGCACATCAGCCCAAACCCGAGTTCAAATTAACTGTTTATTTTCCGGCTGCGGCGTGGGCGGGTCTGAAGTGCTCCAAGCACTCTGGACTTTTTACATGGATATTTTACGGATATTAAAAATAAAATATTTTACGGATTTGAGTATAGGATAATTATGTGCTATTTTTTCTAACACCTAAAATCCCTTTATAGTCTTCTCAAAGTGCAGGATGGCTTTATTTGAGCTATTTTATGTGCTTAATTGGTGCTAGCGGGACCTCTTTCCTGCAAGTAAGCTGCGGCTCGTTTTTAGCCTTGCAGAGAGGGTTCCCGGAGCAATTGAATTGCAAATAGGAATTTCTTACGGCCGAAACTCTTGCGGCCGTTTTAGATCAAAGGCTTTCCTCCGGCGCGAGCGGCCGCAAGAGATAGCAAGGCACCGGCCGCAAGCCTGCCGGAGCCCCCGGCCGTAAGGGAATAGAATAGCAGAATAGCTTGCGGCCGGTCCTTGCGGCCCCGCAACGGCTGCGGCCGCTAATAGAATGAGGCCCTATATAATTTATATATATATATATATATATATATATTATGTACGTCTAGATGTCAGCTTATTATGTATATAATACTGGTCTATAGAGCTGATAGAGCTGGCCAATCTGGTAATGCATGATTAAATTTAATTTTCCTATTTTTTTTCTCCTTCAGTTCCTACACCCCTGCAAGCACTTAACCCTTCTAAATGTAATGTGGACCAGGATTTACCTCTTGAGGAAACTTATACAAACTCTGAGTACACTTTATCTATACCTTAGCGTCTACCTCAACACGTCAGCTGCGCAGTCTACTGTCCTGTTTGCTCCTCACAGATTACTTGTTACTGGTTTGTTAAGTATGAAACAAACTAACAGCATTAGCATTAGCCGTGTAAACCATGAACATAAAGCAATTTTTAAAGTATTTAAATTCATGAAGCCTCTGCTTATGAAAAGCAAATTTAATCTTGACTTTATTGTGTAACGATCGGACAGTTTGATCATCGGTGAGTGATTTTTATCTAACAGTGGGCGAGAAAAAAAGAGGGGAGTGGGGGTGGGGTGGTCGGTCAGAACCAGGAAACATATCAAATGTTTAAACATCCCTCTCACACATGAAACTTCCACTAAAATGTCATGGATGACTCCAGGGTCATCAACATTTATTTTTAAATATGAGGTGTATGGCTTTTTCCTTGCATAGTTTTTACCATTGTATGTGCATTAAAGGGAAATTTACCTCACTGTAAGCGATCTTCATTGTGTGAAAGATCACACAAGATTGTATGTAAAAATAATCTCTTTTTAATTACACTAAAAACAGCTAAAAAACCTAAATGTTTAATTCTGTTTACAAACACACATTGTGCTGCCTACTGGCCGTTTCATTACATTTAATAACAAAAAGCTGCGGCACACAGTGAGGAAAGTGATTGATTGCATTTCTAATTTCATTGAAATACTGCTCTCAAAAGTTAACCCATAACTGACCTATTTAGGTGTTTCCATAATTCCATGTTCTGCACAGATTGATCTGTTGAGGGTTAACACTGTTTTTCCTTGTATTCACTACACAGAGCTGTAGCTGCGGGGCTGGTAGTGGGCAGTCAGTGACACATGTAAACATGGATTTTCCTTTATCGAATTCTCAGAGAAAAATGCATGTATTTCGAAAATTCAAAAGTATTTCAGCATGCTTTCAGGAGATCTTTACAGTGATGTGTTTCAAGTTGGGCTGAATTAAGAGGCCCTTTAAGTAGCCAAAACATAGTCACAAACAGGCATGTGTAATATTTAATAGTACCTACCTGCCAAGGGTACACAGTCCTTTCGTTGCAATGTGTTTGATTACAGTTGAGCATGAGATGCAGAGCATGAGCAACAGAGTACACAGCAGTATAAATACTGAAGCTTACTCTGTGTTCTGAAGCAGCTATAAAGTCCTTCACAGTTGTGTTTAGGCAACCGTCACATTTCTGATTGCAATTGCCATATGCATCTGGATCTCTTGAATTCTCTTTGCTCTGATAATACACACCCAGAAGATACTCATCCAGGCCTGGGATCTTCACATACTTTGTTGCAATGCCCAAAACCACTCCTAGCCTATTAATATTGGGTAGGTCATATATGTTTTTGGACACTGACCAAGTTTCAGGTGCAATCCAGATTTTCCTCAAAATGTTAATTTCTATAACAACTTTAAAAAAATCAGCAGCTATGGCTTCCTGAGAAAATACCACAATGACTTTGACGTTTGTAAGAGTGATATTGTTAGCAATTTGCAGTACTGAATTCTGCCATTCATTCTCCTTGCCTGGCAATTTCATTGGTATCAGTGCTTGGTAGGCAACACATATGTTTGAATCTGCTACGGAGTCAAGGAATTCCTGTATGCTGTGTCTTCCATAATTATCAGCACTCCCCAACACGGCAATCCAACTCCAATTAAAAAAATTAAGGATGTCAATAATTGATTGTTGCTGCAATGTTCTGCTGGGGATGGTCTGGAAACAGGATGAAAGTTGGCTTGTAGCAACAATGTTCATCTGTAAGAGAAATTAGTCATTAATCAACAGGTTAATTGACAACTTAGATGTGTTTTGTTAATAAGTAAAAACAGAGGTGCTCATCAGGGAACGAACTAACCTTAATAGGTTAGTTATATGGCCATGATAAGTCACTCTGAGAGCAACCTCTTTTAGCTCACTTGTGCCCTTCACAGGGAGAAATATCCTGTAGTATATCAGGTTGGCCCCACTCAAAAGAGTGACCCAGCCCCGAAATACCAGGAAATTCTATCCTGAACAGGAGAAACAGCAAACCCCAGACACGTTTCGGCCTTGATGGGCCTCGTCAGTGAGGTGCAGCTGAACTCCCTAAGGCACAGTGAGCAAGGGGTCCACGTCTGGAGTCCCCTATTACCCTTAGGGGGACTAAACCCTAAGGATAATTTGCATAAACAAAAAACTAAGTCAGAGGTGCTCATCAGAGAACGAAACAACCTTAATAGGTTAGTTCTATGGCCATGATAAGCCACTCTGAGTGCAACCTCTTTTAGCTCACTTGCTCACTGTGCTTTAGGGAGTTCAGCTGCACCTCACTGATGAGGCCCATAAAGGCCGAAACTCGTCTGGGGTTTGCTGTTTCTCCTGTTCAGGGTATATTTGCCAGGTATTTCTGGGCTGGATCACTCTAGTGAGTCAGACCAGACTGATATACTACAGGATATTTCTCCCTGTGAAGGGCACAAGTGAGCTAAAAGAGGTTGCTCTCAGAGTAGCTTATCATGGCCATTGAACTAACCTATTAAGGTTAGTTCGTTCTCTGATTAGCACCTCTGACTTAGTTTTTTTGTTAATAAGAAAACACAGTGTCATAATTCTAAAATTTGTGAAATTACATTTTGGGCAAAACATTTTTACAAAATTGCAATCTGGTCTATTATAAAGACTCATCTATGAGTTATTTTTCTAGGGTTTGAGGGTTTAGATTTTGGTTACACTAGAAGTTAGATTTAACATTATGCACTGGGATTATGGTTAATGTTAAAAAAATCATCAGTTATTTGCAGTTATTGATATGTGACAAATGTAAGACTCCCAAACCCTAGTTAACAGTTATTTACAGTTGATATGTGACATGAGACCATCCCTTCCCAGTTGTAATATCAAAGCATATTACTTTGCTCTATTGCAGGGATGTTTTTTTTTGTAATAGCTAATAAGTTATAGTTACATGTTAACCTGTGCAGTAACAACAGAATCGTGCTAATCTATATGAGACTGGAGGAGACTATTATTTGAAGTAAACTGTGGATATCTATAGAAATGGAAGTGTCTATGTGCATTACCTTACTCCAAGGCACCTGCTGAATTTGGGGAATACTTTGGACTGGGGTAACAAACATGTAATATTGAAATTGTAATGTTTGTGTTTCAATATAAAAAATGTCAAGTATGTGTCAAGCCTGTAATGGCTCAGGGTAAGCTGGAAGAGAGCTAGAAGCACTACTGCTTAGAAACTGTGACCAGCCACTTGGATTCCACCTAAACCAGCCAGCTGAAGAAGCCAGCAGGAATCATAGTTCTCAGGGCTGTGGAGAATAAAATCCTTTGCCTGAGCTGTAATGCTCTGTATGTAGCCCAAATAGATCAAGCAGTACACCCTGCACGCATGTCTCCTGGTCAGTTCTATCATTATTGAATGAGGAGGGGGCATATTTCATTCTGAACAAACATCCATATTTCCCTCCTGATATAGAACAAGCCAAACAAGCCAGCTATACACGGGCTTCATAGGGCTAGGGCCAGTAACTGGTGAAGGGGGTTACGGTTAGGGCCGGCAAGTGGTGTAGGGGGTTAGGAGGCTTCCCGTACCGTGAGTGCACATAACAGGATAGATCCAGGCCGGCAAGGTGTGTAGGGGCTTAGGGTTAGGGGTTTAGGGAGTACATCAGGACGCAAGCTCGCCCGGCACCAGGAGGCTTCCAGTGATGTGTGTGCACATAACAGGATACATCCGAATTGGAATCTAGATTTTTTTATGTAATTTTTTTGCAGAGAGGAGAGCTTAGGATTTTCTGTATTATGCATTTTAGGAATCACCCTTTTTGCTCTTAGGAGCAGTTCTAATGTGAGGACTAGTATAAATTAGTAACCACATAATTAATTATTAATTGGACACTGTAGCCCAATATTTTATTATATGCACTGTTTTTACATAAATTAATTCCATGGCAATGCCAGTGATGACTGAATGTTCAACCTGTAGAGCATCACATACCTGGGGAAGAAGTATCATGTTGAATAGGTCAGCTGTGGTTTCAGCAGCATCACTGCTATCAGGACCAATCACAGAGATTACTTTGGGGGTGTAGCTAATGTAATCATCACTCAGGTCTACAACTTCATCTCTTGATAGGAAATCCAGAGCTGGTTGGATGTTGTTGTAGATATTGCATGTGTCAAAGACCTCATACCCCAAACTGATGTTTGGAAGCAAAGTGCTACAGTTGTTGATCTCTTCCAAGGCAAACCTCATGGCTTGAAAATAGGTATAGCCAACAAGGTTGGGACTCAAACTATAAAAAGAAGAAAGTGCAATATTAACAAAAGTGCAATGACATTACAAGCTCAGTAGTTGTTATGGACACGGCATACATTAACTATGTAATGTTTTTTCCTTAATGGAATTGTCAAAAATATCAAAAATATTCTAAAAACAATGGGCTATATCTAATTGTCCAACGTGAGACTGATGTGCATTAACCATTGAAGCAATGTTTACTGGTCATGTAGTCACTGTGTCTGGGCATATTCTCAGGTGGCCATCAATGCCTGTGCCAGTCAACAACTAAGGTGAGGCTGGTGTTCTGTGTCACCTCCACATTTGTACATTGGAAATGCTCTATTAAAAGTCCATATTCAAAATATACAGTAAGCATACAGGAAATATTAACTAGACCTCCCAGTTTAGAGTTCCTTATAGAATAAATATGTCCCTAGTATGACAATAATCTGGTGATTATATTCTTTAGAGTCCTGTTGGGGAATTAGACAAGCTGTTGATTGAAATTACTTTATATAATTAGACTTATTGGGGTTCACTGTGCTTGATATAACTTGGATGTGGTGGCTTATTTTAAAACTGTAAAATCCTTTTAATTAAAAAATGCTTCAATTATTTATCCACTTTTAAAATGATTGTCTTTATACATGACAGAGATAAATAACTGAATGTATTAACTCTGATGTCTATTAGAAGGCAGCAGTCAGATTTACCCAGCATTAATGTTTTAAATTAAATCAAGAGTTTAAGTTGATCCAAGCAATTCAGTGTATAATTCAGGCTGTCATGAAGAGATTGATTGTATCATGATTGACTAAAAACTAACATTAAAACAGGAATTTTCAGCAGAATGTATTTAGATTTGTATACTAATAGATGAAAATTCCCATTAAGCAAAGTAGGCAGCTTCCTAGGAGTGCCTGCCTGAAAAAAAAATCAGACTACTGTGTGAAACCTCTCCACTTACACAATATTATATGCATTAAGTATTGAGTGACTTGTAGGTGGGGATAACAAAGCCCCTCTCTGATTGACTGAATTATTGCTCGTCTATAGACATATTCAGCCTTATTAAATTGCAATTCGGCAAATTCTAAAGGGCTCGATATAAGCACATAGCATATTTTTTTTACAGAAGTTTTTAGTCACAAACTAAAAACTTCTGTAAAAAAAATATGCTATGTGCTTATATAGAATAAGCAATTGCAATTGCAAAAGAATTGCGAATTGCAATTTAATACGGCTGATTGTGTACATAGGATTCTTTGAGTTGTACTTTCATTATGATATCAGTGATAGACATTTCAGGCAATAGAATTACAACTGCAAGACTGTCTTGAGAATCCATGTCATTAGGATGAGGTCAATCATTCAGTTTGTTCAGATTAATGTCACAAATTTAAACAATAGAGCTACTGAAGTTTTAAAACTATCTGTCTACCCATCATATTAATGATGGAAAATACACAAGCAGGCCTGCTGACATACAAAGTTCTACACAGAGTCCCAGCTACCTGAAGGAGCTCCTGAGATCTGAAAATAAAGATTTGTGGATGAAATATAGGTTTACAAGTCTAATTACAAGTCTAAAATTTTATATACTTATTGTATATCTAAGCAATTATGCTATGATTTACTACATCCACTGCTTTATAATTAAAGGGATTTTCTTATTTTTCTGTTCAATTTAATTTGTTGTTTTGATATAATAAATGCACTTTTATTGCAATCCCTTTAAACCAATAGCTTCCCCTTTTAGAGCTATACACAGAATTTGAGTTATTATGATAATGGAAAGAATATACAAAGCGTCATCACATAAGGGATGATAGCTGTGATGAAACTCAGTTCTGCCAAGGGAACTTTACGTCTGGACAATTGAGCAAATATATGATGTCACAAGTATACAACATAGTAGTGTGGTGCTTTAAGTGTTAGTTTTTTTTATTTAATACTGTGCTAATATGAAGCAAAACTATCACCAAACAATTTCTTTGTTTTCTTTGTTTAATTACAAATTAAGAAATCTAAAGTTTAATAGTGTGTTTCAAATATATTAGATCTTTAGACTTGAACCCGAACAGTATCAGCTGGTATTTGTGGATATTTTGTGACAGTTGACATGTTATGTATAGAGGCCAGACATTTATTGCAGAGCCAATACCTGTAACATTGTCTATAACCTGTAGTTGTAGTCGGGGGTTTCTCTCTAGTGATAGTAGCTTGAGGTATGGCATTTTTAGCTATATCGTCCTAGCCTGATTAGAGGACTAGGGAGAGGAAAATGAAGCTAGAGTGATGGGTGAGGTGGGTAGATTGACGCCAGCTGGGGTTTGGATTAGGGTAGGCGGTATTTATAGGGTGTCGGGGAGTTCCAGCCCCTCCCACAATCACAGGTTACATTTTAACCTGTTAATTGTAGTCAGGGCTTTCTCTCTAGTGATAGTAGCTTGAGGTATGGCATTTTTAGCTACGTCGTACTAGCCTGATTAGAGGCCAAAAAGTACAAAGTAGTAGGTAAGGAGATAATTGGATTGAGAAATCCTGGAATGCTTACTGATCTCATTGGCTTGCTAGAGGTACAATGCAACATGGCTCAGCATGCGAGGGGTATGTTCATGTTATGGTAAGGCTCAGTATTTCCTGGGGAACATTAAACTATGACAAAGCTTGGCATGCGATTGGTAAATTATGGTAGGATAGGCCCGGCGTGCAAGGGGTACGTTGTGGGATGATATGGCATTGCGTTCAATGGGCGCGTTTATGGAATGACGTGGCTTGGGATGCGAGGGAACATTATAATATGGCACAGCTCAGGATATAAGGGAAACATAATCGTAAGGTGGCTCGGCATGCGAGGGGTACAGTATGACGTGGCTCGGCATGCGAGGGGTACAGTATGACGTGGCTCGGAATGCGAGGGATATGGTATGACGTGGCTCGGGAGCTGGTAGAGCAGGAGCGCGAGGGGCAGCAGGAGGCATCGGGGGTGGCAGAGCGCAAGGAGAAGCAAGGCTGCCAGGAGGAGTGGCAGGAGGCCAACAGATGCAGCAGAATATGAGGAGCCACCAGGAGTGGCAGGAGGAGTGGAACGTGAGAAGCAGCAGGAGGAGATGAGTGTAAGGAGCCGCTAGAAGCGACGGGAGGAGCGGAGAGTGAGGAGCTGCCAGTAGCAGCATCAGGAGTGGAGCTTGAGGAGCTGCCAGAAGCAGGAGATGGGAGAGCAAGATCGCCAGGAGCAGCAGGAAGGGCAGCAGAGCGTAAGGAGCAGCCAGAAGAAGCGGAGCCTGAGGAGTCGCCAGGAGCAGCAGTAGGAGCTGAGTGTGAGGAGCTGCCAGGAGCATGAGTAGGGACCGCAAGGCCGCCAGTAAACAGCAGGAGGTGCAGCGGAGCGTAAGGAGTTGCCAGGAGCAGCAGGAAGAGTGGATCGGGACAAGGCCTCCAGAAGGAGCGGGGGGAGCGTGAGGAGTGGCAAGAGGAGCGGAGTGTGCGGAACTGCCAGGAGCCGCAGGAGGAGCGTAGTGTGTGGAGCTGCCAGGAGTGTCAGGAGGAGCGTAGAGTACAGAGCTGCCAGGAGCGGCAGGAAAAGCGGAGCATGAGGAGCCGCCAGGAGAAGTGGACAATGAGGAGGAGCCAGGAGTGACAGGAGAAACGGAGCGTGAAGAGCCTCTAGGAGCAGCAGGAGAAGCGTAGCTTGACGAGCTGCCAGGAGCGGTAAGAGAAGCAGAGCAAGAGGAGCCGCCAGGAACAGCAGGAGGAGCGCAGCATGAGGAGCTGCCAGGCACATCAGTGAGGCAGCCAGGAGCAGCAGGAGGAGGCAGGCTGGCAAAAGCAGCAGGAAGAGCGAGGCCGCCATGAGAAGTAGGAGGAGCGAGGCCAACATGAGGAAGACAGGAACAGCAGGAGGATCGAGGCCGCCATGAGCTTGGCAGGAGCAGCAGGAGGAGGAGGGAGATCGCCATGAGGCCGTCAGGAGCAGCAGGAGGAGGGAGGCAGTCAAGGGGCCGGCAGGAGCAGCAGGGGGAGTGAGGCTGCAATGAGGCTGGTAGGAGCAGCAGGAGGAGTGAGGCTACAATGAGGCTGGCAGGAGCAGCAGAAGGAGTGAGGCTGCCATGAGTCTGGCAGGAGCAGCAGGAGGGAAGCCGCCATGAGGCCACCATAAGTCTGCCAAGAGCTCAGGAGGAGCAAGGCTGCCATGTCCAGCAGTGGTGTGGAGTGTGAGCAACAGAGTGAAAGAGCAGAGACAAGGATGGGGGCAGGGGATGGAGTCCCAGAGACAGGAGAACAGACAGGGGAGTTGAGACAGGTCCCACCAGGAGCCAGATGCAGCATGAACAGCACAGAGGCCCAGCATGATAGTAGATTGACGCCAGCTGGGGTTTGGATTAGGGTAGGAGGTATTTATTGGGTGAGAGGAAGTACCAGCCCCTCCCAAAACCACAGGTTACTGTAGCGGAACCCATCACTGTTTTACCCTGTTTTATGATTATTATGGTTAAAATATGATCCTACAATATGTATGCTGGTTTATGCTCTGCAGAATATTAGCCAGACTTTTGCAGACCTAGGCTAATAGATAATCCTATTACAGAGATTCAAGAGATAAGAAAGTTGTAAAGGATCCTTGCATTTTCCAAAGTGTTTTCATTCTCAGATAAGAACAAAGAAGTGTAATTGAATCAATGTCTGATTGTATCAAAGTTGCCAGGGAGGTGTGACCCACCTATTGTTCTCTTTATGTGTATTGTGTCGCCAAATATGGGCATGTGTATTGCCTGTGGGAAGAGATGGGTATAAGTATTTCTGCAATAACAAAATAAAGTCAGTATTCATTTGACTCCCAAATTGTGTGTCGTCCAATATGGGAGGTCGGGAATGGTGAGACTGTAGTGCCTCTTGGGTATTTTGTCGTATACCAGGGGAGATTTTGGACTGTGTGTTCCTGCTCCATTACATTTGTTGGCAAGTGGTGGAATTGTTCCCACGGTCAGAAGGACAGCTACAGGAGACACCATTCCGTGGAGTACAAATTGAGGGCAACGCTAGTATCCGTACAGTGTCCCTGGCTACAGCAGGATGGAACCGGCTATTTTTCGGACAGCATTCTATCATAAGGAGGAGGAGGCGGCCGCAGACTACAGGGAAACAGACAGAAAGGAACTCTGGTATGATGCCCTGGAAGATGCCCAATGGCGGCGAGGTGAGAGTCTCCCCAGTGATGAGCAGCGGGTACAGAAGCGTGTGGCGATGCGGATGTATCTATTGGGAGAGCAGCCCCTGGATGAGTGGGTGACAAGACTAGAGACCCTGGTATGGCGAGAGCTCTGGCTAGACAACGCATACCAGGCCCTCTGGTGGCATACCGTTCGACTTACCCCCTGGACGGCTGAACACGACTTACCGGAGGGGGATGATTATGATGGCCCGGGTTTATTATGGGATGCCTTGGAGGACGATATTGATCTTGGCAGCACGGAGGGGTCTAGGTTTTGGGACATCTACGACTACCGGATGGACATGTATGTCTGGGATGACGAAGGCGAGGTGAGCAAAGACATGACCCACCTGGTAACGAGAGAGTGGGAGCTGGAGCAGGACTACCAACACCTGCTCAGCCTTGTGCAGCCCCAACCTACTCGACAAGCAGAACCAGACTTCATTGACTGGTCCTGGGATGACCTCCAGATGGCAGGTAGAGATGGGACCGAGGTCTCTCTACCGGCCCTACAGAGGGCAGAAGGTGTCGTCCTTCCCCCCCAGCGGCAGTGTGAACCCCAGGGGGCAGAAGGTGTCGTCCTTCCCCCCCAGCGGCAGTGTGTACCCCAGGGAGCTGAAGGTGTCGTCCTTCCTCCCCAGCAGCAGTGTGTACCCCAGGGGGCCGAAGGTGTCGTCCTTCCTCCCCAGCGGCAGTGTGTACCCCAGGGAGCTGAAGGTGTCGTCCTTCCTCCCCAGCGGCAGTGTGTTCCCCAGGGAGCCGAAGGTGTCGTCCTTCCTCCCCAGCGGCAGTGTGTACCCCAGGGAGCTGAAGGTGTCGTCCTTCCCCCCCAGCGGCAGTGTGTACCCCAGGGAGCTGAAGGTGTCGTCCTTCCTCCCCAGCGGCAGTGTGAACCCCAGGGGGCAGAAGGTGTCGTCCTTCCCCCTCAGCGGCAGTGTGAACCCCAGGGGGCAGAAGGTGTCGTCCTTCCCCCCCAGCGGCAGTGTGTACCCCAGGAAGCAGAAGGTGTCGGCCTTCCCCCCCAGCGGCAGTGTGTACCCCAGGGAGCTGAAGGTGTCGTCCTTTCTCCCCAGCGGCAGTGTGTACCCCAGGGAGCTGAAGGTGTCGGCCTTCCCCCCCAGCGGCAGTGTGTACCCCAGGGAGCTGAAGGTGTCGTCCTTCCTCCCCAGCGGCAGTGTGAACCCCAGGGGGCAGAAGGTGTCGTCCTTCCCCCTCAGCGGCAGTGTGAACCCCAGGGGGCAGAAGGTGTCGTCCTTCCCCCCCAGCGGCAGTGTGTACCCCAGGAAGCAGAAGGTGTCGGCCTTCCCCCCCAGCGGCAGTGTGTACCCCAGGGAGCTGAAGGTGTCGTCCTTTCTCCCCAGCGGCAGTGTGTACCCCAGGGAGCTGAAGGTGTCGGCCTTCCCCCCCAGCGGCAGTGTGTACCCCAGGGAGCTGAAGGTGTCGTCCTTCCTCCCCAGCGACAGTGTGTACCCCAGGGAGCTGAAGGTGTCGGCCTTCTCCCACAGCGGCAGTGTGTACCCCAGGGAGCAGAAGGGGCCGTCCTTCCTCCCCAGCAGCAGTGTGAACCCCAGGGGGCAGAAGGTGTCGTCCTTTCCCCCCAGCGGCAGTGTGAACCCCAGGGGGCAGAAGGTGTCGTCCTTCCCCCTCAGCGGCAGTGTGAACCCCAGGGGGCAGAAGGTGTCGTCCTTCCCCCCCCAGCGGCAGTGTGTACCCCAGGGAGCAGAAGGTGTCGACCTTCCTCCACAGCGGCAGTGGGTACCCCAGGGGGCCAAAGGTGTCGTCCTTCCCCCCCAGCGGCAGTGTGAAACACAGGGGGCAGAAGGTGTCGTCCTTCCCCCCCAGCGACAGTTTACCCTAACCAGGGGAGACACCAATCTCCCAGACGGCGCAGATGGGACCGTGGTCTCTGCGCCCACAGCTTGTCCAGATCCCCAACTACCGTCACTGGGACAACCGGAGGAGGGGGTAAGTACAAATTCCCCTCCCCAGCTAACTTCTAATGTGGCCCCAGGGTTAACAGAGGAAATGTTAACCCCCACGTTTCCCTGGCTACTGAGCCGGAATATGTCCCAAGTACCCCAGCAGAAGAGCTGACAGCGGGGCAGAGTGCAGTCGGCCTCTGCCCTCCCTTTGTCCCTTGTACAGAGCAGGAGGTCCTGCAGGTTATACCAGCAGAAAAGCTGGCATCAGGGCAGAGTGCCGCTGGCCTCTGCCCCTCAAGTCCCCTCAGCGTGTTGCACCATCACCCCAGCAAAATATCCAGGTGCCTGGTTAGACTTCCCCCCAAAGGGGAGATGTGTGACGAAGTGCCCTTCGCCACTTTGGCTTGGAGAGGACTGTTTGCCAGCCTCCTGCCCTGCGACTATGGCCCTGGTACATATTGCCCTTTGGAACCAGTGTTCGGCCATACCAGAGTGTATGTCACTCATTCTGGCCCTTTACATACAGGGGGTCATTCTGTACTTGCCCTGTGGGAGCGGTGATACCCCAGATAGCTATGCCATGGAGCCCATTCATATGATGAAAGACTATGGGAAAGACTTTAGCTACTTGGCAATTGAACTGTGTGAAGAGGATCTGAGCGCTATTCGGGAGTTTTGTGCGCTCAGATCCCAGCTATCTGGGGATATGGGAAATGTGAGTAAATGTGAATTGCAGTAATGCTGATGGGTTGTCAAACTAGAGAATTGACCAACAAATACTTTTGTCCGGACATCCCCAGGCCGATCCGTCGGGATCAGACCGTGTATGCCGGCTTATGGTCACGGGGGAGGTGTGTAGCTGAACCCATCACTGTTTTACCCTGTTTTATGATTATTATGGTTAAAATATGATCCTACAATATGTATGCTGGTTTATGCTCTGCAGAATATTAGCCAGACTTTTGCAGACCTAGGCTAATAGATAATCCTATTACAGAGATTCAAGAGATAAGAAAGTTGTAAAGGATCCTTGCATTTTCCAAAGTGTTTTCATTCTCAGATAAGAACAAAGAAGTGTAATTGAATCAATGTCTGATTGTATCAACGTTGCCAGGGAGGTGTGACCCACCTATTGTTCTCTTTATGTGTATTGTGTCGCCAAATATGGGCATGTGTATTGCCTGTGGGAAGAGATGGGTATAAGTATTTCTGCAATAACAAAATAAAGTCAGTATTCATTTGACTCCCAAATTGTGTGTCGTCCAATATGGGAGGTCGGGAATGGTGAGACTGTAGTGCCTCTTGGGTATTTTATCGTATACCAGCGGAGATTTTGGACTGCGTGTTCCTGCTCCGTTACAGTTACTTTTTAACATGTTAAATAAACTGGCACAATTGTTACTAAATAAAATAACCGTATTCTCTCAGTATTATTTCACTTTAATGTACTGTATATTCACGTTTTATTTAAAAAAAGGAAATAATGGGATACAATTTGTAATCTTTATTGCCTTTGGTAAGGAATAATTAATAATAAATAAAAGACAAAATAGGCATAAAATTAAGATAAAAGCCTATATTTGGATTGTCATATAGGAAACACTATAATCACCAGGAGGAATTCTCCTGTCTGGAGAATATAGTAACTAATGTAGCCTGTTGAATGCTTTTGTTGAATACTGCTAACAATATATGTGTGTATATCACATTGCATTGCAATAATAGCTAATAAATTAGTCATAAAAAGAGTGAAATTTCAAGAGATGCAATGGCAACTATTGCCTAGGGTTAATTGTCCATTATACCAATATAGAACATATGTGTTCGTAGATCATAATATATGATCACATAGACAGCTGGTTTATAAGCCAGAACCACAGCTATGATCTCCAAAGGAGGTTTCTCCTATCCGGAAGGCACAGTGACAACTGTTGCACAATATCTAGCTATGCCCTGTATTACGGAAAGTGAATATGTACAATTACATGTTCAAGAAAAGCTCTAGATACACAAATTTAATATTATTATTATTATAAACGTATTATTTTTATAATAGTAAACATGGATTTAGTTTACCAAAAAGGCCTGCATTATCTGCCCATTATATCAGCCTAAAGAATCTTATTTTATGTAACTCTTAGTATATTCTCATGCATATCACAGCCATGCTTCAATTTGTGTACTGTTTGTCACTATAGTTTCTGGTGGAATATTATGATGATCACTGTAATAATGTGGAAATGCAGCACTGCAGACATTTCAAGACCTCCCTCTAGAAAAAGTCTGATTTAGGAGTATTTGGTGCAACCAATCAGTGTATAGCACATATATTGTTTCTCCACAGAGCTCATTCACTCAGTTGGTGCAGCGTCCTGACACTTACTAATTAGAGTTTGTAAGAAGGTGGCATTTTACGGTGGTGGAATTAATAAAGATTACTTGGATAACCTTCACAGAATATGTTTTGTTTATGCAAAAGAAAAAACATTATGTGTAAACAGCCAAATTGTCATATTTATAGTATGCTCTAATGAATAACTTGACTTTAAAATGAGCAAAATATTTTACAAAGTTTAATTAAATGTAGCCTTTTGTTAACTATTTTATTCAATGTTGCTTTAATTCTGTAAAACATTTGTCTAACAAGATTAGACAAATGGGAGAAACTGTGGATTCAGATAAGATCACTATTCATGAATGACTGTAACTGTAAATATCCACTTGATAATAGAATAAATAGAAGAGTAATCCCTAGTAGAATCATCCTCCCCCTCAGCCTGCAAGCAAGCTAGCAGTCCAAGATAAGATCACGCATGACGCAAGCAGAGAAACCTAAAATGATTTACATAGCTTCTAATGTTATTCACAAATATGACGCTTTATAGTGATCCATAATGTTTAAAAAAACACTGTGTTAGTTGCATGAAAAGCAGATTAATATGGCCTTTTAATATGAATATAACAAAGATCTGTAACTTACCTAGAACAGTTTGCCACAATTGGTAGCTCATTATAAGACATGTCAGCCCAAGAGGAATGAAGACTGAATAATCCTCCAATTGTATAATCACCTCTTGAGACAAATTCCGAGACTGTAGCTTCATCCTCACAACCACATCCAGGATTAGGAATAAATATGACAACCAGAAGTGTAAATATATGAGCATCCATCCTATGTATTTAGCGTGATCAGTTTCACTACCAGTAAAAGTCAAAGACTCCCATTATAATTGTTGTGGAAATGACACTTTTTTCGGAGTAATCTCTTTAATCACTCTTGACTCTCTGTACCTTTTCACCCATGGTATTTAATTATAGGCCTCGAGAATTTACATCCATGCAATATATTGACTGTGCAAATTATCCTGTGTATAAAGCTTTTGATTTGCATGTAAGCAAGCCATTTGGGAAAGGTGTTTAAACATTATATTTTACACAACTATTTTAAAGGGCTGTTTATATTGGAGTGATGTTAGAGCAACTATCAGAACTACAGCATGTAAAATGCTGTATTTCGGATAGATACATGGCCAGAATGCCCAAAAGATCACAATGGCCATGACCCAAGACAATAGGGAATCAACTAGTGGCAGGTACTGCCAGCATGTATGTTGTTGTAATTTAGTCATTCAGTCGAGTATGACTCTTAGTGAGCCTATGGATTGCATAACGATAGGCACATTATGTGTTTGGTTGTGCCAATCCATAAGGTTTTCATTTTCTGCTATGACCTGCCCATCTTGGGGGACCGTAAATTGTATAGCTCACAGCATCATTGAGGTACACCCTTCACCATGACCATAAGGGATCCAGCATGTATATGTCATCCCTATTTCCAGATGCCTAATTCCCTCCTCTTGCTTTTGTTCACCTCTCACATAGTCTCTCTCCTGTTTACCTTCCCTAGCAATTTACCTGTGATCTGACCTAGGGAGACAAATCTGGTTACAGGGACACTAGATCAGAGAAGAATCCAGTTCCTAATTTGGTTGGTTTTTGAACACCTAATCAAATATCAGTTTACTCATGACACTGCATTCTCTGATTGAATAATAGATCATCCAATAAGAGAATGGAGAACAGATGATATATTCCCTTCTCTGACTTTCTGATCCATTAGCCCATCATAGAAAGGCAACATCATGATTATACTGATTTCTAGTTGGATTGGTTGGACAACCAATTATGTTAGGGATGTGAGTCTTCTCTGATTGTTAAATATTATCCGATCACATTTTGAGAATTTAAGTTCCTTTATTCAGATTTTCTGAACTTAAATTGTCAGCTATTTTAGCCTATTAGAAGCCTAGAAAGTATATATATATATATATATATATATATATATATATATATATATATATATATATATATATATATATGTACTGTATATATATGTAAAAGGCGGACCTGGTCAAAATGTGTCATTCGACCAGACGCTTCTGATAGGTTGAGCTTAAGTAGTTTAATTATTTGTTTATAAATTGGACTGGTTTTGGAAAGGCCAGTACCCTGGCCCCGAAGATGAAGACCAAGGACGCCAATCATGCTAGAAGAGGACATTGCCAGATGGCTAAAAGCAAGAGAGAAGAATCTGCATCATGGAGGGGCTGCAGTTGAGGAGCATTAGCTTAAAGAAAGATTAATTTATTTATTTATTGGAAGTGCCTGATTATACAGGTCTGACTGATGAGAAAAGATCTGGGTGTCTGTTGACATAGCTAAATCCAAGGAAGGTAATATAATAATTAACCTCTTTTTAAATGTTTCATTATTTTTTATTATTTAATTGTAGTATTTTTAACTTTTATGTAAATATTTTGATTTGATTGAATTTATTTTAGATTTTCATTGATTTATTATATACTGTAATGTTTTATAACATATATATTTTTTTCTGTAATTTTAGATTAAGTAGATTAGGTTTGAGTTTGAGTGTTAGGTTAGGGTGTAATGGTAGGGGGTTACTGTTAATGGCCTTTAGGTTCCATAGGAATTTCTGTGGTGGTATGTAGATGTCCCTTGGGGGTCCATAAAGACTAAGATATCTATATGGATACATATGAGGTCAGAGCATCAAGGGGGGTATGGAAGGGGTGTCCAATGCCACCCGGGAAACTTTACTTTTTTTATTTGATGACCAATAGGGCATAGAGAGAGGGGGTCATAAGTAAGCCCTCACATTCATATGTGTCACATTTGAATGTCTAAAACAAGTTAAATAAACTTGTTTCAGGCCCAGAATTCTAAAAAATACAGCTATTACACTGCACTCTGGGAACCTTAGCAGGGACATGCAAATGTGCCCACAAAGACTTTGCTCTTGCAATCCATAACAATATTAAACATGGCTTCCCTTAAGCATATGCCCTGAGCAAAGCTAGGGTTGGATTATACACAAGCTAGGAATCCCAGCCGTTTCAAGGTTACTCCCTATAATCCGCGTGGGGCCGGTTCCTTAGCTTGTGTAGTGGATATTTTGAGTAGGCAGTTCACCTCAATAATCATTTAATATACTGTATATTGGGCAAAAGAGCGATAGAAGCCCTCCACTGTTCAGTAGTACAGTACTTATAGGGTGTTCACATTTAGTTTGTGGGTAGCATCAATGGGGCCTATTGTTTATTAGACTTGTTGTCTCTAAGGTGTAAGCAGCTTTGCGAGGGCACATTATCGTTAGCTGGTAACATACAATATGTGAAATATGTATGACTTCTTAAAAACTATCAGCCTTATTAAATTGCGATTCTGTAAATTTAAAAGGGCTGTATTTAAGCACACAGCATACCGTATTTATCGGTGTATAACACGCACTTTTTCTCCCTGAAAATAGGAAGCAAATGATGTGTGCGTGTTATACGCCGATATAATGTTAAGGACCCATAGTACATACCGCATAGCGGCACTCTCCCCCCCGTGTCTCTCTAACCCCTCCCCCTGTGTTTCTCTACCCCCCTGTGTCTCTCTAACCCCCGTGTCTCTTTCCCTCCCCCTCCTCATCCTCAACCCCCACTCCTCATTCTAAACCCCCCTCCTCATTCTAACCCCCCTCCTCATTCTAAACCCCCCTCTCTTATTCTAAACCCCCCTAAATACCTCCCCCTCTCCCCTCACTTACCTGCTTCTGCTCCGGCCTCCGCTACTTCTTGACCCGGCACACATGTAGGTTGAGGAGGGGGGTTTAGGTTGACGGGGGGGTTTAGGTTGAGGAGGGGGGTTGAGGAGGGAGGTTGAGGAGGGGGTTGAGGATTAGGAGGGAGGTTGAGGATGAGGAGGGGGGTTGAAGAGGGGGTTGAGGATGGGGGGGTTGAGGATGAGGAGCGAGGTTTAGGATGAGGAGGGAGGTTGAGGAGGGGGGTTGAGGAGGGGGGTTGAGGATGGGGGGGTTGAGGATGAGGAGCGAGGTTTAGGATGAGGAGGGAGGTTGAGGAGGGGGGTTGAGGATGGGGGGTTTGAGGATGAGGGGGGAGGTTAAGGAGGGAGGTTGAGGAGTGGGGTTGAGGTTGAGGATGGGGGGGTTGAGGAAGGAGGATGGGGGGGAGTTTCTTGCTTTCCCAGATAGCAGCGATTTTTGAGTAAACTTTTGTAAAAACATATAATATCCAAGTTTCTTTGTTAAAACAGTTGCTTTTACTGTCATTTTACGTTATTTACCTTATAAGTGTTAATAATATTAATTAAAAAAAGTTCTGATCTACCCTTATTTTGCTTCAAAGTTCTTTATTTGAATTTTAAGTTTTTTTTCCTGAAATTTTCTTCTTAAAATGAGGTGCGTGTTATACGCCGGTGTGTGTTATACGCCGATAAATACGGTATTTTATTTACAGAAGTTTTTAGTTGGTGAACTTCTATCCAAAAGCAAGGTCTTCACTAACTAAAAACTTCTGTAAATAAAATATGCTGTTTTCTTAAATAGAGCCCTTTTAAATTTACCAAATCCCAGTTTAATAAGGCTGTATGAGTCTCATTTAATTCCCGATATCGCAAAGTTACACAGACAAAAAGTACCAAGTAGTAATTCTATTCGCCCTGGCAGCATGAGTGTGAGAGAATTACCCCTGAGTATGCAAAATACGTCAAACTTTCCTATTGATTTTCCCACATAATGAATATTACGATTCTTTGAGTTCCAATAGCTATTCAATTCCAAATAACTCAAAATTACTTGGTACTCGCAACTCATAGTATTTCTGATTTTTTTTCCTAGTAACAATGAGAGTATTCCAGAGCACTCACAATGCCTCTCATAAAACAACCTTTGGTAAAAATGCCTTGAGATTCACATCTAAGAACTTCACAACAAAGCCAAAAAGCAAGGCAAAAAACTCCATTGATTTCTGCACTGACATTTGTTTTCCTAACCAGATTAGTCACCAAGGTGGGGCCTTGATTGCAGGTAATATCTCTATTCAGTATGTGTAACATAACAAAATGAAATGGAAATACAACCAGCAACAGGATTACATCGACAAGTAGCAATTAAGGTGACTTTTGTTTGTTTTATATGCCTATTTTAACTAGGGTAAATATATAAAATGACACTTCACTTACTAATAAGAAGCACACATAGTATCATATTTGCACTCAATGGAACCCCCATCTTTATTTCCCTTTCTCTCTCATGTAGGGTGCCATTTTACACAATAGTGGCACAATGCCACATATTTTGTACTAGCAGTGTCTCATTGTTTCAGCAAACAGAAAGTGACATACTGTGTGTCTGAGCACCATGAGAAACTGGTATTGCCCTTCCCTCTGGATGTGACCTGAGGTCAAATTTATGCAAGATGGCAGCTCTCATGAGACAGAACATGATTAAATAGGGTGAGGTTCCATTGATAATCTGTTATTCTGAGGGCTTGTTTGAAGTAAATGGTGTATATTTCATATCACTTTAACATTGACGAGTATAAAATGATTTAATTAACCTGCTTAGAACATTTATTAAAAGCTATTAAAGATTCTCGAGTTGACAAAAATAACTTCTAACAGTTAGTACATTAAAGACTGATTTTTTTTTTCTTTATAAAACATTTTTCCATTTGCCAATATTAGTCCTCCAGAAGAACATGGTATAAATATGGGACTTCAGTCATACTTTAATGTTATCTTAATGTTATTTAAGTTTACTTTCTTCTTCTTATTATTTTTTTTTGACAATACTTTTTTATTGAGCATGGACAGCACATTTTACATTGTAAACCTTACAGAATTCTCATGATAATACAGAACTTTAGTCATACTGTACAAGCATATTAATACTTTTTGTCTTACATTTTTTGTTAGATGATATCAAAATCCAATTGTTACATTCCGATTACCTTAACATCAATCCATACTCTCCACTCCATTTTCAACATTTTCCTTACGCCTCTCTATTGTTATGCTAACCTTACATTTTCATGTTGGCTCAATTACCTCTCTATACATAATACTCCTAGCATATATAACATTCCTTATTACAACAGGACTCTCATTGTTCTTTTCCAGATTCCTCCCGTCCCCTGCCCTTAGTACCCTTCCTTTTCTCTGCAATATCTAACTAGAAGTATTGCCTTCTCTCTACTCGTTTCCTCCCCCTCCTCCCTGGCTAGAATCAGCTAAATATATAAGTTAATGTTCAATTTAAAGTTATAAGCCAAATTATAAGCTTCACCCATTACCGCTATGCCCTGTCCTGTGTGACTATACTCCCTGGCGTATTTATCTCTCCCTCTTAATAACCAGAACCAAAACCTTTACCCAAATTTGCTCGTTGGCTGTCCCCAGCTCCCCTTCCCTAGATCCTGTGTCCTATGTCCTCCCTACTACGAAGTACCTTACCACAACTTAGCCCAAGAGTACTCCCAGGGACCCCAAATGCCCATGTATTTATAGATTGTATCTGCTAACAAGTGGGTGATTCTCTCATTTATGCCTATGAAATTAATCTTTTCCCAATCATTTGAAAATCTTGTGATCTGGTTTTCCAATCTCTAGCTATATGGCTTTTTGCTGCCAGTGCAATAAACTGCAAAAATCTATTTTGATGGAATGACATTGTATCCACCGGCATTCCCAATAGCATGGTCTCCACCTTTGGGAGAATAGTGGCCTGGAACATATCAGAGGCAGCTTGTGCCACTCTATCCCATAGTACCGCTACCACTGGGCAGGTCCACCAAATGTGTGCGAATGAGCCAGCCTCCTGGCACCACCTAAAGCAATTACCACTTTCATTTTTTTTCCATTTGGTCAACTTTACTGGCGTGATGTACACCCTATGCAAGACCTTTATAGAGGTCTCTAAGAGACTATAGTTAAGCGAGGCCCTGTATATATTAGACCATGCAAGCTTCCACCTCTCAGGCTCCCAACTCTCCGCCAGGTCTCTTTCCCAGTCTTTGGTATATTTTGCTCTCCCACCCTCCGGCTCGGAGTTAAATGCCTGGTATAGCTGTCCTATCATGCCCCTGGCTAGTGGGGAGTCTCTCCATTTTTTAGCAAACCAGTTCAGTTCTGGACTGCCTTGTCTCTGAATCCTAGAATAGACAAAATGCTTAAGCCTACAATAGTTGTAGTGTTCTGCTAAAGTCATGCTTATCCCTCAAGTCCCTCCTCCATGTTCAATGTTAAATTAAGGTCCCCCCTCAACTGTTCCTTTATGCTATCTATATGAAAGTATACATTTTCCCATATGCAACAATAGATCTTTACTGTCTCATAAACTTTTGTCAGAGTGACCTGATTATCTTAACATTCTTACATGCTCTCGGTTGATCAGTTTCACTATTTTTATAAGAGTATACAATGCCCCATATGCGTTAATAGTTCTTTGCTTTCTCAGAATGACCTAAGGATCCTGGCCCGACTCTGAAACCATTAGAGAGCCCCTTAAGGCTCGATCAAGGGCCTCCTTCCCTTGCTGGGCTTGCGAGCCCGCATGACCTCTCTGACGCTTTGGAAGTGGCACCTCTTGTGTGCCTTTCTCTTTGTCTTGGCTCTCTAGATCCCGTAACCTCCACGTCTACAGCGAAATTTAGATGTGCTAATATTTTCAAGCATTCATCTAAGGTTTGTGCTGAATGATTTGCTCCATTCCAATGAAAAAAGATCCGTAAGGGAAAGCCCCATCTATAGGGAATTCTATGTTTCAACAGCACTTCTAGTGCCGGCCTCATTTCCATACGTTTTGACAAAGTTGTAGGAGCAATGTCTGCTTTGAAGTGCCACGGAATCGCACATTGTTCCTACGAGATCTATTTTCAATATCCTCCAGTTTGTTCACCAGTGCGACCATCCTTGCTGTATTCGCTGGTAGATCTTGTTCTTGAGTATCCAATCCGTTAAAGACTCAAGGGCATTGCGTTCTATGCCCTAAATCTTGCATTTCTTTCTTAAAGTCCTGGACCGCCTGTGATAGCTGCGTCTTTAGTAATGACTTAAATCTCGTCATCATCTTCTCAACAATATCAGGGTCCTTCAATGTATCCCTTTGATCCCCTTCAATATCTGAAGTGTCTGATAGGCCCAATGTGGAGCCCTGTTGTGGTGACTGATGCTTTGACAGGGCTTTCAAATGCTCTGAATTTCCCTTAGATGTAGTACTCTTGCGTTATCTCCCCATCATCTCCACTGGACCTCTCTGGAGGTATATAGGACCAAGTTGATCTTCAAGCTGATGAACCAATGTTCTCGGTGCATATGGGAAATGCTATCGAGCTCCTCTACATTGCTTTACTTATGTACTGCATTCTTGAACTTCGTGCTTTATATGCTTGTGAGGTTTTGCCTGTCTCCACCTCTCTTATTTGATCTGCATGCTGTGAAATGTCCGATGAACTATAGGCAACACAGAATACGTATATAACTTTGCTGTCAGTTTAGCATTAATATGCACTGTCCCTCTGATAGCTAATGTGTCTCCCGCAGCAGCCACCTCTTTTATCTGTGTCTTTTGTTTACTCTCCTGTACCTCCACAGTGTGGGCAATGGCCTCCTCCAGTTAATACTGGAAGCCCAGCACCTTTACTTGCTGTATATCAATTTGTATAGTACTGATTTTGGCCACAAGATGTCGCCTCTGCTTCCCTTTTCTTGCCCAGTGTTGAACCCCTTTGCAGGCTGCTTACTGCTCTATTGAAAACAAACGTTTCTGGGTTGTGTCACCTTTTTGAGATTAGTTGTGCAGTGTTTTGATCATACAGTCAGGTCCATAAATATTGGGACATCGACATAATTCTAATCTTTTTGGCTCTATACACCACCACAATGGATTTGAAATGAAACGAACAAGATGTGCTTTAACTGCAGACTTTCAGCTTTAATTTGAGGGTATTTACATCCAAATCAGGTGAACGGTGTAGGAATTACAACAGTTTGTATATGTGCCTCCCACTTTTTAAGGGACCAAAAGTAATGGGACAATTGGCTGTTCATTGGCCAGGTGTGTGTTATTCCCTCATTATCCCATTTGCAAAGAGCAGATGGTATTATTTTGAACTGTTAATCTTTTTTATTTTGGATAGACAGCTCAGGCACCTTTTGCGATTACAATGACTGTGTTTTGTTGTGATTGTGCATTCTGTTCTTGTGATTACATTTCAGAAGGTGATTTTCCTATTGCAAAATAGTAGAGCGCCAAGCTCATTTGTGGCAAAAATGAATATTACTATTGATCTGATATTTTTTGTGTTTGTATTGTGTCCCAGTTAAGGTGTTTCGCTCACCATATTTTTTTAAATGCTTTCAAAGCACAGCAAAAGTTTCTACATGTTTATCTTGCTCTGCCATTAAATCCCCCATCCTCTATCAGACATCTTGGAGTTGGTTTGATCAAAATTTTCACCGATTCCATTGTGATCAAACTCTTATTTAATCTCACCATATTGTTATCTCTTTTTTTTATAGTATGGCCATTAACTAGACTTAATGAGTACTATATTTTAAAAAAGGGTGGAAAAATGAATACATATTTCATTTTTTTTTTTTGCAATTATATGCAACTAGCGACTTGCCCATCAAAAATTACGGGGCAATAACATTTTAAGCCATAGCATACTGTTTGTCACACAAAGTAAAGCTTTTGCTCCTCTGAGGACCTTCGGCGCTCATTGCGAGCCTCTCCTCTCGTGTACTTTTTCTCCTCTAAGCACCTTGGGCTTTCATTGCAAGCCTCTCCCCTCGTGTCTTTAAAACGGATAAAATATGTTATTAAGTGTTTTTTTTATTTTCTATGTATATATTTTTAATAAAAATGAATTAATGAATTACTTAATAAATTATTATAATGTACCTATTTCTAATTAATATATCCAGCCATCAATATCCTGAAGAGCAAACAATCGCTTTTTTATTTTCATTTTATTTTTTTAAATGCAAACAAAAAATCAATACTGCACTTTAAAAGACCGGGAAACCAATGAAAGACATTAGAATTAATTGCACAAGTCTCAAGCTCGCAACTCTGCAATAAAAAAAAATTAACTTGGTGTCATATCAATCTCTGGAATCAATGAGTTAATACATATCGGGCCACCCACGTGGACTGAAACAATATCACCATTCATAATTAATATTTTGTACGTTGCCGAATTGCGAGTTTGATCGCATTTCGGACCTCTAAACGCTAATTGATTGATGTGTAACCTCCATGTTTTACTGACGTAACGATGACAGTCTCATTTACTATTGGCTGTTTATAAATTGGTAGTTACGGCCTTGCTTAATTGATCATGATCACGCTCTGAAATGCTACTTATGATTGCATGGTTTACGGTTTTGGCTTTCGGACCATAATTGCAGGGTTGTTCAATTAAATCGCTCTGTAATTGTAGCAAATTTCAAGCCCCCAGACTTTCGACCTGTATAACGTAATCTGTGGGCTTGCAATTGAATAAAGCTCTTAGTTTGTCATCTTGCCTTGGAATGTCATAAGAATTCCAATAAGGTGTTTATTTAGAAAAAGAAGACATAACAGCAACAAGAGAACATTACAGGAAGAAGAAGAAAAAAATTAGTTATATCGTCATTGAATCATGCATTTTTATAAGGTCTAGCAGGCTATGACTTTATTGTTGTGTAGTCATTCAGTCAAGCCTTACTCTCCATGACCAAACTAAGAGCAGCATGCCAGGCACATCTGTCAGCCATGCCCCCCCCCCGAGCTCCACAAAGCTCATGTTCATTGCTTCAATTAACTTATCTATCCATCTCCGTCTCTGTCATCCTCTTCTTCTTGTGCCTTCAATCTTTCCAAGCATTAGAGTTTTCGCTAGGGAATCCTGTCTTCTCATCATATGGCCAAAATATTTGAGCTCTTTACTTCCTCCTCACTTTCAGCCATCAGAGCAGTATCATCTGCCTATACAAGGCTGCTTATATTTAGCCCAGCAATATTGATTCTGGCTTTGAATTCATCCAGCCCAGTCTGAAGCATAATGTATTTTGCGTATAAATGGAATAAATAAGGTGACAATATATTACCTTGTCATACTCCTTTCCCGAACTTGAACCAATCTGTTGTTCCGTGTTCGATTCTGACCGTGGCTTCTTGCTTCACAAACATATTCCTCAGGAGGCAGATGAGATGATCTGGTTCTCCCATCTTGTTAAGAACTTACCACATTTTTTTGTGATCCACACAGTTTCAGTATAGTCTATGAAGCAGAAGTAAATGTTTTTCTGGAACTCTCTTGCTTTCTCTATTATCCAGCAGACATTGGCAGTTCGATATATTGTGCCTCTGCCTCTCATGAACCTTGCTTGCACATCAGGGAGCTTCCTTTGAGATCTACAATGTTCTTGTGAAGATCTCTTGACTTTCCCATTATGTTATCTTCTTCAATATCTTTACATCCCTCATTGTAGAATGTCTCCTTGTCTCTTCTTGCTATCCTCTGGAATTCTGCATTCAGTTGGACAAATCTTTTCCTATCTCCACTACCTTTCACTTTTCTTCTTTCCTAGGCTCACATTAAAAGCCTCATCAGACAGGTAGCTTATCTTCTTAGTTTTCTTTCTTCAGGGAATACTCTTTGTTGCCGTTTCCTGGATAATGTCACAAACTTCTGTCCAAAGTTCGTCAGGCATTCTATCTACCATGTTTACTCTTCTTGGTATGATGAGTTTTCATGCTTGGTCTTCTTGTTATGATAATTTTCCCTCTCTTCTTCAATTTAATTATGGCCAAAGAATTATCATAACAAAGTTCTACTAATCTTTGACCTGCTTCATTTTGTACTCCAGGGCCCAAATTGCCAGTTATTCCAGGTGTCTTTTGGCTCCCTACTTTGGCATTCCAATCTCCTATGAGAGTAATATATTTTCTTGGTGTTATATCTATGAGGTGTTTAATATCTTTTTAGACTTGGACAACTTCAGCATCCATGGTTGTACCATAGACCTGATGCCTCATTCAAATGTGATTTGGCTAATTGAATATGGCTCTAATTAGTTACATAGTTATATAGGCCCTCATTCAATTGCAATTTGGCCAATTGAATAGGGGTCAAAATAAGCACATAACATATTTTTTTAAAGAAGTTTTTAGTTAGTAAGCATCTATACAAAAGCAAGGTTTTCACTAACTAAAAACTTATTTTAAAAAAATATGTTATGTGCTTATTTAGACCCCTATTCAATTGGCCAAATCGCAATTGAATGAGGGCCATAGTAATTAAGGTTGAAAAAAGACTTTCAGTCCATCAAGTTCAACCTTTTAAGATCTCCTCTGATCTGCAATATGCGTATTAGTTATTAATTAATGTTAATTAATTGTTAATTAATTATTAATCAACTATTTATTTATTTTTAATTATTAATTAATCCAGAGGAAGGCAAACAGAAAAAAAAAAACAAGTGAAACTTAGCCTATCGTCTAAAAGGAAAAAAAAAAATTATATAAGCACATAGCATATTTTTTTACGAAAGTTTTGTTAGTGATCTTCTATCCAGAAGCAAGGTCTTCACTAACTAAAAAATTTCCTTAAAAAAAATATGCAATGTGCTTATATAGAGCTCCATTCAATTGGCCAAATCACATTTGAATGAGTCCCCTGGATAACTGTGATGTTGAATGGCTTGCCATGAATTCAAATTGAAATCATTCTGCCATTCATCTCATGTCTGACCATGTCCAGTTTGCCTTGGTTCAAAATTCAAAAAATTCAGATTCCTATGCTGAATTGTTTTTGAAGCAGCAAACTTTCCTTTCCCCTGCAGACACATACGCAGCTGGATGTCATCTTTGACCCAGCCACTTCATTAGAGCTGGTGCTACTGATATTCACCCTTTACTGTTCCTCGGTAATGTGATAGATATCTTCTGACCTAGGGGGCTCCTTTTCCGGTGCCATTTCTTTTTGTCTCTGGTTATGCTTTTTGTCACAACTGTATGGATCGTGGGATTTAGTGGCTGTCACAATTTCATGGATTTTGGGATTGTTATAGTTAATACTGTATGTATTTGTTTATTTGTAAATAATAACTCTGACATCATCTGAGTGACAGGCCCCAAAGTGGCTCGGGTACTGGACTCTTGTAATTGGACTAAGCTGTGTTTACCTACAGATGGGGCTTCACTGGATTGGTGACTGTAATCCATAAATATGTTGTATCTTGATCAATAAAGTTGAGCTCTGTTTGGAATCACATAACAACTGTGTGTATCTCATTCTGGGAGAAAACCTTTCATGCTGGTTACAATTGGTAACTTATGCAGACTCCAGTAACTTGTCCTAGCATTGGTAACATTGGTGGAACTTATCCCTAGCCTTGGTCTATATCCTGTTAGCAGGGATACAACGGACCTCTGACCTGCTTGGTAGGACTAGTTTTTCAAGCCCAAAGTAGCAGATTGTGACACTTTTTCATAAAGTTATCTTAACAAAGATACTGGAACGAGATGCCAGTACCTTCTCCAGTGGACTGCAATTTGTCTCTTTGGTATGACCTGCCCATGGTATGGCTCACAGCTTCATTAAAGTACACAAGCCCCTTAACCACTACAAGGTAGCAATCCACAACTTAACTCTTAAGTAAATACTAAACTAAACTGAACTTAAAGGGATATTTAAGCGAGCTGAATTATAAATGCATCTGAAAGGAGAATTAGTAGTTTATGAAAAAAAAATGTGCATGAAAAAATACTAAGAAAAAACATTTAAACAGTTACCCTGAAGTTTGCTGAATTTCTTGCCTTTGCAAACTGTTTCCTATCAATGTTGACACACCCTGAAAATCCCAGGGAAAATTACCACACATAATACATTGTATCTTTTTGGCCTGGGGATTGAGCTGCAGCTTCCCTTTAGATTTCTGCAATACCCAGAACAAGGTCTGTGTCCCTTCATTCTCTGATTGTTTTATCTACATCCCACGTCATACTGCCCCCAG
This sequence comes from Discoglossus pictus, assembly GCA_027410445.1. Classification (NCBI taxonomy): domain Eukaryota; kingdom Metazoa; phylum Chordata; class Amphibia; order Anura; family Alytidae; genus Discoglossus; species Discoglossus pictus. The sequence continues at coordinate 147,098,292 of CM050169.1, forward strand.
CCTCAGTGAATTGCCCCTGTCACCTCCCCCAGCCCCAGTGAATTGCCCATCACCTTCCCTATCCCCAGTGAATTGCGCCATCACCTCCCCCAGCCCCAATGAATTGCTTAATTGCCTCCTTCAGCCCCAGTGAATTGCCCGTCACCTCCCCCAGCCCCAGTGAATTGCCCCATCACCTCCTTCAGCCCCAGTGAATTGTCCCGTCACCTCCCCCAGCCCACGTGAATTGCCCCATCATCTCCCTCAGCCCCAGTGAATTGCCCCATCCCCTCCCCCAGCCCCAGTGAATTGCACCATCACCTCCCTCAGCTGTAGTGAATTGCCCCATTACCTCCTTCAACCCGAGTGAATTGTCCCACTCACACACACACACAGAGACAGACACAAACACACAGACACACTCACACACAAAGACAATCACATTCACACACAGAGACATACGCTCACACAGAAACTCACACAGACAGATACTCACACACACATAGACCCTCACAGACACTCACATAGAGATACTCACACAGACACTCACACACAGAGGCAGACACTCACACACAAGCACACTCACATACACTCACACAGACACTCAAAGACACACAGACACTTACACACAGAGACAGACACTCACACACAGACTCAGACACTCAAAGACACTCACAGAGACAGACACTTACATGGACACTCACACAGAGACAGACACTCACATGGACACTCACACAGAGACAGACACTCACACACACACAGACACTCATACTGACAGACACTCACAAAGACACTCACACTCAGAGACTCACAAACAGAGACAGACACACACAAAGACACTCACACTCAAACAGAGACTCACAAACAGAGACAGACACACACAAAGACACTCACACGGATACTCACACAGACAGACGCTGTCACAGACACTCACACACAGAGACAGACGCTCACACACACACAGAGACAGACGCTAACACAGAAAGATACTCACACAGACAGAGACACTCACACACAGAGACCCTCACAGACACTCACATAGAGATACTCACACAGACACTCATACACAGAGGCAGATACTCACACGCAGAGACAGACACTCACCACACACAAGCACAGACACTCACACAGACACTCAAAGACACACAGACACTTACACAGACACTCACACACAGAGACAGACACTCACACACAGACTCAGACACTCAAAGATACACAGAGACAGACACTCACATGGACACTCACACAGAGACAGACACACACAGACACTCATACTGACAGACACTCACAGACACTCTCACTCAAACAGTTACTCACAAACAGAGACAGACACTGACACACACAGACACTGGAGGTTTTACATGGACACGACACCTGACAGTCTGCCATTCAGCTAGCAACAATGCATGGGAAATATTTGGTGGAGAAATATGTAATAATGTTATAATTTGTTACACCCTTTGTATAGGAGAAGAATGACTTCCAATATACCTACATTTTATATATTATATGGCCACCATATAAGTGTAAAATATCCCAAAATACCACATTTGCTCCAACAAACATTATATTGGTTATGCTAATATTTAGTTGCTAAGAATTCTGTTGGATGATATGAGAATGTAGGGTCTTCAGTCAAGATAGAAAAAGACCAACTTCTTCAAGCAACACAGATGTGTCTGTTTATCCAGGGCTGAAGATTGAGGGCCTGGGAGATGATGACCGTCACGGGAGGATCATCTAAGGAAGGGTAAGTATAATTTGCCCTTTACATGAGCAGTTTTTTATTTTGTTTTTGTAGTTTCTTTTTAATTTAATGTAAAAATTTTTATTTTCTGTAATGATTGTTTTGTTTTATTGAATTTAGTTTATTTTTTGTGGGAAGCAGAGTTAGGGACTATATTGGTCCTTGTGGAACCCCATGGGGGTATCAATGTAGTAGTTACAGTAGTAGTAGTTAGGTACAATGGGGGACCATAGGGACCCCCATACTAGGGGTTAGGTTTAGGTACCATGGGGGTCCATAGAGACCATATGGCATAGGCATTAATGTTAGATTTTTACATTTTGGCACTCAGAGAGACTTCCAAGTTAATTTCAGTGAACTCACATATCATTACAGGAGGCACGTGATAGCGATTTCGAAAATAGCTATAGGGCATGCATTTGGGCTTAAGATATTATGGATGGCATTTCTCTTGTGATAGCTTTTTAGTGTATTGCGAATGAACTTTACTCATTTTTTTTTCTATTGAGCGCCATGGAGTAGAGGTCAAAGATTGGTTCGGCCACCAAGTTAGTGCTATTATGGTTAGGGTGGGTCATGGAAACATTTAGCTTCATTAGTGAATATGGGTGGGTGTTAAGGGAATATGTTATAGGCTTGTTTGAACAGATTTGTTAGAGCAATGGGTCTCAACAGGAAGTGCTAGGACTTGTCCCATAATCTGAGACCTATTGGCCAGTTATGTAGACCACTATCGTTAGTAAGCGTTATAATTAGATTATTGACAAAACAGAGCAAGACTATATGAAAATGTAGTGTTTCCCATTTAGCATCACCCTGTTAAACATGTAGCCCCATTAAATTCGAAGGCCTTAGCGGCATAGGCAAGACAACAAAGTCTGCAGGGCTTGAAATTCGGCTGCGTTACAGAGTTTTTAAATTGAACAAGGCTGCGAGCTACGGGCCAGAGACGCAAACCCGTAAACCATTCTTGCGTGCATTGCATGTGCGTCCGTGATCGTGATCAATTAGTCAAACCCGTACTTACGGGTTTAGATGGAGCCAATGGCAAAAGCTTAAATTATGAGTTTGATCGGACCCACATTCCAGAAATAATGCAATATTAATAAATGAGTAAATATGATATACTAGTCCATGCTAGTTCCATTATATGTATTAACACATTGATTGACGGGATCGATATAACACGGAAATTAGACATTAAAATAAGTATTTTATATTGCAAATTTGTGAGCTTGAGAATATTGTGCTATTCATTTTAATACCTAACATCATTTTCCATGAACTATAAGTACAGTAGTGTATTGATATTTGCATTTACAGTGGTACGGATAGGACTTTAACCCGCTTGCGGGTCCTCTCTAGTACCCGTTGGCTTTTTGGCTCCATTTGCGGGTTAAGGGTTTGAACGTAAGGGGATTCGTTGTAATTTAATTGCATGATTGGAGCGTAACAGTTACGGGCTTGACAGAACAAAGGATTTGCAGCCGCTGAGTTCAAATTTCATAATCCCGTAGGGTTTTTTCGCCCTTACCCCTCAAGTTGTTGAATGGTAGCTTTATGGGGCCAATTTAATGGCCGCAAGTCTTGTGGGCTATGTTACGGGCTACGGTTTTACACGTTCAGGGAATTTAATAGAACTGATGGTCTGGATTTGAAGAGCATTTTAAGGTAACCACCCGGTCTCCAGATCAAAAAGATTGATAACCACTAAAAATAGCTTACATCTGCGCTTTGCTTACACTACTTCAGAGGTCTTAAAGGCTTTCATTGATTTAACAGGCAGCTACACAATCAAGCTAATCTAAAAGGGTTTACTGGATTAGTGTTTTATGTGAAATCACTCTGTTATGATAAACCTGCTGTTTAACTGACTCACCATAATTTAGATAAAACCCTTGTAAACATCTCTGCATCTATGAGAGTGTACCAGATGTCTTAACATAAATAATAGACTATGCAAATTACTGAGCTCCAGAAACATACTGTCATATGGTTGTCTATCCATACGTACAGACAGATATGGATCGTCCAGGAAATATATCTTTCCTGCAAAAGAATGTAAATGAAGAATATTAACATTAAGTGCATTAATTGGGAAACATGTTAATTATTGTAGTCTCTAACCACTGCGCTAATTTGGGAAGGAATTCCAAAATTATATATTACAAATATATTACAATCTTGGTATGACTTCCAGCTATCAGCCTTATTAAATTGCAATTTGGCCAACTGAATAGGGCTCTATTTAAGCAACACTAACTAAAAACTTCTGTAAAAAAATATGCTATGTGCTTATATATAGCCCTATTCAATTGGCCGAATCACAATTTAATAAGGCTGTATTTGAGCATGCTTAATTACCATATTGACTAGAAAGTCTTAGTTTCGGGTTTATTTCATATATTTTGCACAACAGATATCTTTTTGCCAGAAAGGGTGTCTCTTTTTTATGAATTTCACTTAAAGTAGACATTACTGACAATATCTATGACATAACTGTGGACAATGGATTCAGTTTTCCAGAAAAACTCCTAATTTTCCTGATTTGAAATGGTGGAAGTCTGTTCTGTAAATGACGCATCTTATGTCAGTATGGCAAGTCAGCAATGACACCATCTAGACACCAGAGACACTCCCATGACCCAGTAGATAGTAACTTTCCACGTGCAGTATTAAAATTTGAATCCTGGGTAATGACTTTTTAAGCACGAGTGGGTGTTACACATAAATTATTTGTATAATTTAAAAACATATTTGAAAAAACAACATGTGGATACATTACCAGATTATTCAGTGTATGTTCTGTATAAATGCGAACAGCATTGTCGTTGTTCAGTCGCTCAGTCGCCTTCCGACTCTCTGTGACAGCATGGAGGACCAGGCACATCTGTTATTGGTTGTGCTTATCCATTCTGGAGTGGGTTGCCAGCTCCTTCTTCAGTGGACCACGATATGTCTGCCCTCTCTGCCCATCTTGGGTAACCCTACATGGTATAGCTCACAGCTTCATTGAGGTATACAAGCCATTTCACTACGCCAAGGTAGCGATCCAGCATAAAAAGTATGGAAAACATTAGAGAGAAAATAGAATTGAAACAACAATACACTCACCGTGAAGAAGTAATCTTAGCGGACTTAAATTATAGGCAAGCTGAATGGTTTAATTTAAAAAAATATTTAAATAAGATGAGTTTTTGTGGAACCTAATAAATTATTTCTGAGCATTAGTGGACTTAAATGGGAAAAAAAGGTTCCTCATCCCTGTGTAAAAGAAAAACCCTAAAATTAAAGGGGCAGTGTAATACATTTTTGTTGTTATTGCATCTAAAGTGTATGATAATTCACCACTGTGAGCTTTTTTTCTTTTTTTTTTTATCATACTCACTAAGTAAAAAAAAAAAAAATCAAATGTTTAACTTATTAGGGGCCTTGCCCTTGTCAGCCAATGAGCAGTAATATAAATGTATGAGTCTGCCAATGAAATCTACAGGTGTATGTGTACTCCGTGCACTTCCTATTAGTTTCAATGAAGGTCAAACAGTTTTTTCTTACTATTTTTTCATGCAAACGTAACTTTGATAATATTAATGCATATTCTTTTAAATGTATTAAAAAAGAATCGTGTCCCATGTCCTTTTAAGTAGTTTTTTTTAATTATCCTTAACGAATATTAATATTGTGGCCATATTTTCAAAAGTAAATGATCCTTTAGATATACATCAGTGTCCATGTGTCTATAACATGCTAATAAGTGGTCTATGCTAATGTGCAACTCTGTTGTACTAATTTGATTCAAACTTCATGGCACTAATAAAGCCCCCTGTACGTAGCATTTCAGAGCGTGATCATGATTGATGAAGCAAGCCCGTCAGTTACTATTTAGACACACCCAATAGTAAATGAGACCGTCATCATGACAGTTTGTAAAACATGGCATTTAAACGTCAATTAATTAGTGTTTAGACGTCCGGTATGCGATCAGGCTCGCAATCCAGGGATTTAAAAATAATTAAAATGATACTGTTATAGTCCATGTGGGTGGCCTGATATGTATTAACTCCTTGATTCCCGAGATTGAGATAACACGGAAATAACGTAAAAAAATAAAATAATGTATTCCAGGTTTGCGAGCTTGAGACTCTTGTGCAATTAATTCTAATGTCTTTCATCGCTTTCCCTGTTTTTTTAAGTCTATTATTGTGTTTATATTGGCTTTTACAGTGCTACGAACAGGTGTTTAATCCCCTATGCGAGTTCTCTCTCGCACTCGTATAATTTTTTGCTACATTTGATATTTACGGGTTTAAAGGCAATTGTAGGCTTGTAGAATTGTTGCAAAGAAATTGCGATTGTAACATTTACGGGCTTGAAAGATAAAAGGCTTAGATGGGTCCAAGTTACGATTTTCAGCCTGTAGCTTGCAAATAGATTGGCGGTAGCTCAAGGAGGCAAATTAAATATCAGTAACTTTTGCGGGCTACATTACAAGCGTCAGTAGTTGCGGTTTTGACAATTTATTAGGGGCCTTAGTGTGACACATGGGGTAATTATTTATTTCTACACTTACACTGATCTGTTAATCTATAAATTTACTAATGTTTGCCATGAAGGGTAGTTGTACCTGAATTACCAATAGTAGTAGCCTAGTAGATAAACAACATTAAAAATCATTACTTTTGCCTGCGCAAACCTTTCATAAACTCTTTAATTTCATGGGAGAAAATGGTATAATTTCACTTTCACTGGATGTAGTGAAGAAAGTAGAACTAATGGTGCCCTCTTGTGGTAGAGCTAGTTATTACAAAAAAACATTATACACTGACAATAAGTGAAATAATCCTGTACAAAAGTAGTGCGCCATTCATGGGTATATTTACGTAATCTTTTATGGAAATATAGTAATGCATAATATATAGAAGCAAATAAAAGAAATGTGTATTTTTTCTAATTATATTTTTGCTAACTCATGCTTTTTGAAAGTTTTTTTAAAATTCACATTTGTTTTAATAATAGTAAATGAGTGTTGTAAAATATCTTGATGTTTTATAAGGAAATTAAAACTCACTGCATCTGCCAAACACTACAAAAAACAATATAAGTGCCCACTCCAATACAAGGTTTATGAGAGTAGGGCATGCACAGAATGGGTGATTTGTGAACGTTTAGTCCCAGCACCAATACAGAACAAATATTGGTTCTGAAGAATGTGAAGATTCCTGACTATCCCATATGTATATCGCACATGTGTCCAGTTTATATACTGACATTCTCTATCCCATTGGTTTCCAGCTGATAAACTGCTGCGGTGTAGCTCGCACTTAGTAGTGAAAAGACACCAGAGAGTCACTGCAGTTTGGTAAAAGAGCTTGCAATCTGTCTATTATTTCAATATCTTAAAACGTATATGTATTTTAGTATCATTAACTTTAATTTGTATCGCGCCAACATATTCCGTAGGCTGTACAGGAGATAAGAACAAGGAAAACATACAATAATAATTGTTTATGATCTTTTTCATTCATCAGATGTATCTCTCGTTACAGTTATAGTTAGTGGTTAATGTTTTGGTGTCCCGAAGTAACGGAGCGCGCCAAAAGTGCTCCAACAAAAGCGCGCGGACAGAACGACAGTTCGTTTAAAGCGTGCAGGACAACAAAAGTATCTGTTGCACCAGCATAATAAATGTCTGGTTAGCATAATTATAAAAACTTGTGAATAACTACTATTTATTTTTAACTAGCGAATTGCTTGTCAAAAAATGACAGCAATAAAATTTGAAGCCATGGCAATGCTGTTTGCCACACAATGTAAGGCTTTTGCTCCTCTGAGGACCTTCGGCGCTCTTTGCGAGCCTCTACCCTTGTGTACTTCAAGTTTCCTGCTTTGCAACGATCACCTTTAACGCTCATCGCGTAGACAGATAAGTACAGTGTAAAATATAAAAAAAAATTGTACAGTGAATTAATACATTAATATACTTTACCTATTTATATTTAATATGCAGCAATCAATGTCCTGAAGAGCTAACAATCTCTTTGGATTTTCCTGCATCAGAAAATGTACATTTGGATTGTTGATCACCTGAGGAGAAAGTGTCAGCAATGTGCCAAGTGTGCAGTGTAAACAGGCTGCGTGCGCGAGGCCAAACCCTTTGTGTAGGCGGGTAAAGCGCCATTTTAGAATCGTAATGTTATTATCTGCCCGTTAGTGTTGTAAAATGGCGGCTTTTTTCTATGTGTTACTTGGCTCGCGAGCATTTTCCATTCATTGTAACTCGTACATGCCTGGCCTCGGTCTCCTTTTGCCTTGTTTTAATTTTTTGTCAGCCATTTTTTTTCTCGACAATTTTAGAGCAAATTCAGCTTAAATTCGCGTGCAACCTTACTTCCAGGCGTTGCCCCCGTGCTGTGTGTGTGTGAGTGTTTTTTTTTATTTTATTTGTATTTTCTTGTTTTTCAATTTCCACGGTTTGGCTGTTAAATTAGTATTTTTGCTAGGTTGGTTATTTTTGCTTCCGAGATCCCGAGGTCGTTCCTGGCTAACTTGTACGTGCCTGGCGGTGATTTGCGTGCTTCGGTCTTCTTTAGCCTCGTTTTCATTTTTTTCGTTCGGCCACCATTTTTTTTCTCTCGCTCAGCCGATTATCGTGTGCCGAAACTTCCAGGCGACCTGGCATTCCCCCCCTGTACTGTGTGTGAGTGTGTGTTTTTTTTTTCTTTTCGTTTTCTGCGGTTCTGCCGTTACAGTTGTATTTTTGTGAGGTGTTTTTCCCGCGTTCCTCAACTGCTTGCAGGCTAAGTCCAACGTGTTTCAATGCCTCAACAGCTTGCATCGCGAGGCTGGCAGGAGAGCCTTTGGCGCTCATTTCAGTCTAAGTCCCGCATGTTTCAGAGCCTCAACGGGAGATAAGCGCCTTTGGCGCTCATCGCCTAAGTGCTCATAGCTGGGAAAGCTTTAATGCGCCAACGGCTCGCCTCGCAAGCATGACGACAACTCGCAGTTTGACAATTATTATATGTGATGTTCTCCTGCTCACATCTACAGGTTTGCTGTGTTGGCCTGTCTCCTTCCTTCCATTCCCAAGAGGTGCTCACCCAGCAACTTCCTGGTTAGTGCATTCATGTGGTGCTGGTTTCTGCACTTTAAGGTGTGATATGGAGTTCCCCTTCAACATTGGTGAAAAGAGTGAAAAAGCTTAACATGACAACCTCCTGGAAGTGCGTGCTCCTGCATGATAATTTGATTAATAGGGCTTTTATTACACTGAAGGTAATTTTTACTTTTAAACAGCCATGACTTGAGTTACCCCTGCAATGTCCATTTAATATAAGATGACCAGACTTCCTTTTAAGGGAGAACATTTACAAACATGGCTAAGCATTCTCACTATGCTAAATAGAGCCCTGATGGGTGTCTTTTTTGTATAAGCATCTACTATTAGAGGGCCCTGTTTTAATACTAAAATGAACATTTAAATATTTTGCATATTTAAACAGCATTTTATTAACAAATAAATAAAAGTTCTGTCTTTACTCACTGTATCCTTCCAAACCGTCCCTGCAAAGCTCCTTTCCCTGTCGCTCATGCATACAATGGCCCTCATTCAATTGCAATTTGGCCAATTGAATAGGGCCCTAAATAAGCACATAACATATATTTTTTAAATAAGTTTTTAGTTAGCAACCATCTATCCAAAAGAAAGGTTTTCACTAACTAAAAACGTATTTAATAAAAATATGCTATGTGCTTATTTAGGGCCCTATTCAATTGCCCACATCGCAATTGAATGAGGCCCAATGTGTCTATAATACTAGATTTACTAGCCAATCATTGTCTCGCACTATAGACACATTGCATGCATGAGCTAATGGGGGTGAGGCTTGCTTTGCAGGGACTGTTTGGAATGTTTCCCTGAGCAAAGACAGAGGGCCTCATTCTATTATCGGCCGTAAATCGGCCGTAAGGCTGCGATTCCTTGCGGGGGTTCTGTTAACTCGCGATTCTATTATACGGCCCCGCAAGGATCTCCCCTTACGGCCGGCCGCATATCTTGGAACCGGCCGTAAGCTCTGAAATCTAAAAACGCAAAAATAAATTCAAGCCTGCACTGTACAGCTCTGTAAATGCTAGGGATCATATTGGGGGACATGAGGATTAATAGTAACCCCCTCTCAAGCTTGCACATCAGCCCAAACCCGAGTTCAAATTAACTGTTTATTTTCCGGCTGCGGCGTGGGTGTGTCTGAGGTGCTCCAAGCACTCTGGACTTTTTACATGGATATTTTACGTATATTAAAAAAAAATTATTTCACGGATTTGAGTATAGGGTAATTAAGTGCTATTTTTGCTAACACCGAATATCACATTATAGACTCTGCAAAGTGCAGGATGGCTTTATTTGAGCTATTTTATGTGCTTAATTGGTGCTAGCGGGACCTTTTTCCTGCAAGTAAGCTGCGGCTCGTTTTTAGCCTTGCAGAGAGGTTTCCCGGAGCAATAGAATCGCAACCAGGCTTTTCTTACGGCCGATTTCCTTGCGGCCGTTTTAGATCAAAGGCTTTCCTCCGGCGCAATCGGCCGCAAGAGATAGCAAGGCGCCGGCCGCAAGCCTGCCGGAACCCCCGGCCGGAGGGGAATAGAATAGCCGGAAAGCTTGCGGCCGGTCCTTGCGGCCCCGCAACGGCTGCGGCCGATAATAGAATGAGGCCCAGAGCATAGAAGCATTTGTGATTAAAATGTTTAAATATGCAAATAATCACTTAGGTAGTTTATTTTAGTATTAAAAAGAGGAAACCTTCATGTCCTTTAAAGGTTAAAAGGAGATGTGAGCTCGCCGTCCTGCAAGGCACCGTGTAATGCCATATTTATAATATGCTCTTTTGAAGATCTACACTTCATACTGGGCGACATGTTTTTAGAAAATAAATAAAATGTGGAATTATTTTTGACTATTACATGTGACTATACTGCAGCGGGATATACAATTTTTACGTTTTTCTTTAAGGAGCTAAAATATATTTGAACATTATTTTATAAGATAGACATTTATTAATCACATTGCATGTTACTATTAGATACTATGACCGGCTTATTGTACATGTCAGCAGTCGGACCTATAGGAGCATTAGTCTTTTTCATGGTTTTGCTATACCGCAGATCTCAGTTAGTGCAGATTGCTTTACACTGACGAGTTATCATTTAATTCATCCCCAGGTTCTGTAATATTCACATTGTATTCTATAGGGGCCATGATAAACATTACTTTTGTTGTTAATTGTTTAGTAGTGTCCGACTCTCTGTGACCCTATGGACAGCAGCACACCAGAACACATCTATCGGTCTGTCTCTGGTTATGCTTATCCATAAAGCAAATATATTGGACTGGGTTGCCAGTTCCTTCTCCAGTGGACTGCAATTTGTCTGACCTATCTGCTATGTCCTGCCCATCTTGGGTGACTCTACATGGTATACCTCACAGCTTCATTGAAGTACACAAGCCTTCACCGGGACAAAGCAGAGATCCAGAAGCACTACTTACATAAGTAATAATTTGTAAATAATAACATATTTAAAGGACCAGTGGTCATTTTTATATAGTTACTAGAATATTGCCCTCAAAAAATGACAGCAATGAAATTGTAAGTGAGCTAATGCTGTTTGGTGTATGGTAATCAAATAAATAATACATTAATAAATGAATATACTTTACCTATTTGTAAGTAATATATGCAGGAAGCATTGTGTTGAAGAGCTGGCAATCTGTTTTGATGTTCCTGCAGCATACAATATGTGTTTGCACTGTTGTGGAGCTGCTGTGTAAGTGTCAGCAATGTGTGCCGTGTGTAGTGTAAATAGGCTGCGTGCGCGAGCCAAATCCGTTAGGGTAGTTGTGTACTTCCGCATTCAGGAAGTTAGTGTTGTAAAATGGCGCCTAATGTGTGGTACGCGGCTGTGGCTGCTTTTGCGTCCGTGTTCATGGACCTCGTCAGACTTTTTGGGAAATCTGTATTGTGTTTGGTGGTGTTTTGGGTGTTTAGGGTCCTGTAGCCTTGTTTTCTTCGGCGGCCATTTTTTCTCTCGCTTAGGGGATTTTCGTGTCTCTAAACTCTTGAATTTGGACTTAAATGTAGGTGTAACTTCACTTGCAGAGGTCCTGGGTAAACCCCCCCCCCCCCCGCTTTGGGTATGTATTTTATGTATTTCTTGTGTTTCTAATGTTTTCGGGTTCGCACAGGTCGGCCGTTAAAGTCGTATTTTTGCGAGGTTGTAATGTTTTTTTTTCTAAGTCCCGCGTCTCGTATTTGTTTGTAGTAAGTCCGTAATTGTTGAGAGGTCAGCAGTTGCTGGCAGGGAGCGCCTTTGGAGCTTGGCGAGGGACACAGGCTCGCTATGCGAGCCCGCAACGTTAGCAACGAACCGCTTGCTCACAACTATATACGTGATTTGAATAACTAAACTTGATAATGGGCTAAATGTTTAGTACACACCTGTCCTTATTAAGTTAGAGGCAATGCCCACACATATTAATGAGAGAGGTGTATCTCTCCAATGCCTGATACTCTCACTAAAATGTTTTTCCAATAAAGGAGGTATACAGCAATATTCTGATTATTCATCTGCCATATATTCCATATGATTGTACCCATGATCCCAGTATTATTAGTTGTGTAGACATGTGATCAGGCACCAGGCTGTGATGTTGTACTGCAGACAGCACTAGGGGAGCCCCAGCACCGGCAGCCCTGCTCTCTCAGCCTCTCAGCACTTGGCACTTGTAGTCCTTACAGCAGCACCAGCCCCATGATATACAGAGGAAGTAGACTACAACTCCCAGCATGCACTGCACGCACAGGCTTCTGCTGTCAAAGAGAACGATCAAGCTGGAAAGGGAAATGCAGAAGCTGCCGATCTGTCCATGATCACAGTGTGCGCAGAGGGATCAGGAGGGCAGTGCTGGCCCTGCAAAAGGTAAGTACACCATGGCAGCAATGTATTGCACCCTGATATACTCATTCCACCCTAATATTACCCACTGCACCCTGATATTACTCATTACAACCTTGTATTACCAACTGCCCTCTGACATTACCCATTGCACCCTGATATTACCCACTGCACCCTGATATTACTCATTACAACCTTGTATTACCAACTGCCCTCTGACATTACCCATTGCACCCTGATATTACTCATTGCAACCTTGTATTACCAACTGCCCTCTGACATTACCCATTGCACCCTGATATTACCCACTGCACCCTGATATTACTCATTACAACCTTGTATTACCAACTGCCCTGACATTACCCATTGCACCCTGACATTACTCATTGCAACCTTGTATTACCAACTGCCCTCTGACATTACCCATTGCACCCTGATATTACCCACTGCACCCTGATATTACTCATTGAAACCTTATATTACCAACTGCAGTCTTATATTACTCATTCCACCCTGATATTACCCACTGCACTCTGATATTACCCATTGAACCCTGATATTACCAATTGCATCCTGATATTACTCACTGCACCCTGATATTACTCATTCCACCCTAATATTACCCACTGCACCCTGATATTACTCATTGCAACCTTATATTACCAACTGCAGTCTTATATTACTCATTCTACCCTGATATTACCCATTGCACCCTGATATTACCCATTGCACCCTGATATTACCCATTGCACCCTGATATTACCAATTGCACCCTGATATTACTCATTCCACCCTGATATTACCAATTGCACCCTAATATTACTCATTCCACCCTGATATTTACCCATTGCACTCTGATATTACCCATTGCACCCTGATATTACCAATTGCACCCTAATATTACTCATTCCACCCTGATATTACTCACTGCATCCTGATATTACTCATTCCACCCTAATATTACCCACTGCACCGTGATATTACTCATTGCAACCTTGTATTACCAACTGCACTCTGATATTACCAACTGCACTCTGATATTACCAACTGCACTCTGATGTTACCCATTGCACCCTGATGTTACCCATTGCACCCTGATATTTTCCATTGCACCCTGATATTCACAGTTGCACCCTGACATTACCCATTGCACTCTGATATTACCCATTGTACCCTGCTATTCACAGTTGCACCCTGCTATTCACAGTTGCACCCTGCTATTCACAGTTGCACCCTGATATTCACAGTTGCCCCCTGATATTACCAATTGCACTCTAATATTCCTAATCACAACCTGATATTCCCAGTTGTACCCTAATATTCCTAATCACAACCTGATATTCCCAGTTGTACCCTAATATTCCTAATCACAACCTGATATTCCCAGTTGTACCCTAATATTCCCATTTACAACCTGATATTCCCAGTTGTACCCTAATATTCCTAATCACAACCTGATATTCCCAGTTGTACCCTAATATTCCCATTTACAACCTGATATTCCCAGTTGTACCCTAATATTCCCATTTACAACCTGATATTCCCAGTTGCACAACTCCGTGCTGACAGATATACAGCAGGGCAGGGGGTCCAGGTGACAGTGACACTTTCACTGCATCTGTGCAATAATTAGGACTTATTACATGCACAGCTCTCATATTACTATTTCATCACAATATGTCCACACGTTACATACTAGCTTGCATTTTGCCTGCTTCCATTACTGCAAGACTTACTTATGTTCCAACATTACATACATTTAAACCATGGATAGTTCTGCTTATATCAGGATATTGCTGCTATAATGCAATAGGTGACACCGTGAGACGCTGATCCCATTGATGCATTTGCTGAATGGTCTGTTTGTGAATGAATGTCTCACTTGTTTTCATGCATTAATATAGCAATATTTGATAATATATAGAATAACTCACATTTTTAAATGTGCTTTGGCGTTTTGCTTATAAATTATGATGTTGATTTTGGTTGTCATGTTTCTGGTCAGTTTATGTGTTTTTTAATCTGCTATCTTTATGTCACATAGCTTGTATTGCATGGCATTTATATACTAAGGAGATTTGTCTCACTGGTTAGATGGCTCTGACATGTTGTGTGGGGATCAGTATTGTGATACATGAAAACGTTGTACTCCTGAAAGCATGTCATAACTATTATCTATCTATCTATCTATCTATCTATCTATCTATCTATCTATCTATCTATCTATCTATCTATCTATCTATCTAATGGTATTAGAATAAAGAGTGAACCCTTTTTGGGTTCATTTGCATGTCCCTGCCCAGGTTCCCAGAATACATTGCAATAGCTGTATTTTTCTGAGCAGGGAATGCATTTTTAACTTATTTTATACGATATATAATGTGCCTGGTGCTCTACAGTCCATAGGGTCACAGAGAGTCGGACACGACTGAACAACAACCAAGGATGACTAGTTTTAGATGTTTTTAATGTGATTAGTTAGAATTTAAGATTTTGGGCCTGTATTAAAACTAGCCGCTGGTCCTGAAGGCCGTGCTCTGAGTATCTAGGTTACAACAGTGATATGTAGTTTAGGGAATAGCAAAACTGCACTTGCATTGAACAGAAGTCACATTGGAGTGGGATTTTGCTGCGACTTTTGGGAAGCAGTTTTTGCATCATCATCGACCCAGTTAGACAGCCAGGAGACTTTGACAAATGGCCTTCCTTGTATCATTATTGCAGAGCAAAACCAGCCTAAATGTCATTCATAAATGCAATTAAATCTCCAAAATAAATGCACAATTAAGCTGAATTTCTTAAAACATGTGATCATTTTTTTTAAAGAGATACTGTACCCACTTGTCTTGAAATTAAACATTTAAAGGGACATGGAACACTATTTTTTCATGCATTTAAAAGAGCATGTCTTAAACCTTACCAACGTTATCTTTTGCATTAATATTAAGTAATCCCTGTTTAATCTTCATTGAAACTAAGAGCGCACAGATCATATATCTGTAAATTTTATTGACAGACAAGTGTGACTCATAAATTGATGTCACTGCTAATTGGTTGACAGGGGCAAGCCCCCAGACCAGTTACACATTTGAATCAGTTTTGTCTGCTTTGAGAGCTTAATTTGAAGCACTCATAATAGTTCTAATTTAATTTAAAAGTAAAAGGTTCCAGGTTTTGCAGTCGTACCAACTACAAAATGCAATAAGCAAGTGTATAAAAAGGTGACACTGCATCAAAAGGTATACATTTAAATATACGGTAATTGTTTCTAATTAAAAAGTTGAGTGGGGTTTTGAGTCAGATAACTGAGTTTGAAAATTGGGTATAGCCTTTTCAGATCTATCCCGTTGTGCATGTGCAAGAAATCGCCAGCTCTGGCAGCTGCAGTGCCAGCAAGTAGCCGCTAGATGGCGCCGTCCGGTTTCAGGGAATGCCTATAAATTTTTCCTTTTCGCTATGTTCGGCGCGGGCACTCGGCCCTCGATGGCCCCAGGCGCGCCTCTCATAGCTCAAGGCCTTTTCTGGGGGCGCGCCTTATATGCAATGTAATGTGCAGCAGTATTCCGAAAATCGAGAGCGCCATCTAGCATTGGCGGCACTGCTGCTGACAATCTTTTGCGTAGGGGAAGAGGGAAAGGACCGCCTTTTCTGTAAGGGACTTTTAAGTCTCCTTATCTAGGGCCATTGATGAATTCTTACAGTGGGGGGTGGTAAAGAAGATAAGCAGGCCTGATTGGTATAAATGTGTGTAAGGACAATTAAATATATCAATGACTATTATTTATCCAACTGGGCATGCTCTTCTTCTTAATCTCCCCCACTGTAAGACGTAACTAATGGCTTTTGGGAGACTTAGAGAAAGGGAAGTCCTGTATAGATAGTTTATTATTAAAATACCCAATTTTCAAGCTCAATTACGGTAACTTTAATTTCAGCTGCAAAAGTGCGATAATAATCAGCTTCAGTAATTTTAATTTCTATGTATACTTATCATTTTGTGCAATAAGTGGGGAACTTGCTATGTCCCTTTAGTTGTTGTTAGCAAAAAATAGGTCTTATGTTAGAAATCATACTTGGAAGATTGCATTTTGCCAGGAGACGCAGGAATCCCCAGTCAGTCTCCAAAACTCCTAAGAGTTTCATGGGAGGGGGCACGCATATAGCGATTGTTGCTGATTACACAGCTGAAGACCTGGCATACAAATTTGCTTTTTAGTGTCACTTGCTGAACTGAGGCTGATGCAGAAGAGAGGATTTCAGAATCTGTAATGACTTTTTTTTTTCTGCAGGGAATCGGCAAAATCATCTAAAAATAGAGGAATCATTATTTTAAAGAAAGCCATACTAAACTGCAATTGCTTGCACCGCCCTCTAAGAAAGTCTCCTTTATTGTAGAATCCAGCCCTGTCTCAGTCACTTGTAATAGCCCAGGGTGTTTTTTCTCCATGAACAACAGCAGAAACATGAGATTCTCACTGTAAATGGGAACTGGCAGGGGGCAGTGAAAGCATTTGGACCTGGTGTATTAGTGGGCAGCTTTTAGGGAGTTTATTTATTCTTAGACATGATTATTATATATGCTAGGGGCCTCATTCAATTGTGATTCGGCCAATTGAATAGGGCTCTAAATAAGCACATAGCATAATTTTTTTAAAGAAGTTTTTAGCTAGTGAAAACCTTGCTTTTGGATAGATGCTCACTAACTAAAAACTTCTTTAAAAAATATATGTTATGTGCTTATTTAGAGCCCTATTCAATTGGCCAAATTGCAATTGAATGAGGGCCTTGGTAATTATTTTGCATGCTTTGTTATTCCATATAAAGGTATTACAAGGTCCTTTTTATATCACTTCCCATTGTTTGAGAATACACATTTAGTTCTGTTACTTAAGAAAATGTTTTTTCTCAGGCAATTTCATTTAGACTCTTCATCAGTTTCTCAAACTAGACTTGAAGTATGTTCTGGTGGGTGA
The DNA here is from genome assembly GCA_027410445.1 of Discoglossus pictus. Taxonomy (NCBI): domain Eukaryota; kingdom Metazoa; phylum Chordata; class Amphibia; order Anura; family Alytidae; genus Discoglossus; species Discoglossus pictus. The sequence goes on from CM050169.1 coordinate 147,115,938, forward strand.
AAATGTTAAGGAAATATCCTCCACTGTATATAGTCATGAAAGAAAAGGCCAAAAATGTCCCAAATAGGCCAGGAGACCTAATTTCCCACAAAATCATTCAGTGATCAGTGTTTCCACTGCCGCTAAGCATTCTGGATAATGACATGCAAATGAGTCAAAAATATTATCACTATGTTGAAGGGATTCTGTCACCTCAACAAGATGGTTTCTTCTTAAATATCATTAAAAACTGTCTATATAATGTACTAGTCATTTTTCTCAACAGTAATTCTTGAGATATTCAGCACTCATTGTGCACGTATTTAAGCTAATATTCAGCTCATATGTGGTCCTCAGTTCTTGATATGGGTGAGAAAATGGATGTAATTGCAGGAGGAATTGGCTATCATTTTAGGGGGTATTGTTATTTGCCACCGCACTGGCAGAGAAGCGGACTGTAATCCTAATTAGTATGTCAATACATCATTCGTATAAGACAGGGGGGGAGCAAGTTCGGTCCTGGATAACCCCAATCAGGCCAGGATTTGAGGATATCCTTTCTGTTCACAGGTGAGTCAATCAGAATGACTGAAGAAGTGATTGACTCATGTGTGCGCAGCAGGGATATCATCAAATCTTGTCCTGTGTGGAGCTCTCCAGGACTGAACTTGCCCACCTCTGGTGTAAGACAACAGCAGAAATAATGCTTTTTATCACTTTAGAATCAAATGGCTAGAACAATGCATAGCTAGTTTTTCTTTCTTTTTAAGAATATCTTAAACAAAACAACTTGAACTGAAGGTGACAGGGTCCTTTTAAGTGAGCTGGAGGCAAAGAGGTGGTTATTTTTGAGTCACATTTGCATGTTATTACCCAGAATCCTTAGCTGTGATGGAAACTGCGTCCACCAAGTTGTTCTTCGTTGGCTGAGTGTTCTTTCCTTACATCTCTCAGGAATCTGATATGTCCAGTTATCTTCTCATCCTCCTTTAGCTGGAGCAGCATATTACAGAAATGCTGACTTAAAGTGGGATAAGTAGAGGTCTGCTTGTCATTGAGGAGATTAATAATAATGTAAAATAAAAATGTTTTCATCTGCAAGAAAAATATCAAAGTTTGGACTAAGGTGGAAAATTGGGCAAACTAGGCCCTTTTTATATGCCGGCTTGCAAATCTACCTCCTGTTAAATTGATGGATGAACTGTGCGTGTGGAGAGGTTTCCTCACTGATTACATTATAATTCACTATTTAAACTGATGTGACATATATTTTAATTTGCTGCGGATCAATAAATGTCTCCTATTTTATCTAATAGCCAGTGCGTTGTCACCTTGCCAAAAATATTTGTTCTTTATAAAGGTATGTGGAAGGTGTTTGGATTCCACTAGCAATATAATATGTTTATGTATCTATTTACTTGTATGTACTTTTTATCTTATACAGAAGTGTTTACAAGCTCTTTTTTTCTGCCTAAAATCATATAAATAGTACCTGCGTCTCCTGCATCTCATGAAGGCACTGTGCTTCAAATTAGCCCATCTCTCGACAGCATTCTGCAAAAAGTTGCTGAAAGATAGTCTCTGATAGGCACTTTAATGTTTGTGTCTTCATGACAGTACATAAAAGTAAAAAGATACATAGTTATATTAGATTTCTACTAAAATCCAGAAATAGTAGTAGTTTGGGAAATACCGTATTTATCGGCATATAACACGCACCTCATTTTAAGAAGGAAATTTCAGGGGAAAATGTTTTTTTTAAATAAAGAACTTTGAAGCAAAATCCTCAACCTCCCTCCTCATCCTCCCTCCTCAAACCCCCCATCCTCAACCCCCTCCTCAACCTTCCTCCTCAACCCCCCTCCTCATCCTCAACCCCCCTCCTCAACTCCCTCAAACTCCCTCAACTCCCCCATCCTCAAACTCCCTCAACTCCCCCATCCTCAAACTCCCTCAACTCCCCCATCCTCAAACTCCCTCAACTCCCCCATCCTCAAACCCCCTCAACTCCCCCATGCTCAAACCCCCTCAACTCCCCCATCCTCAAACCCCCTCAACTCCCCCATCCTCAAACCCCCTCAACCCCCCCATCCTCAACCCCCCTCCTCAACCTCAACCCCCCTATCCTCAACCTCAACCCCCCTTCTAAACCCCCCTCCTCATTCTAACCCCCCCTCCTCATTCTAACCCCCCCTCCTCATTCTAACCCCCCTCCTCATTCTAACCCCCCCTCCTCATTCTAACCCCACTCCTCAACCTAAACCCCCCTCTTCAACCTAAACCCCCCTAAATACCTCCCCCTCACTTACCTGCTTCTGCTCCGGCCTCCGCTCCGCTCCTTGACCTGGCGCGCATGTGACGTCACATGCGCGCTGGGTCGCGGAGCGGAGGCTGGAGCAGAAGCAGGTAAGTGAGGGGGAGATATTTAGGGGGGTTTAGGTTGAGGAGGGGGGGTTAGAATGAGGAGGGGGGTTTAGAATGAGGAGGGAGGATGAGGAGGGGGGAGGGAATATCGTCGTATAACACGCACCTATCATTTGCTCCCTATTTTCAGAGAGAAAAAGTGCTTGTTATACGCCGATAAATACGGTACATATTTGTGAAGTATGTAACAAACGAACATCATTAGCTACAGTGAGGGGGGGAGTATTTGATCCCCTGCTGATTTTGAACGTTTTCCCACTGACAAAGAAATGATCAGTCTATATTTTTATTGGTAGGTGTATTTTAACAGTAAGGGACAGAATAACAAAAAAACAAACAAGAAAAACGCCTGTCAAAAAAGTTATGAACAGATTTGCAGGTCAATGAGGTGGTAAAACCCCTTTTGTCAATCACAGAGGTCAGACGTTTCTTGTAGTTGGTCACCAGGTTTGCACAAATCTCAGGAGGGATTTTGTCCCACTCCTCTTTGCAATCCTCTCCAAGGCATTAGGGTTTCGAGGCTGATGTTTGGCAATTCGAATCTTCAGCTCTCTCCACAGATTTTCTATGGGATTGAGGTCTGGAGACTGGCTTGGTCACTCCAGGGCCTTAATGTGCTTCTCTTTGGGCCACTCCTTTGTTGGACCGTAACACACCAGGACATCTTTATGTCCATGGTCCTGTTGATCCACTTGGTATTTAAGGCAGAGATACTGGAGTGGGTTGCCAGTTTCTTCTCGAGTGGGCCACAGCATACAGCTCCTGGTAGTCCTATATGATCTCCCATCCAAGTACTGACCAGGCCCAACCCTGCTCAGCTTCAGGGTGGTGTGACCTCTTGGTTCCCTGACTTGGAATCGAACCCAGGTTGCACTGGTGAAAGCACTGAATCCTAACCATTGGGCCACCAGGGAACTCTTATTATCTTTTAGGGGACTGTAAAATATCTTACAGAGAATAAATACAGGTGGCTTTGGTGTCTCAGAATTGTTAAGCCCTTTTTTTGCACTTTAATGGTAGTGCCTGCTGTATAGGAAATTATACTGGTTCCAATGGACTTCTTCTACATATAAAACATTTACTGTTTGGAATAAGCATAATAATAATCACGTGGAAATTAGATTTGAAGACAAAATCTTCAGGACATTAATGTCGTTTAATGGTCTGATTTATAGTTGACTTATTGGTATAGACTTATTGCAAATTCTATTTTTATCTTCTATGAATAAATACTTGATTTACATTTGTTGTTTTGTACTACTACGGAATGGGTCAAAGTTTTGGAATTTTTCTTATAAATAAACTGATCCTCCGAACAGATGTATCATGGCAAACAACCAAACGACAAAATAAATAAACAGTAGCCTATCTAGTTTGGGTCTGTTCCCATAATATGTTTACCCCAATCTACAAATACAAATCCCAGCTTCCCTTTTTGATATTATTATTATTATTATTATTATTATTATTATTATTAGTAGTAGTAGTAGTAGTAGTAGTAGTCTTTATAAAGTTCCAAATTAGAATACATTGCAGTGGGTAGAATTAGAAAGGTATAGACAAATTGTAAGATAAATAAAAGTCCAAGTACGTGTACAGGGCATAACAAATATGAAACAAATCGTTCTGCAAACAAAAAAAAGGTCCCTACTCCGAAGAGCTTACACCCTAGTTTGCTGATTCTTTTATGGCATGTTGTTCCGGGGAACAGAGGCGAGAGGTGCACGTCAATATGTTTGGGAAATTTGCTTAGAAAACATGTCTGTATATGAAACAGTATGACTCACATAGTAGGTGTAAAAGTGGTGAAGGATCTGACACATATGGAATTTGTGATGTACAGTCATATTCAATAACTATGTGAGTTTCATTTTCTGTGAAATACCACAGCTCAATACTGTATATGTGTCATTTAAATAGTTCTGGCTTATGTTTCATTCATTATTTTATTTCAGTAGGGATATAAAGCTAGCGAGAATCTGTATATCTTGTTTAGAATGGGTAGTCTTAAAGGGACTGTCACCATATTGTTGTTTTGTTTTTTATTATATAAAAAATCGGCTATATATTGTATTAGCCATTCCTGAGATATATAGCGTTGTTTCGCCCACATTAATATGCAGCTGAGTGGTTCCAAAATACGAATTGGATCTTGTCAATTTGAGGCTGGTTCCTAAATTGTGCCATGAACCTAGTAGTAAGAGGTCTTTCATTGCTCTTATATTGTGTAAAAGATTATTAGAAGCCCTCCTACGTACAGACTGCAGCAGGCAAAATAATACAGTGGTGTATATAAGTCAGAAAAACTAGTTCTAGTTAAAAAATATCAAGATATACAATATTTCCAATGAAATCTATGACTTTGGGAGAATATTCTATCAGTTTAATAAATGTGTAGCCTGTGATATAAGGTGTGTGTATTATTGTCTTTCGGTTTTTGAAGCAGAGATAAATTAGGTTAATACAGGAGAACTACTGCCCAAGGCTGTCCTTAACTTTAGGAGCAAGATGACTCACCTTCCTATTTATATTTTACCCAGAAATTATTTAGAGCATAATATATATTATTTTGTGTTACATCATATTTTTATTTATTTTTTGCAGTGTACAGTTTGCACAAAAATTGCTTCTCTACCATTTCATAAGATGCTATGTTCTCTTAGCACTGCATCCTTTTTGCTATATTAAATGTAGAACTGAATAAGTCATGTATTTCTGCTCTAAATTAATTTATTATCCAGAATTGAAATATGCAATGACTTTAAGATTTGTCCCTTTTTTACAATTTTTTTAAAATTATTATTATTATTATTATTATTATTATTATTATTATCCTTTATTTATAACGCAACAACATATTCCGCAGCGCAATACAGGGGTTAGGTACAAGTATAAACAATACCCCACAATGAAAATAATGGAAGACCCTGTTATTGAGCTTTCAATCTGATATACACAGTGATTTCCCTAAAGCACCTCCCAAGCGTGAAAACTCACAAACTTACAATCTAAACGTGTGGGTGAGGTACAGGAGAGTGAAAGATGCACAGTGAATGAAGAGGCTAAAGATGATAGGCTTTTTTGAATAAATGTGTTCTTAAAGAGATTTTGAAGGATTTGAGGCTGGAAGCTAGTCTGGTGGAGCGAGGTAAGGAGTTCCAAAGAATAGGGGCAGCACGAAAAAAGTCTTGAAGACGGGAGTGAGAAGGGGTGATGAGAGAGGAGGAGAGAAGGTGGTCATTATCAGAGCGAAGAGGGTGTGTGGGACTGTATTTTGTGATGAGAGCAGAGATGTAAGAGGGTGCACTATTGTGGAGGGCTTTATATGTTAGGGTCATGATTTTGAATTTTATTCTAGAGGCTATGGGAAGCCAGTGGAGTGCCTTACAGAGAGGTGCTGCAGACACTGATCGTTTAGTATGGTAGATGAGTCTAGCGGATGCATTCAAAATGGATTGGAGGTGAGATAGACGGGTGATCGGAAGGCAAGCGAGGAGAGAGTTGCAGTAATCGAGGCGAGATATAATGAGAGCGTGAATAAGAATTTTAGTTGTGTCGTGTGTAAGGTAGTGGTGTATTTTGTATATGTTTTTTAGGTGAAAGTGTCAAGATTTTGTGAGTGATTGAATGTGAGGAATGAAAGAGAGGGAATGGTCGAGTAGGACCCCAAGACAGCAGGCCTGAGAGGTGGGAGTGATGATGGCATTGTCAATAGTGAGAGATAAGTGAGGAGTGGGAGCTGAGGAAGAGGGTGGAAAGATAAGGAGCTCTGTCTTAGACATGTTGAGTTTGAGTTGACAGGCAGACATCCATGAGGATATATATTTAAATCCTTTTTTGGTGATACATAGACCAAGTCTAAAGTTTTTCTGTTGGTAGCATGGGCTGGTTAAGCCTCAACACCTAGAATAGTTCTTCTCCATGTAGGTGACAAAGAGAAGTGTCTAATTGTATACAAATGAGGTTTGTGTGTATATATGTATATGTGTGTGTGTATATATATATATATATATATATATATATATATATATATATATATATATATATATACCGTATAAGCCGAGCTTTTCAGCCCTTTTTTAATGCTGAAAAAGACCCCCTCGGCTTATACGCGAGTCACCCTGCTCTCTGCTCCTGCTGCTCTCTGCCTGTCTTCCAGCTGTGTCCCCTCTCGCTCCCCTGTGCCTCTCCCTCCCCTGTGCCTCTTTCCCTCCCTCTCCCTTGTGTCTCTTTCATTCCTCCTCCCTTTCCCCTTAACATCATCATCATCATCATACTCCCTCCTCATCCGCCCTCGTCTCCAATTACCACCACCCCCCCCCCCCCCTTACCTTCCATCAGCTGCTCAGAGGGCCCATAGCCTCACATTGTGTGGCAAACAGCATTGCCAGGCTTACAATTTTACTCCCGTAATTTTTTTACGGACAATTTCCTAATTATTATATATATTTTTTAACTTGCTTTGGACATTCAAGTGTGAACACAGATGTACTTTTTATTTACTGTACGGTGGAGGGCTTCTATCGCTCTTTTGCCCACCATATTATAAATGATTGTTGTGGTGAACTACCTACTCATAATTTCCACAACACAGGCTGAGATCCCGCTCCATGCTGATGATAGCCAGTAAGCTTGAAACATGTACATGGATTGGATACTCAGCCTGTGTTTATTCCAACCTTGGCTTTGCATTAAAGCTGTGTAATAATACAGCATGCATAAGCTTAAAGGAAGCCATGTTTGATGATGGCTACGGAATGAAGAGCGAGGCATTTGTGGACATATTTGTGTGTCCCAGCTCAACTTCCCAGAATGCAGTGTAATAACTGTTTTTTCTCGGAACTCTGAGCTGGAAGCAGGTTTTTTAACTTGCTTTGGACATTCAAGTGTGAACACAGATGTACTTTTTATTTACTATATATATATATATATATATATATATATATATACATACATACATGTATGCATCCATGACATTTCTGGAATATTCAAAATATCTTCATATCTCATATTCATATCTTTTTATTACCAGAACAGGCCTTGACAAGTTCTTTTCAACTTTTTTTTTTTTTTTTTCATGGAACTTCCTTCTAGTGGTGCTGATTTCTATAGAAATTCCAAAAGTTTAATTTAAACAACAATTATTATTTTCTTCAGTATGGAAACAAAAAAGAAGGACACAGTTTGCTTAGTTGCTCCACCCCTTCTTGCCTCAGTTTACATCCTGGATGCAGGAGTTAGCTGTGGACAGCCATTAAAATTTAAATATATCTGTTTCCATTACTTGAACTGTACACACAAAGTATTGTAATAAAAGCGGATATATGCTCTTTTTTTTTTTTTTAAATATAGTTTTCATTGCTTAATGTAAAGACAGCTGGGAAAATATATAAACAAGTATACCTTGCTTACCCTGCTGAGTGCTGATTCTCTATAGTGCTCTATCCAGTCTAATTCCCTGCAATGCTAAATATCGTGGTTTTGAGTAGCAAATCGTATTTGAATACCTTTAAATATCTAGCAGCTTGCCCATCAAAAAATGACCGCAATAAAATTGTAAGGCAGGTAATGAATGCTGTTTGCCACACAATGTAAGGCTTTAAGTCCTCTGAGTACCTTCGGCGTTCATTGCGAGCCTCTCCCCTCATGTACTTTTGGTCGTCTGAGCACCTTTGGCGCTCATTGCAAGCCGTGCACCGAGCTACTGGTCTTGCACTGTGAATTGTGTATTTGAGTTTTCTGTTGCTCTGTAGTCCTGCGGGTCGTAGGTATGAGGCTTAAGTCGTGCAGGGTCTTAGGGATGAGCGCCTACGGCTCTCATCGCCACCAGCGCCTTTGGAGCTCCCTGCCAAAGTCATGCAAGGTCGAAGGGAGGCGCTCATCTCCACCAGTGGAGTGAGCACCTTCTTCTGCAAGTTTCTATGAATTCACCATGGACATTGGATTCCTAACTCAAAGAGCCCTCCTTGCTTTGCACACACACTATTCATTTGTATACCATGTGATTGTCAACAGGTGTTCTGTGGACCAGTGACCGTTCCTGGGCCTTTATGTGTTGGTCCTCAGCAAGAGTAAGATGTGGGTTGACAAAGAGAGGATTTATGAGGAGTTAAAAATATTTAAACTTCTGCCATATGGCCCTGGGAAGGACTTTCCTCTCAATTATGTCCCTGGGATTAGTTACAATTCGAAGAAGATTAGTAAAGAACTGGTCTTCAGTAACTTCACCTTTTGTCAAAATGGTCTTGATCTCAGTTAAGGCCAACACCACTTTGAAGTGACCCTGTCAACAAAAGAAATTAAGAATTGCTATTTTTACATTATTTGTGAAGAATGTTACAAACTGGATATAAATTGTATTTTCCTGCACTTATATTCCCTATACCTTATGAAGCATATTGAGTCACTATTTAACCTAATGTAGCCACATAAACAATGCTGATTATCAGCCTTATTAAATTGTGATTCGGACAATTATAAAGGGCTCTATATAAACACAGCATATCTTTTTTTACAGAAGTTTTTAGTTCGTGAACTTCTATCCAAAAGCAAGGTCTTCACTAACTAAAAACTTCTGTAAAAAAATATGCTATGTGCTTATATAGAGCCCTTTAGAATTGGCCAAATCGCAATTAAATAAGGAATCAGGAATACTTTACAATAGATAAAACAGCTACTTGGTACTTTCCAGTTTCTTAATGCTATTTACAAAGAAACAAACTTGTACACAGTTGGAAAATGAAACAATGGAAAGTATTATTGTGGTGATTCAACATAAATGTATCATGGTGTTGGGTGTTTTAATAGAACAATATATGTATATAATAGCAATGATATTATTTTATAATTCTATAGATATGCTCCCTTTTCTCTATGTGGCACTGTACACAAATTACTGGTATAGTATGATTGGTTATTGTGTGAGGGAGGGTCTAATTCCATAACATGTATGATATTACAGGGACTCAAATTGTAAGTGAGCTAATGCTGTTTGGTGTATGGTAATCAAATAAATAATACATTAATAAAGGAATATACTTTACCTATTGTGAAGTAATAAATGCAGGAAACATTGTGCTGAAGAGCTGACAATCTGTTTTCATGTTGCTGCAGCATACAATGTGTGTTTCAGTGCTGTGGAGCTGCTGTGTAAGTGTCAGCAATGTGTGCAGTGGGTAGTGTAAATAGTGTGCGTGCGCGAGCAAAATCCGTTAGGTGTGTACTTCCGCATTTTGTAAGTTACTGTTGTAAAATGGCGCCTAATGTGTGGTAAGTGGCTGAGGCTAATTTTGCGTCCTTGTTCTTCGATCTCGTCCGGCTTTTTCTGAAAATCTGTAGGTGTTTTGCGTGTTTAGGGTCCTGTAGCCTCGTTTTTTCGTTTTTTTCAGCGGCCATTTTCTCTCTTGCTTAGGTGATTTTTGGGTGTCTAAACTCTTCAATTTGGACTTAAATGGAGGTGTAACTTCACTTGCAGAGGTCCTGGGTGCTCCCTCTTGCTGTGGGAAAGCTTTTTATGTGTTTGTTGTGTGTATTTATTGTGTTTTGAATGTTTTCAGGTTCGCCGGGTCGGCCGTTAAAGTCGTAATTTTGCGAGGTCGTAATGTTCTTTTTTTGTAAGTCCCTTGTCCTATATTTCTGTGTCGTAAGTCCGTAAATGTTGTGAGGGCCGCAGCGTTAACAACATCTTTGGACAACCCGCAGTTATGACAACTATTTATGTGATCGATTTTGGCCACCATATAACTTAATTAGCAAACCATGGCAATAAACCGTGACATTCATTTGACAGTATTCCAAGTTTTGTAATCTTAAACAAGCCACTGTGGTCAGATTATTTCTACAGTGGAACCTCTATATTCTTCATTAATCTGTTCCTGGGGGACAGACAAATACTGAATCAAGCGGATATAGAATCACATTATCAATGCATGAATTTATATTTTGATTAATATGTGGTGGGTGACGTTTCGTGATGAATATTGGGATTTGTGGATGAATATCGGAGCATTATTGTTTTGCTAAATGTTGGATTTGAAGAATATAGGGACTGACAAATATAGAGGTTCCACTGTATATTGTATTATTAATAAACACACATTATTAGGAGCAAAATGTTTTAGAACTCCTAAAAACATGACCTTTATTATCAAGCTTTTCCTAATTGAAAGCACTGGTTTATCTTCCACATTCCCATTGAGTAGATAGCTTCCTATGCATTCAGAGTCTCTTGCAAGCTCATTAGAAACCAAAATGGAAGATTCCACTGCAACACAATTACATATAAATGGTTATAAATTTGAGACTTATTTGGTCTTACATTCTACAAGCGGGTTAGCTATTTTCAAGTGTAGTTCTTTAAAATAGTACACTTTGAAATATTGGACTACAATGGTCCTTTTTAAACATGTACAAACAAATATACTACAAATAAAATATGTGTCTATTTTTTTATTTTTATTATTTTTGTGCTGGTCACAGAATATGTTTTTTTTCCCTTTTTTTTTTTTTTTTTTTCGTTTAATAGATTTACAGTAAACTGCTCACACTCAATGTTAGTTCTGGGCCAGACAGAATACTAGCAACATGTGTAATCCAACGTGAATTTCCAGACAGCCTTCCTTTTCACTGAGATGTTAGAGGCCTACATTCCTATCATTGCTTTTGGATTTTCAAAGTCGACCAATGTCCGCCTCACTGAATATTTCAGTGTTTAAAAATTCCTCTCTGTCTGATTCAAAAAGATTTAGTTCATAGAGCTGGTATTTGACAAAAAGTATTTATATCCACAGGATCATAAGCAATCACTGATGTACGCAAATTACACAGATATATTATGGAGATATTAAAGGGACATGGAAGGTTTGTGGATTTCACTAAGAATATAATATACCTGTTTATCGCTTTACATTTGTGTACTTTATTTTATTAGGAAGTGCTTAAAAGCTTTTGTTTTCTGCCTAAAGTCTTACAAATAGGTCCTAACCCATTTTACACTTCTGCAGCTCATGAAGGAAGTGTACTTCTAAGTCCAGGGGCTTGCACTGTCTTATAGTAACACATCCGAGGCAACATTCTGCAACATGCTCCTTGAGAGAGTTCACTGACAGGCTAATCTGAAACACTGCACGTCATAGGTAAAAATGTGGGATAAGTGGTGTGGTAAAAATGGCATGTATAGTGTGAAAATGTATATGCAGTACTGTACCAAAGAATAGCAAGTACACCACAGTTGTATTTTGAGAGTGGCCTGCTGCCCATCGGTGATCTAAGCCAGGATTTGTTTCTGTAGTGGGCAGTGTGACCAAATACACACAGAGCAGGAGAGGCGTTCCAGCATTACCAGTGGCATAGCTACTGCTGGTGCAGCAGATGCAAAGCACCAGGGCCCACAACAGTGTACGGGCCATCTTCTACTGGGAGTGAAGTAGGAATCTTAATTTATTTGATGAGGATGTCAGATAATATACTTTATAGACAGAAGATCTTTATAGAAAGATGATCTGACCATCTTCATACAGCTTTGGCTTTCTTATTGAACCTACAGTACGGAAAGCTCCCCTACTCTGGCTAGTCAGATCTGACCATGCATGCCAATATTAATACTTTGCAAAGCAATTTGGACAAACGCAAACAAATGCTCCATTCATAGTTCTGGTTGATTCATAAGAATATCATGAGCATAAAAAACCTTAGGGAGGTTAATTAATAAAAACACTGTTCTAACAAGTTACAGCTCTAGGGTACAAATTAAGATCAAAGGAGGAAAAGCTTTTTGTAGTCCAGAACTAAGTAATATCTGACACATTTCTTGTGATTATGGAAGAAAGCAAGACAAATAACTTAATGGTACACTGGACTTCCATCTTCATTTCATGTGTTCGATCCTCTTTTAAACATTATATAAAAAGTCTTGCTTTGTCTTTTTTACATGGGAATGAGTGATCTATATTCTCATTTTTCCCTGGAGCATTTGCATGTCCACAAGTCATCAGTGAGACAGGAATCCTGAAATGCGAGTTTGTATTTGGAGCTTTTCACATCCACATTATCTTTTTTTAAATATCAGTGCTCTCTATACATGATAATTGCCCATTATTTGCACAGAATATACAGGTGGTCCCTGGGTTAATGAGGAGATCTGTTTCTTGAGAATGTTCTTAAGTCAGATTTGTATGTAAGTCGGATCCCTGATGAATAATAATAATAACTATACTATAATGGCTTATAATAATACCCCTGTACTGTAATAATTAGTTACATAAACTATTGTGCTCTTTCTTTTTCTTTTAATTTAGACAAACAGAACATAAAAAACCCTAATGCAATAAGACCTTCGGAGCCAGTTCTTAAGTAGGGGTCGTTTGTAAGTCAGGTAGTTGTGTAACCCATAGGCCAACTGTACAGTGCATTATTTTTTTAATTTTTTTTTAAATGCTTCAACAGAATATATTTTGAAACGTAAAATAAAGAAAATCATTCTTCAAGTATATTTAATCTATAAGATGCAGGTTATTCACATGGCTTTTTTTCTGGTATAATAACAGCGAGTCTTGTATGACATAAGAGGCAAATGCTATTATTGCTTTATTTTATGGACAATATATATTTTTTAAAGGTTTTGCTAACATTAAGGAGTAATCCCCCTAAAGAACAAGGTAATATACTTAAGGTTTTCAGTTTTTGGTTATTTATAGAAGGAGAAGTCAGCTAATCATTTCTCCAAGACATTTGCCTGCAGTAATTCTTAATTCTGTTTTCAACACTTGAATCCTGACTCAGCCAATAGCCAACCAGAAATTTTTCAATCCAGCTAAATCCTATCGAGGGATTTATTAATCTCACTAACGGATTAGCCATCCAGTGTCTAGAAAACCTCCACCTCAGCAAACCCTGACTAGACGCTCGGGGGCCTTTGGTAGATTTATGGCTGTGCAACATGGAGGCAAAGCTCTCTAAGCTGCGTTTAGTCATATGAGGTTGTTTGAGGGAGCCAGGATTAATATTATGCAATTACTATATAGCTATGTACAAAGATTCATTCAACAGTACTATTCTTTTCTCAAGCTCATAATTATTTCTAGAAGTTTTCAAATAAAAAAAGGTATATAATGTTGAAGAACTCATGATTTAAAGGACTACTCTTGTCATATATTTTTTTATTTTACTTTCATGAAGAACTACACTTGGTATGTAACAGATTTTTGTAAAAAAATACAATCTTTATTATCCTTTATATGTAATTATGCTGATGTGGAATGTTCCATTTTGACTTCTTCAGCTTAAGTTCCTGAGGTGGAAGACTTTAAAAGGCCATTGAAGGCATTTTGTTTCTTTGTTATAACTAAAAGATTACATTTCAGAATGTTAAAATGTGTGTTTCATTTTAAAAAATGAAGATCCTGGAGCGGAATATACTGCTTTCGTTGTGTAATTGTCACTGGGGGTTGTCCCTGTCAGCCAATGTGCAGCAGTATAGCTGTATGAGTGTCAGCCAATGAGATCTAGAGTTGTGCCTACTATCTGCTCACGCAGAGGGATTTCCTGTATCACTTCCTGTTAGGATATAATACGTTTTTTATACAAGTTTAAGTACTCAAAAAACAATACAGGAATAATGGAACATAGTGGTCCTTTAAGGGACATAGTGACTACCTATAAATGTATTATTATACAAAATCTGGTAAAACAATGTAGAAATGCTATTTATTATAAGCATGTACAATGAGTCCACTATATGCTGAAAAAAAAGGATCTAAAAATGTTAAGTTTAATTAAAAGCATTATTTTCCATAGAAAAATATTATAAAGCTAGTTTTAATAATGCCTCTTGTTGTCCCTGGAGGCATTTACTTTGGCAAAGGTTGTGTGGTCAGTACTAAAATCTCCAATAATATAGCAAAACTCCACCCCTGTTCCTCTTCACTCTTCTCCCTACAATTATAGATAAGATCAGCACAGTCCTCTGATTCCAAGTTAGCAGAGGTGCTGAAGCCTTATAAGATGGATTTTTCTATACAGGGTATTACAAATTAAGATTTTCCCTAAAATGCGGTTATGTTTAAGGTTTCCAGTGTAAGTTAAAACCTGACAGCAAGATTTTGCCATACTCTATGGTCTATATGATTGGGCAGAGATTCCCAACCCTCTCAAGGACCCAGAAGGCCATGATTTAGGTTTAACACTTTGTCAACACAGGTGAGGTAATTAGTATTCAACAGATTGTGGAGCTTCTAATTGCCTCACCTATATTTACAGTGTTAAAGGCATATCCAAGTTTCATGGATTAATACATTTTCTGCATTCCATAGGCAAAAAGCAGTCTATATGTATGCAGCACATCAAATATTTTATTTTTATTAATATCAATTTATTTAATCATATAAAGATCCCTCTAATGATTGTGTTGACACCCCCAGCGGTGTCTACACAGGCCCCTGATCACCACTGATCATGTAACCCATTATTCAGGAGAGCAGTGATGTCAGCCCCCAAGTCACTGCTAGGATATGACTCCCTGCTGCTTCCTGTCTGTGCTGCTGTCCTAGCACCTAACATACTGTCACACTACATATCTCAGGCTGCTTTTGCAGCACAAACAGGAACCTCCGAGTTTTAACTCAAATGTTTCAGCTGACCTGATTGGCCAAAACAAGTTATGAAATGAATGCTAATTTAGCCTGGGTTTGGAGTGGTGTTAACCCTGATTTTTAACTGTATGAAATCACAAGACATTTTGCTAACTTAAAGGTAAGGGTTTTTAAATGTTTATTTTGGTATTATTTCATGCAAAAAATGTTTTCATGCACTGCTGATTCTCTTCTATCAGTTGCATTCATAATCCAAGAGTTTAGATATGCCTTTAATCCTAAATCTTGCCCTTAATAATAATAACTGTGATAGGCGATGGAACTATTTTGTGAGCCTCTGAGAGCTGCCATTTGTGAACTGGTCCTAGAAACTAGACTTTGTTTCTAAGTGTACAAACTTAAATACAGTATTACTCAGTTTGCAAAATAGCAGGTGGAAAATAATGAAATTGTCTGCTAGGACCCTTCAAACTGGGGGAAGAAAGGAACACTTAGGCTGAATTTAAAGTGACACAGAAGAGGTGTTCGTCTTAGAATAGATAGCAGAGTTGGCTATTTTATGTACACAGGTCCCCCCTCTGTGGTAACGGCCTAATAAACA
Organism: Discoglossus pictus; assembly: GCA_027410445.1. NCBI lineage: Eukaryota > Metazoa > Chordata > Amphibia > Anura > Alytidae > Discoglossus > Discoglossus pictus. The sequence continues at coordinate 147,131,529 of CM050169.1, forward strand.
GCAATTAGGTAACATTAGTAGTTGTTGTCCTGTTAAAAAAATAGGCAATAGTGACGCAGAGGTGTAACAAATGTAATTGTTTTATTGTTAAAAAGTTTTCTCACCGTAAACATTTTTTAGCTGAGCATGTTCTTCCTTATTATTTTTTATTACTTTATTGAAAAAAGTATATCATTACAATCAGTATCAAATACATGTGCATAAAAGGAAAAAGAGAGAAGAAAATAAAACATAAAAAGACATAACAATACATTCATCCTCACAAGCATTCATCCTCACAAGCATTCATCCACGATCTGATGGAGATATTGAACCAAGTTAAAAACTTAACTGCTAAAATAAATAATAATTTCTAATTGATTTTAGCTTTGGAAACTAAGAGCTTGTCCCATAAATACCATTTGGATACTAACTTATTATTCACTGGAACTATCCATACGCATTAACTCCCTGTTGTAGCTTACTACATTTTCAATTTCTCTCCATGTAGGGAGTGTCGGTTGTTTCCAATATTTAACTAGAAGAGACTTTATTATCAATAAAATATAGGAAACCAAATGTTTTTCATGGGGAACAATTAAATCCAAACTGAAATGAAGAGGGCTACCTTGGGAGTGCAAGGAATTTCCTTGCCCACCATTTTAGATAGCTGGGTACAACACTGGTTCCAGAGGGTATTTGTCTTTGGGCACTCCCACCAAATGTATATATTTGTTCCTGGCTTCCCGTAGCCTTTCCAACAAAGTGGTGAGTTTTTTGAGTCAATTCTATTCATAACTGGTGGAGCATGTTCTTCCTTATTAACCCCCACTTCTGATCTTAATAGAGGGTTATAAAACTGTTAAATGGCCACAAAAGCCTCCTATTTTTGATCCTGCACCATTAGATAGAGTATGAAAAAGTATAATGAAAAAGTATTTTCATTTTTAAACTTGAAACTGAATTGATTGAGTTATGATTATTTGGAGTCAGGCTATTTCAGTATGTTGCCTCTCCCTGAATGAGTAATGAGCCCTGTATCGCACAGAACATAATAAATATTAATTAGAATCAAGTGTAGAAGCTTTCAGTGATTGAATCAGACAGTGGCTGTGTCATTGTAACTACCAGCTAATTGAGGCTGTTGGAAGAGGGTGTTTGCTATGAACAGAGAAATATCTTGACATAATTCTACTAATCTCTGACCTGCTTAATTTTATACTCCAAGGCCAAACTAGCCCATTATCCCAAGTATCTTTTGGTTCCCTACTTTAGCATTCCAATCTCCTATGTTGATAGTAACATCTTTTCTTGGTGTTCTATCTATGACATGTTGAATGTCTTCGTAGAATTGGACAACTTCAGTCTCTTCAGCATCCATGGTTGGAGCATAGACTTGGAACACTGTGATGTTAAATGGCTTGCCATGAATTCAACTTGAAATCATTGTGTCATTTTTTGGATTGCAACTGAGCACTGCTTTGACCACCCTTTGATTGATAATGATGGCTACACAATCTCTTCTGTAAGATGCTTGGCCAAAGTAGAAGACCTTATGGTAAATGTCCCATTCCAGTCCATTTGAGTTCACCAATTCCCAGGATATTGATGTTTAGCCATGCCATCTCATATCTGACCTTGTCCAGTTTACCTTGGTTCATAGTTCTAACATTCCAGGTTCCTATTCTGATTTGTTCTCCTTCCGACACATGCGATTTAACTTCATTAGATTTGTTGCTGCTTGTACTCGCTCTCTGTTCTTCTCCAGTGAAGTAGTAGGCACCTTCTGAGTAGAGGGCACAGAGAGAAATGTCAAAATTCTATTTTAACTTTATTTTTAAATTAACTTTGGAAAATGACAACAATCTTTTTCCTGTTTTATGGGAAATTTATAAATAAAAAAAAAAATAAAAAAAGGAAATAGCACTCCTTTTTCTTCTTGCTGGAGCTGATGTCTCTAGTTAATTCAAAATAGGTGTGCTTATGATAACATTCTTGATATACTGTATTTTCCTCCTGTACTTACCATTTCTCTCTTGCAGGAGATTTTTTTTTTTTTTAAATACACTAGTTTCAATATATAAGAAGATTTTATCATTCCCTATATTCATGCATCAAATGGGCATATTTCACTATTTTATAAGACTCTTTATGTAACCATGTTATACCTCCATCCAATCTCCCTAACTTCTGATTTTGTTGATTGACGCTGCAAGGTTTTAAAGAACTAGAAAGTAGCATATGCACTCTTCAATTTCCCATGCACTCTGTTTGCTGTGCCACATTCTCTCTTTTCTTTTAGGAAAAAAAAAGAGAATAAGTAGGAGCTTGCAATTTATGGCCCATGCGATCTTAGACATATCTAGCTATTTTTCCCCATAAGCCCAATATATAAAGTTGTGCTCAAAAGTTTGCATACTCTGACAGAAATTGGGAAATTTTAATGAAAATATGACTGATCATGCAAAAAAAAAAAAGTTATAATGATGAAGGATAGTGATCATATGAAGCCATTTTGTTTGGCTCATTTTTAAAACATAATGATAATAGAAATCACCCAAATGGCCCTGATCAAAAGTTTACATACCCTTAGTTCTTAATACTGTGTATTGCCCCCTTAAGCATCAATGACAGCGTGCAGTCTTTTGTAATAGTTGTGTACGAGGCCCCTAATTCTTGCAGGTGGTATAACTGCCCATTAGCCTTGGCAAAATGCCTCCAGGTCATGCAAAGTCTTTGGTTGTCTTGCATGAACCGCACGTTTGAGATCTCCCCAGAGTGGCTTGATGATATTCAGGTCAGGAGACTGTGATGGCCACTCCACAACCTTCACCTTTTTATGCTGTAACCACTGGAGGGTCAACTTGACCTTGTGCTTAGGGTCATGGTCATGCTGGAAAGTCCAAGAGCGTCCCATGCGCAGTCTTCGTGTAGAAGAATGCAAATTGTCTGCCAGTATTTTCTGATAACATGCTGCATTCATCTTGCCATCAATTGCCACAAGATTCCCTGTGCCTTTAGAGCTCACACCCCCCCAAAACATCAGTGAGTCACCACCATACTTCATAGTGGGGATGGTATTCTTTTCACTCTAGGCCTTGTTGACCCCTCATCAAACATAGGGCTTATGGTTGTGACCATAAAGCTCTATTTTGGTCTCATCACTCCAAATTACAGTGTGCCAGAAGCTGTGAGGCGTGTCAAGGTGTTGTCGGGCATATTGTAACCATGCTTTTTTGTGGCATTGGTGCAGTAAAGGTTTCTTTCTGGCATCTCGACCATGCAGGTATCACCGTATTGGGCTCCTTGAAACAACCACACCGTCTTTTTCCAGAGCAGCTTGTATTTCTCTTGAGGTTACCTGTGGGTTTTCTGTGTAATCCTAACAGTTCTTCTGGCTGAAATCTTTCTTGGTCTATCTGACCTTGGCTTGGTATCAAGAGATCCCCGAATTTGACACTTCTTAATAAGTGATTGAATAGTACTGACTGATATTTTCAAGACTTTGGATATTTTTTTTATATCTTTTTCCGTCTTTATGAAGTTTCATTACCGTGTTACACAGGTCTTTTGACAGTTATTTTCTGCTCCCCATCGTTCAGTATCTAGCATGTGCAGTGCATCCACATGAGAGCTAACAAACTCATTGACTATTTATACACAGACACTAATTGCAATTAAAAAAAGCCACAGGTGTGGGAAATTAACCTTTAATTACCATTTTAACCTGTGTGTGTCACCTTGTGTGTCTGTAACAAAGCCAAACATTCAAGGGTGTGTAAACTGTTGATCAGTGCTATTTGGGTGATTTCTGTTTATCATTATGATTTAAAAAGGAGCCAAACAACTATGTGATAATAAATGGCTTCATATGATCACTATCCTTTAATAAAATACATTTATTTACATGATATCATAATTTCAAAATAAATGCAAACATTTCACAATTTCTGCCAGGGTATGCAAACTTTTAAGCACAACTGTAGGCTTGTGCAGCTGAGCTACAGATAACACCCAATGTATTAAACATGTCAGTGCTTTAAAAGCGTTTACATAAAAAAGTTTTTGCATAATTCCCACTTGACTGTTCTACATGATCGAGCGGCATTATTGAGTTCAGAATCCTTCTAATTTATTGTTCTCTAATGCATAATAAAATTGACTTTTTAATCCGCATATATATTATTATTAAACCAATGTTACTCCCATAGCCCTTGTGCTTGTTTTATTCTGGGTGGCTGGCTCTGTGGTTGCTCTAATTGATGGATGTTCCTAAGGTTCCCTGTACACCTGACCTGGTTTTCAAAATTAGATCGCTAGCCTTGTGTGCTGCTCTCTGAATAGATCTCTTGGATGTCTTATTACATCCGTTTTATTGATCATGGTATAAATAAAGCATTAAAGCTACAGAGAGGCTCGCAATGAGTGCTGGCCCGCAAGTTAGAGGGGGGGAGAGCCTTGCATTGTGTGGCAAAGAGCATTCAAATTATATTTTTGACGGGCAAGTCGCTAGTTTGTTATAGTTTCCCACTATAAATGTGTGTATGTAATATGTACATTACCCAAGTCCTCCCCACACCTCCTCCAGGAGAAGTTAAACTGTTATTGACAAGTTAACTCGTCACATGCTGCAATGTGACGCGTGGGAAGATTAAAGGAACTCTGTCATACCAAAAATATTATTTCAAATGTTCTTCCTTAAAAAGCTTGCTATCAAGTGTACTAGCTATTTTTTTCTAAAATATCTTGCTGAGATATTTAGCATTGTTGGCTCTCTATTATGCAGATGTGATTCTTGTGAACACTAATTCCCTGATTTGAAATGTAATTAATAATGCACTGTTTTTAGCAAAAGAAAACTAAACAATAGCAACCTATCATATTATGCAGGTATATCCGCTCCCCAACTTGTATCAAGCATAACAAGTCACAAGTTAACATATTGAGCGACACATTAAAAAATAAAAACTTACTGTACTCTGTACAATCCGTTTTAATGCACTTTGCAAATTAAAATCCAGTTTTGCACACCCACAGGAGCTTACACAGCCAAGTACTAACAGGAAAGCAGCCAGGTACAGAGTTTAACCTTTCAAAGGAAGAACTTGCTGCAGGATGGAGTCACATGGTTGGGTGGGGTCTGAGCTCACAGCTGAATCGGAGCACAGGGATATAGAGAGATAGACTACATATCCCAGGCTGCTTTGCAACACAGGAACCCCAGAGTATGATACAAATGTATCAGCTAACCTCTGCTTTCTCCTGTTTGGCCATTATGGATTTTATGCTAATCTCAGGGGGGATTTTCAGTGGTGTCAACTAACAAACGCCCTGAGCTTGCAAAATGAAAAGATTTAGCAAACATCAGGGTGAGTTTGTAAATGTTTATGTTGGTAATTTTTCATGGGGAAAAAATGTTTGCATACACTATCGGATGCATTCATAATCCAGGAACCTTAGATATGCCTTTAAGGATTTCCGAAGTTGTGGTGTTTTCCTTTACTTCATGACCTCACAAGTGACGTTCCTCCATGAACCAAGGCCTAGTACTGGAAGTGATAGGCTTATGAATCCATATGTGAGTCAGCCTGTGCTGCTGATGTTTGTGCTCAAAATAGAAAAGCAGTGTTGTGTATTATTTTACTTTATCCCACCCAGGGAGATATATATGTAACCTCAGGAAACGATAAATGAACAAGGCCCATGTTTTCAGTTATTTGAGACTGGATGAATTGGCATAACCATTATTAAGCTGCTGTTAAAGGGAAAGCAAACAATTCTGGGCAACAATATATAATCTGTTGTAATGTACTCAAAAATGACTTTACTTATAGGGACTCTGTCATCTCCAAATCAAGTTGTTATTCTTAAAGGGCCACTTAATTCCGCACAATTTGAACAACATCACAGTAAAGATAACCTAAAAGCATGTTGAAATACTTTTTGATTTCTTGAAATACATGCATTTTTACTGAGAAGTTAATTAAGTAAAGTCACTGACATGCCCCCAGCCAAACACACGCTGAAGCTCCATGTAGTGAGGAAAAAAAAACAGAGTTAACCCTTACCACATCTATCTGTGCATAGCATGGAATGCTGGAATCACCTAAACAGGTCAGTTATGGGTTAACTGGTCAGTGCAGTCCTAAGTTAGGTGGAAAACTGCTATCATCGCACACTCGGCTGTCTGGTATTACTCATGCAACAAGCAGTAGGCAGGATACACTTTTGTATGTAAACAAACTTAACGTTAGATTTTTTTTAAATCTTGTGGATTTTTACACCGTGAAGAGCACTTACATTGAGGTAATTGGCTGTTTAAAGAGCATGAAAACCGGCTTTATGTTCTGTTATTCATTTTTGTTATCCATCAGTCCTGGGAAATTACATGTTGTTGTTTCTGTATTCATATGCAAATGAGAATCTCATGTATTTTAATGAGCTGCTTTATTGTGCAATTAGGATTACAGTCTGCTTGTCGTAGTGGCCACAATAAGGACCTCAATGGCATTTAGACCCCTCCCCAACTCTTATCAAGCTGTCTGAGCCGCACATTAGTATACAGGAGCCACAAAATCTAAATAATTCAGAAATTATTTACTGTAGATCTTCTTGTTGAGGTTAAAGAGTCACTTTTAAATAAACATTGCAGCTTTGTGGAGATTACTAGTTATGTTTAACTTTGTATACTTTCTTTTATAAAGAAGTGCATATTAACTCTGTTTTTACTGACTAACATCATACAAATAGTACTTGCTTGGGTCTGCTCTCTGCAGCTCATGAAGACACAGACTGTACTTGCCGTGCAGAGTCTAACTATAGCCAATTATTCACAATGTCTCTGCAGCATATTGCTGAGACTTTGCCCCTGATTGGGAAGCACAACTTTCTGGCTCACACCAAATGCGCGCCAATGCATGCGCGCGCACATAACAGCAAGCCTCCTGCCTTCTCCCTGTACCCCATGCTCTGAGCTGTTCAGAGAGTGCTGGATGCTGAGAGATCAGCTGAGTAATGATTAGGTACTTATACTTTCCAGGGCTGTCAGTCAGTCATCTCTCAGCCTCCAGCATTCCCTGAACAGCTCAGGGTCTAGAGATGGCATGGGGTACAGGGGAGGAGGCTGGGGTACAGGACCAGGGGTACAGAGGAGAGAGCAGGGTAGGGCATGAAACTGAGGCGCTGGGGAGAGGGCTGACCGCAGGGTATAGGGAGCGCAGATGTCGTGAGCGCTATTTTCGGGTGCGCTGTTGTGTGCGCGCACATGTGTTCGAGCGCATTTGGTGTGTGCCTGAAAGTCTGGGTGCCGTCTTCATGAGTTGCAGCGGACAGACCCAAACAGGGTATGATTTTAGTCCGTAAAAACAGAGCACTTTGTAATAAAATAAATTAAAGTAGGCAGATTTATAGGTTTATTATATGCCTAGTAAAATCCCGAAATCTTCCATATCCCTTTAACAGGATTGACCCACTTTCAAACAGATGTCTTGTGTCTTTCATGTTTTATATTTTTAAAAGTATGTTTATTTTAGCAATTGATAGGCTTAGTAGTACTTAAAGGACCACTGTACTCTAAAAAATAAGTGCTGTTAAAATGAAAGTGCAAGCATATCTTTACTTGATTTATAAGGTTTAAACATTGGTATTAGTAGTGCAGTAGTGATAAATTCAAGCTCTTTCCTTTATAGGTTTCTGCCCTTCGCTCAGATTTGAGGTCTGATCTACACCAGTCAGACACCTAAGCACACAACAGGAAGTATGCTGTGGCTGGCCCACCCCTAAGTATACAAAAGGGGTGGAGCTAAGTCGCACAAAGCAAAGGTCAGAAACCTATAAAGGTAAGACCTTGTACTTATAACTACTAGCATTACAAAGTTTCAAACATTATAAATTAAGTATAGATCTGAATGTACTTTAATTTTAACAGTGTTTATTTGTACACTGGTCCTTTTAAAGGGACTTGTAACACAATAGTTTTTTTTTTTTTTATTTATTTAAAAAAGGAAGTTTTAAAAATTAGAAAAGTTGTTTTTTCTTTGTATGGAAAATATTACGTAAAACCTGTTTAAATGTAATTGAAACAAACAGGAAAAGCAGCTGCAATAGTTTAGTGAATCTTCCCCATAGATATATGTTTATATGTCTGTTATAACCATATTTATATGGGCAAGGACATTACAGTTTGATACTGCTGACTGGACTGGCAGCAGGCCATTTTACATGGTGCTGAGCATTATCAAGGGAACAAATCAGGAAGGTTATTTCTTAATCATTTACAAGAAAACAGTGGATGGCACATTTGTTGTATTATCTTATTTCATAGAGCAACTAAGTGCATTCGGAATACCGTATTAAAATATAGCAAAGGAAACGTAATGGGCAACTAAAAAGAAAATATAAGTGGGTCACGAAATGACACTCAAAACGTGTGTAGATCATTCCACCGAGATCTAGCAGAGAAGGGATTGCTGCATTTCCTTTTTTTTTTTTTTTTTTTGCGTTTTAACCCCTTCACTGACAAAAGGAGCCTGGTGTAAAGTGTAGAAAAGGTATACAGTCTGGTCTAATCAACTCCCAAAATAAAAGGTCACTTACCGTATATACTCGAGTATAAGCCGACCGAGTATAAGCCGAGGCACCTATTTTACTACAAAATACTGGGTAAAATGAGTGACTCGAGTATAAGCCGAGGGTGGGAAATGTGCTGCCCCTGTGTCCCTCTTGTGCCCTCTGTGTCCCCGTCTTGTGTGCCCTTTTCTTGTGTTCCCCCTCTCTCTCTCTCTCTCTCTCCCCTGTGTCTCTTCCCCCCTCTCCCTTCCCCGTGTCTCTCCCCCCCTCTCCCTTCCCTGTGTCTCTTCCCCCCCCCCCATTCTCAACCCCCCTCCTCATCTTCAACCCCCCTCCTCATCTTCAACCCCCCTCCTCATCTTCAACCCCCCTCCTCATCTTCAACCCCCCTCCTCATCTTCAACCCCCCTCCTCATCTTCAACCCCCCTCCTCATCTTCAACCCCCCTCCTCATTCTCAACCCCCCTCCTCAACCCCCCTCCTCAACCCCCCTCCTCATCCCCCCTCCTCATCCTCCCTCCTCATCCTCCCTCCTCATCCTCCCTCCTCATCCTCCTTCCTCCTCATCCTCAACCTCCCTCCTCATCCCCCCTCCTCATCCTCACCCCCCCTCCTCATCCTCAACCCCCCTCCTCATCCTCAACCTCCCTCCTCATCTTCAACCCCCCTCCTCATCTTCAACCCCCCTCCTCATTCTCAACCCCCCTCCTCATCCCCCCTCCTCATCCCCCCTCCTCATCCTCCCTCCTCATCCTCCCTCCTCATCCTCCCTCCTCATCCTCCCTCCTCATCCTCAACCTCCCTCCTCATCCTCAACCTCCCTCCTCATCCCACCTCCTCAGCCTCAACCCCCCTCCTCATCCTCACCCCCCCTCCTCATCCTCAACCCCCCTCCTCATCCTCAACCCCCCTCCTCATCCTCAACCTCCCTCCTCATCCTCAACCTCCCTCCTCATCCTCAACCCCCCTTCTCATCCTCAATCCCCCTTCTCACTTTACCCCTCTAAATACCTCCCCCTCTCCCTTTCCCCTCACTTACCTTCATCTGCAGCTTCTCCTCCGGCCTCCGCTCCTTCCTGCGTCGGCACCCGGCATATGCTAATGCATATGCATTGGCCGTGTCAAGACGCCGGAAGGAGCGGAGGCCGGAGCAGAAGCTGCACATGGAGGTGGGAGAGGGGGAGGTATTTAGAGGGGTAAAGTGAGGAGGGTGGTTTAGAATGAAGAGGGGGGTTGAGGAGGGGGGAGGGAAGGAGACACGGGGGGGGGGTAGAGAGACACGGGGAGGAGAGTGACCCGAGTATAAGCCGAGGGGGGGCCTTTTTAGCCTTAAAAAAAGGGCTGAAAAACTCGGCTTATATTCGAGTATATACAGTATTTCTATTGGGCTGTTTCTAGAAGAATTATCATAGATATAATGATAATAATATATATAGCATTTGAGACATTAAAAGCATACAGATGTGGTACCCTAAGCGGTATTAATGACAGTAATTTTAAATACATAAATAAAGTGATTTTTTTTTTTAACATTTTTTTTATGCTGCATTTACAATATTTAACTCATAAGACCTAATGGTTTACACTTAACAAGGTAATATGACCCTTCTCTTTCTATGTGGTGCTGTTTACAGTATTGTGCTGGATAGACTGCTGATGCTTTTCTCCGATATAATTGCAGTATAATTATACATCCTTTGCTTACAATAAAGTCTAAAGTTACTCTCTTGGCTTTCCATTAAATTTGTGATTTCTTGCACCCTTCTTCTGTTTTCTCGCTTTGCATTATTTTCAGTAATGCAGCCGGCTTTTGGTTTGGCTTGGTTAATACTCTACTGTGTGTGTGTGTATATTAGTGTGTGTGATTATATATATATATATATATATATATATATATATATATATATATATATATATATATATATATATGTTTTTTGTGTGTGTGTTTGTATAAATATGCCCATAGATTGATCGCTATATTATAATATATGTATGCTATTGAGCGGATAACTCTACATGCTAATCGACATAGGTGGGGTCTACAAGCAATATTTTATTTCAGTAATGATGAACATATGCAGCCTTATTAAATTGTGATTCAGCCAATTCTAAAGGTCTCTATATAAGCACATACCATATTTTTTTACAGAAGTTTTTAGTTAGTGAAGACCTTGCTTTTGGATAGAAGATCACTAACTTGAAACTTCTGTAAAAAAATATGCTGTGTGCTTAAATAAAGCCCTTTAGAATTGTCCGAATCGCAATTTAATAAGGCTGCTGGCTCTCTCTGCCTCCAGTACCTGGACTGTTCCAGCTACAGATCAGAGCACATAGAGCTTTACCAAGAAGCAGATTTTCTCTAGACCCGACAACAGTCAGCAATGATCCTGTTAGCTGTTGGTCTTTTGAGCCAATCAGATTACAGCTTTTATTTCAAATTCTACTCACATTGCCTTTTTGAGAATACTTAATTCTTGGGGCAATGAAAAGGGAAAAAATAGACCAGTTCCATATCTGTGATATGCATTTTAGAAATCTGTATATATATATATATATATATATATATATATATATATATATATATATATATATATATATATATATATATATATATATTAGTACTAGCAAGTCTGACAGTACAAGTTATAACAGGTGCCAAAACAGGTTGCTTATTTCTAAATAAGTTGTATATATTTTTTTTTAACAGAGTATTTTTATATACTTTCTGTATTTTTTTTTCTTTTTTAGAAATATAATGTATTTTGACTTTTTTTGAATAATAAAAGGTTACACTTAGTATATATTGTATAGAGCCTTTTTCACTCAAGTGCAAAGTGATTGCTCCAATAAAAAGTCTAATAACTTATGAGTTGGAGGATTTCTCTCACCGTTTCTCATTAATTTCCCATCACAAATAATAGTTGTCAAACTGCGAGACGTCGTCCCGCAAAGCGAGGCGAGCCATTAACACATAGCACTTGGGCGATGAGCGCTAAAGGCCATTAAGCCACTACAAAGTGCGGAACTTAGCCGAAAAATACTTCCTAAACACGGGATCGCCTTGCTGTGCAAGCGGTTCACAACCGCGGGTCTTAGAAAAAAAAATATGAGACGCAGGACTTAGAAAAAAATAAAGATACAACACACAAAAAATTACAAGATTATCAGCCGAAAGACAAAAATCAAAAAACAATAAAAACACACTAAATACACCCAACAAATTTTAAAAAACATCACAGGCAGCATGGGAGTGAGGTAGAATGCAAATTTAACTAGATTTAGATGATTTTCGTTGCTCGAAAATCGCCTAAGCAAGGAAAAAAATGGCATCCGAAAAAATTGAAAACAAGATTGTACGACCCCGGACCGCACAAAACACTGCCAGACGCGTAGCACTTTACACATCACAATATGACCTACAAAATACACTATTACAAAAGCCGTAAAATACTCACTAGAGGCGTAACACCTTAATAACATTACGACTATACAATGCCGCTTTACACAATAAACCAACGGCTTTACCCCGCGCACGCAGCCTATTTAGAGTGCACACTTGGAACATTCATTACACTTTATAAGCAGGGTACCAACACTCACAATGTATATTCTATGCAGACACAAAATACAAACAGATTGTTAGCTCTTCAGCCTATTGCTCACTGCATATATCAATTATAAATAATTAAAGTATATTAATTTATTTAAGAAATCATTCATTATTATTTAACTACATATACATAGAAATATATATCTCTCTCAGAGGACCAAAAGTACCCGACAGTAGAGGCTCACAATGAGCGCAGAAGGCGCACATTGAAAGGCATGCAGTGAGCACCAAAGTCGCTCAGCGCAAGCCTCACAATGAGCACCGAAGGTCCTCACAGTCCAAAACTGTTTACATTATGTGTCAAACAGCATTCCCATGGCTTAAAATGTTATTGCCCCATCATTTTTGACGGGCACGTCGCTAGTATTTTAATATTTCTGCTATGTATCAAGGAGTTAAAATTACCTAGTGACCATTTTTATGATACAATAAGGTGGGAAAGAGGGCCGCACACATGCCTGGATTTGGTGATATCCCTGCTGCACACAGGTGAGTCAATCACTTCTTCAGTCATCCTGATTGACTCGCCTGTGCACAGAAAGGAAATCTTCTAATCCAGGCATGTACACGGCCCTCCAGGACCGAACTTGCCCACCCCTGCCCTAAAGCAATATTTTCTAATCCTATTCAGCCATGGAACATTTTGGATTCTAAAACTAATGACAGAATTCATGTCTCCAAAATGTCTTTCATCGAACCTCAACCAAGTACTACAAAATAAATGCCACCAGAACCTCATCATTTGTTTCCATTATCTTTTAAGGACACCACAAAGCTTGTCAGAGAGAAACCTTCTTGGTTAATTCTTGCCTGATCATACAAAATGGCACCCTAGAATTCCAGTTTGGAAAACATGACACTACAGTCTTGTGGAAAGTAAAAAGACTCATATCCAAGATATTGTAGGTATGGTGCAAAATAGTTTGGGGTTTTATAACTGTCTGAAATAAAAAAAACATGAAACGTATTTGTACATATACAGTTTTTACAATGGAGTATTTTGGCCTAAACTGGCTCGGCCTTAAAGCTTCGAGAGATAGATGTATTTTGTATACATACACATACAAACTTCTTTTGTCCTTTTTGAGGTTAAAAAAACAAAAACCAGAAAAAGCAAGTTTATCTGTGGAAGCCCAAAGCATATTCACCCATAGCTATTTACTCAGCTTGCAAATAAAATAGGTTTTGTATATTACAGTAATGTTTAAAAAAAAAAAAACAGTTTAAAAAACATTGATATCTCAGACGTGCTGTTACATAGTTACATAGTCACAGAGTAATTAAGGTTGAAAAAAGACTTTCAGTCCATCAAGTTCAACCTTTTAAGATCTCCTCTGATCTGCAACATGCAGATTAAATATTAATTAATTAGTTGTTAATTATTAATTTTTTTTTTTTTTATTATTATTATTAATTAATCCAGAGGAAGGTAAACAACAAAAAAAAAAAAAAAAGTGAAACTTAGCCAATCATCTCAAAGGAAAAAAAAAAAAATCCTTCCTGACCCCAGATTCTGGCGATCGGATTTCTCCCAGGATCAATACTGTCTCTCTAATTATCCTTGATAACCCTGTTGATTTGTTTGTTTTTCTGTAGCCATCTAATGTAGTTGTGTTTTTATAAGTATATTCATTTTCAAATATTAAAGGGCCAACATAGTCCTATATTTAAAATGTTTTTTTGTTTGAAGAACCACACTTGAACATAAGAAATTAAAAGAAAAATAATAGAACCTCCGATCTATTACCTTTTTATATGCAATAACCATTTTATTTTCTACTGATCAACTTCCTGATGTGAGAGGAGACTTTAAATGTAGATGAAAGTTCTATCTGTATAATGGGAATGTGGCAGCTACACAATAGTACTACAGTGGTACCTTGGTATTTATTGTTAATTGGTTCCAGAAGGCACAACAAATTCCTAACACGACGAGTACCAAGTTCCCATAAGGAGTAATGTAATTTGACTCTGACAACAGCAAGCACGACTACTGCTGAAATATCGTTGAGTGTGAAAGCAATGTCTGTTCATCAAAATGTGTTTAATACCAGATTCGATAAGTTCCGAGGCATACTAGATCAAAGGTACCACTATTGGGAAAAACTCAATATACTGTTTGCAAAGAAACACTCTCATAAGAAAGTAGCAGAAAAATAAAAATAAAACCACACTGTAAAGAATAATTGCAAGTTAAGATTGTCGCAGAAAGCAAAAAAAAAAAACAACTTTCTCACCATTTCCAATTAAAAGGACCGCAGCAGTCCTTTAAAGTTTTATTATAAATCACCATGCATGTCCCTTTAAATGGAGCTGGCATGGGTCTGCGCTCTGCGGCTACAGCAGATCTGCTATTATAGAGCTGTGAGACCTAAGAAGCTCTCACGACAGTCTCTTCCTATCATATGACTCAGCTCATCTAATTAATTATCTACATTTATTCTGAATCTCATTAGTAAAGCTTTCATCATGAACTGAAATGCCTTATCTTGCCATGCCATGCATATTTTATTAGCATCCTATGTACCAGTGAATGGGAGGGGATAATGTATGATTACGAGACTAAGGATAAGGATGCATGTGCGTTCCTGGGAGTCAGTGGATTAAAAGGGGGGTGAGTGTGCTGTGTCTTATGCTTTCCTGCACTGACCTTGCAGATTGCTACTGTAATCCTACAAACCCTGAATGATGCAGAGCATAAAAATGCAAAGTGGCTAAAATAAAAAATCGGTTGTTTTTCTGTACATCTGTTTTACCCACTTTCAGCGCATTTGGAATATGTAAATATTAATTAGCAGCCTGGGGCGCAGGGGCATGCTAATTATTTCTCACATGTACGCAATAGATGAGGGATGCTCTGCTTGCGCGGTGGAAATGAATTATTGAGCATGTGAATGAATTGCAGTCTTTTTAATCATGCGTCTGAATTGTTAAAACATGGGGTCTCTTGGGGGCAATAAACAGAGCTGCCTGGTCCCTTGGCTCTCTTACATAATATTGTTATGCATCCGACAAATCATAATTTCTAAACAAGATATGGGGTAATAATATCTATTGCTTCAAGGGAAAATGGGGCAGAAAATACACTAATAAAATCAATACACATCTGCAAACTACGCAGCAAGTTAAATATTTTTTATAGGGTACTTTCATCGCGTCACTGTTTACGAATTACAAAAATTAACTTTAGAGAGTAAACCTACACACGAACTCAGTCTTCTCCCTCTGCCATCTTTAATGATCACTTTGGTCATATATTTAAAATACACTATTTTGAAAGTAGACACAATGTTGCGGAATGTAAAAATATATAGTTCATAATTTATTACCTTTTTATATGTAACTAGCGACTTGCCCGTCAAAAATGACGGCAACAAAATTTGAAGCCATGGGAATGTGGTTTGGCACACAATGTAAGGCTTTTGCTTGTCGGAGGACCTTCGGCGCTCATTGGGAGCCCCTTTGGCGCTCATTGCGTGGCTCGGAATGAGCGCCGTTGGCCATTGCGAGCCTCTTCCCTTGTGTAGTTCAAGTTTGCTGCTTTGCAACAATCACCTTCAGCGCTCATCGTGAAGACATATAAGTACAGTGTAAAATCAAAAAAAAATTTGTACAGTGAATTCATAAATGAATATGAATTCATAAATTAATAAACTTTACCTCCTTATATTTAATATGCAGCAATCAATATCCTGAAGAGCTAACAATCTCTTTGGATTTTCCTGCATCTGAAAATGTACAGTTGGACTGTTGATCACCGGAGGTGTAAGTGTCAGCAGTGTGTCAAGTGTGCAGTGTAAATAGGCTGCATGCGCGAGGCCAAAGCGTTTGTTTAGGCGGGTGAAGCTCCATTTTAGAATCGTAATGTTATTAGTTGCAAGTTAGTGTTGTAAAATGGCAGCTTTTTTCTATGTGTTACTTGGCTCGCGAGCATTTTCCGTCCATTGTAATGGTATATTTTGTATCTCCTACGTTCCTGGCTAACTCGTACGTGCCTGGCGGTGATTTGTGTGCCTCTGTTTCCTTTAGCCTTGTTTTAATTTTTTTTTCCTCGCTTAGCCGATTTTCAAGTGCCGAAACTCAACTTAAATTGGAGTGCAACCTCACTCCCAGACGTCCTAGCTGTCCCCCGTTCTGTGTGAGATGTATTTTTTTTTTTTGTGTTTTTCGATCTGCGCGGTTCGACCGTTAACTTCGTATTTTTGCGACCTCAGAATTGTTGTTTCTAAAAGTCGTACGTTCTTGGCGCGCTTCAGGGTCATGTAGCCTCAATTTAATTTTTTTCGGCTGACATTTTTTTTTCTCGCTTAGCCGATTTTCAAGTGCCGAAACTCCTTAAATTCGCGTGCAACCTCACTCCCAGACGTCCCAGCTGTCCCCCCGTGCTGTGTGTGATGTTTTTTTAATGTTTTTTTTTTGTATGTTTTTGGTGTTTTCCGTTGTACGCGACATTGTGTTTTTTTCCCTTCTAAATCCCACGTGTTTTCTAAGTCCTGCTTTCCTTGGTTGCTTTTTGCCGAGATTGAGGCGCCGTAGAGCTTCCACCTCCGCAAATGCAGACACACGCTTTGCGAAGTCCATATTTGCGGTCTATGTCCACCTCCACAAATGCGGCTTTTTGCCTTGCGAGGGTCCGCATTTGCGGCCTGCAATGAGCCTTCTGCTCATTGCAGCTGACGTGGCAGCCTCCAAGTCTGCAAATGCGGCCCGAAGTGCATATTTACAGTGAGGACGTGGTGTTGGATCCCAGCCTGTTGCAGTGTCCCTATCTTGCTTTCCTTGTTATCTGTGTCCGTAACCTGCCATGTGCCTTTCTCCTGTATCGTATGAGGACTGGTGTAGTGGATCATGGTCTAGTGCCTGTGTATACTGGCCTGCTGTTTTTCTCTTTGCTAATGGCAGAATAAAGAAATAAAGCCATATGGACATCTGCCCCAGTACTCATATATATACATCTGTCTGTCTCTTTGCCCTACAGAATAATTCATCCCTTTGTATTGTACATGGACCCTGCCTTGTTGTTGACTTGCAAAAGAAAGAAATGGCTTTTCATTTGACAATTAAGTGAAGCCTGCGCCAGTGGAGTTACAGCAGCTAAGCCGGGAGATGGATTGATTTCCATATGAGCAGAGAGCTGTGCTGTGATTCGGTCTTTAAACAGAAAGTCAAATGAGATGCTGAAAAAATAGATTTTAATCTGACCACATTTGTACATTGAGAAGCTAAATCAGCTTGCCACAACAGCTTATTAATAACTGCTTCTTTGCCTTGTTTCATGAATACAAATATAAATATTCTCTTGAGACTTCTCTGATCAGGAGGAGACCTTCCACCAGCCGGCGGTTTCACAAAATCATTAGACCAGCTGCCCCAGAGAATACAAGCAGATCCGTTTGTTATTGTGTAATATTACTGTAAGTTCATGCAGAATAGGAAACTCTCTCTTTGCCATTTTTTTTGTTGTTTTATACCAAGGTCCAGCGTAATTTATAGCTTTTATACAGAAGGTACCAAAAAATCTAAACATTTAGAGACATTTTCAATGTAAAATTTTTTTCAACGTAAAATTTTTGTAAAATTGTTCCCTCCATGTAAAATGCCTAGCTAGAAAATATATGTTTTTTTAAATATAATTTTGAAAATATAACATTTACATAATGGGGTGAATTTGATGAGTTTGGTTTTCCATATTGGACACCACTTTATAAATATCTTTAAAAGCAAAAAAAAAATATCAATACTGTACTTTTATTAAAAGTTAAAGTGATGTTAGGTCTTATAATTAATAGCACAACATTCTTAAGCTTGCAGATCTGCCAAACAAATAATTATTTCATGTTGATTTTTATTAATTATATTGTTAAATATTGATCCCGGCAAAACTACAGTGGTTATTTTAATGATTCTGTTTTGGTAAATAACAAAGTATTTTTCAGAAATATCTGTCCCTGGCCAAATTACCAATATTTATATAGTGTGCACACCTTAGAGAAATAATACACCAACACAGAGTTCTGGTATACAGCTTTCTCTCTTCTAGTTTTATTACGTCAGCCGTCATTTATATAGTTTTTAGTAATCAGATAAAAGTTACAATTAAGCAAAACATCAGGTTTATTCGGTAATTCATTGGTTCTGAAGTGTCCGCTTTTATGAGACCTTGATCAGACATTGGGTTAAAACATTAAGGAGTCTCTAGGTGTCATCCCACAGGGGGATGAGTCTTCCTCTCATTGGTCAGAAGTTTAGAACAAAGGGAAGATGGCGTTCTCCTCCTCGTGCTCAGGGTGTGATAAGACTCGTCATCCTTAACAGACCGGAAATTGTGCTGCCTACATCTTGTATGAAGGGGAGTGACAAATCCTCCATTTTAGAGTCTCCCAATGATTCAGCATTTATTAGTAAAACTTGGTTATACGATAATACTGCAAAGATAAGATATATAAGTAGGTGCACGAATACACGTTATGCATTTTGTACTGATCCTAATCCATAACAATTCCAGATTTGTCAGTTTGGTATTAACACAGTTAGATCTTTTCTTGGATGCTCTTTGCTGGTTAAGTAATTTTGCTTGTGATGTTATATCTCTGCATATGGCCGGGCTACTTGAGGCGCTCAACCATTACTAGAATTCATTGATCTAATTACACAGGCTATGTCCCCATCTCACCATTAGAGTATTCATAATATGCATTCTCCATGGCTAAAAACCTCAAATTGTATATTTAAAGAAGAGCTAGAAGTAGTATTTGGCAACACAAAGCATCCCCTGCCGGAGTCCAACAAAAGCCAGTACCATTACTCCGTGTACAAGCTGTGAACCTGGGCGTGTGAGTGACAGTGAGAATGTACAACTAAATATGCTGTGTAAAGTGTTACCAATGTAAACACCCTAGGTCTGCATTGTAAAATACCATAGTCCGTCCCAGCAAAGGAGTTCAAGGTACAACCATTTGTCGAGGATAGGGGTGGCACTAACCTATGAAACTTTTACGTGCTGGAATTATTGTTTGTTTATAAGTAGGGGTGTGGGTGATATTAAGCTGCGTAGGGTGCAGTTGTGTATATTAAGGCTGAAGGTGGGATATTCTTTAAACAGATGCGTTTTTAGTGAAGGTTTTGAGGCAGGAAGGTAGTCTAGTGGAGCGAGGAAAGGAATTCCATAGAGAGAACAGGGGCAGCACGAGAAAAGTCCTGAAGACAGGAGTGGGAGGAGGTGATAAGAAAGGAGGAAAGAAGATCACTAGCAGAGCAAAGAGGGCAGTTACGGAATATTTTGAGGTGGTAGGGTCATGATTTAAAATTTTATTCTGGCCCCTATGGGAAGCCAGTAGAGTGACTGACAGAGAGGTGCTGCAGGCCTTTACAGCCTTATTAAATTGTGATTCGGCCAATTGAATAGGGTTCTATATAAGCACAGAGCATATTTTTTTTACAGACTTTTTTTAGTTAGTAAAGACCTTGCTTTTGGATAGAAGTTCACTAACTAAAAACTTCTGTAAAAAAATGTATGCTCTGTGCTTGTATAGAGCCCTATTCAATTGTCCGAATCGCAATTTAATAAGGCTGTTAGCGTTTAGTATGGTAGAGGAGTCTAGCGGAGGCGTTCATTATGGATTGGAGTGGAGACAGAGGAGTGTAGGAGTGAGTTGCAATTATAATTTTAGTTGTGTCTTGTGTAAGATAGTGACATATTTTGGGGATGTGTTTTGAAGGTAAAACGGGCAAGATTTTGTGATTGATTGTATGTGTGGAATGAAAATGGAGGCAGGGTTCAATAGAACCCAAAGACAATGAGCCTGGGAGGTGGGAGTGATGATGACGTCAACCGTGAGAGAGATGTGAGGAATGAAAGCTGTAATAGAGGGTGGGAAGCTCTGTTTTTGACATGCTAAGTTTTAGTTTAAGGTGGACACCCAGGGGGATATGCTTGAGGCAGTTGGCAGCTTTTGATAGAGGTGAGGGGATAGATCTGGTGCCGAGACATAGATTTGAGTGTCATCTGCATACAGATGATACCGAAATTTAAATTCCCTTGTTGCCCCAGAATGCCCTGCTTGTTTTTATATGTTATTTATGTACATGTGAGGTTTACATAATAATGCAAATGGCAGACTAAGAGGAAATGAGGGAAATAGTTTACACAAAATGGAGGATCATGGAACAGACGGTATGGCTGAAACCTAGATCACATTCACTGCATAAATCTTTATCGGAAAGGAATAACCATAGACATTACTCTTAGATAAACCTGATGAAATATGCATTGCACATCCTGAGATAGCTTCAGTGCCAGTAGTGATGTCATCATAAGAAGATATGAGTAGGTTATGTGACACAATACAATGGCCGTTACCTGGTCTACAAGTAGCCAGACTGATAATATAACATAATATTCTACTATAAATCATGAGATTAAAATGTCAAACTCATCTGAAAAAGACATAATTTTATAAAAACACATTTTTCTTTATCTATATATTTTTTTATAGGGGTTGCATTGTCGTAGGATTTAAATGCTGGTATTGATTTCAGTTATCGGGAGGGTTAATATGTCATATTGTAATTATAATGTGTTCTATGGCTAAATGCTTCTCCTAATACTTATTTTTACCACTTTCTTTACACTCTTTGTATTTCAATAAAGTCAGATATTTCCTGTCATGCATTGAAAAGAGCAAATTGTTTTTCACAATAAAAAAAAAGGTTTTGAGTGAGACCTTGTCTTAAGTATATTTTAAGTATGCCTTTGAATGAAATGCTTTATTATACATTTAAAAAAAAAAAAACTGTAGTCTTAACACTATCATTGTGCATTGATCCCTACCGTGTGCAGATGTATGGAAGCAGATTGGCATGTACAGATTCTTATTGGCTAAAAAGGAAACTAAGCAAATTGTCAAATTGAGTGCAGGAATACAGAAATAGTACCTTAGAGGGCCACAACATAGATCCCAATTATCATACTATAAAAGTATTACACATAATAGAATAATAATGATAATAATAATAATTCTTATTATAATAAAAAATATACATATTTAAAATTATTAAAAATGTTAATTTAGCAATAGTAATACAGCTTTAAATTTACTGCATTTTGTCTGTCACTCAGCAAAGGAGATTCTCCCACCAAGCTGGTGTTATTATCAGTACATAATTACCCCATGATTGACGAATGGCTCTCTGGATTAAACAACCACTGTAATGCATTTTCAAGTAACGTTCATATGTTTGTTGGGCATGGACTATTAAAAACAGTATGTAGTCTAAAATAAATAATAGTTGATACCTTTTTCTTACTTTTGATTGTCAGCTTCCCCATCAAGTAGAGCTACTTATCTTCTTCTACTTGTTCCAGGAGGTGAACTCTACCTGCATACAGGACTGAAAAAAGGCTGATTGGTCAGATTCTTGTTTAGACTGAGTATGCTCATTAAAGAGGGGGGAGGGGGGAAAATGCACTGCCACTGGGAAAGAGCTGGGAGCAGGTTACAATACAGTGGTTACCTCTGTGTGGGGGTGGATCTGATTATATCACAAAGTGGAGCCAGTGACAACATAGCCCAGTCTGCTTCCAATCTCCCTGATGATACATTGCTGAGGCAGAGCTAGCCATACTCCAGGGAGGTGGAGAATGCCCGCTCTGCTTGAGGGGAAAATAGACAATTTAAACTGCATACTGTTTTTACTAGTCTACGCCCAACAAACAAACATATAAGCTTTACATGTAAATGCATTACAGTGATCCTTTTACCAACTTTTTTGACACCTGAACAGCCTTGTGAAAGTCAGTCTTTGTTGATACCTCAGAAACTATATGTGACCCCCCCCCCCCCCCCCCCCATACAGTTTGCAAGTACTTATGTTTTTATTGATCCTATGCTAACACAATTAGGACCGCCGCTATGGTACTTTATTACCCCATTAAGCTCTTTAATTTGCTGCAGTGGGCTGGACTACTTGGTTGAACTGAGATCCTGCTGCTGTCCATTTGTGCCGGTGTGTGATTGTCGTAGCTGCGTTCTGTAAACATGGTAATATCCCCGGTACCTCCAGCTAACTCCTAGATATAGAAGGTTTGCCTGGAGCGCTTCAGAAAGGATGAGGCAAAGCAAACAAACATTGTGCTTTTCCAGGAACAGGACTCCATGTATTAAGGACAAACACTGCACAGAGTGCATGTGACTGACACAGCAAGTGCTTCAGTTCCATTTCTGCTATTACCGTATATACTTGAGTATAAGCCGACCCGAGTATAAGCTGAGGCACCTATTTTACCACAAAATACTGTGTAAAATGAGTGACTCGAGTATAAGCCGAGGGTGGGAAATGTGCTGCCTCTTGTGCCCTCTGTGTCCCCCCTCTCTCTTCCGTGTCTCTTCTCCCCTCTCCCTTCCCTGTGTCTCTTCCCCCCTCTCCCTTCCCTGTGTCTCTTCCCCCTCCCTTATCACCCTCCTCAACCCCCCTCCTCATTCTCAACCTCCCTCCTCAACCCCCCTCCTCATTCTCAACCTCCCTCCTCAACCCCCCTCCTCATTCTCAACCTCCCTCCTCAACCCCCTCATCCTCAACCCCCCCATCCTCATCCCCGCACCCGGTATATGCTAATGACGCGGTGCGCATGTGACGTCACATGAGCGCCGGGGTCAAGAAGGAGAGGAGGCCGGAGAAGAAGCAGGTAAGTGAGGAGAGAGGGGGAGGTATTTAGGGGGGATTAGAATGAGGAGGTGGGTTTAGGTTGAAGAGGGAGAATGAGGAGGGGGGGTTGAGTCATTTCGGCAAAATGATATAAAGCTTTTAAGTTGTTATTATTTTTTCTTAATTTCCATCTGTTCACCTTAATGGAGTTGTCATGTTGCACACTACCACTCCTCTCATCTCATAGAGAAGGGGTAGTCAATATTTTTTTTTTTCCACAAAATCCACTGGCGTCTAAATGTACTTGAGGAAAATGAAGTCAAGGTCCAGAGTCCATAACATAATATTTTAGTTGTGGTACACATGGAATTATAATGTTGTATGTATTTGTGTGTGTGGACTCTGTTTTTCAGCACCCATGGGAACTGGTAGATGCCGGATAAATGTAGTTTCTGGTTGCTTGAGAGTTACTAAAAAACTAGATTAGCTGCACATGATACTCTGCTAAGTAAATTTGTCAGTGAATGCTGTTCTAGCAACAGCAGCTTTCACTCCTCACTTACACACAGGTACGTTCGGCTGGAGGGTGCAGTGCTGACCCCGGGGAATGTAACACCAAAACTGCGCTGGCTCAGTCACTCAGGCCTGTCTTCTTCCAGGTAACACTAAATTGCAGAGACATAAAGTGGATGAAATCTAGGTGCCTGTAAGCATTTTGTGGCATGACAACCTGGCTCCTGGCATTTGTTGAGCCCTGTAAAATACAATTCTTATTTAAAGTACAATATTTTTTTTTTTTCTAGTTGCTTGAAATTTCTGGTTGTTTGGGTTCTGGTTAGCAGAGAGTCTACTGTATATATATTTATGTATATTTATATATATATTCTTTATGCATGCAACTTCTGAGGTGTCAGTCTGTGAATAGCCAGCCTCTACTATTACCAAATATGTAAAATGAATCAATCCACTGAGGCCATTGGATAACGAAAACTAGATCACTCTGGTGGGAGGATCTCTGAGTGACAGCCAAAAATTTGTAAATTCAAAGAGGTTTTTCTATTAATATTCTTTTTGTAAAGAATATCCTGCTGTGGCCCCTTAATTTATGTGTATAGTACAGCGTTCTGTTCTCTAGTGCAGTCATGGCAAACTGGTGGCCCACAGGCGGTTGCAACTTACCGCTGGCTAACTGTCTGCTCTGAAGGTTTTGCTCACAAACATGATTAAAATAAAACACTTGGGACAAATTATCTATACATTCTAAAATTGTATTTTATGTCATTCAGTATATATATAAAAAAATACTAACTAGGGATGCCACAGCACTCCAGGTTTTGTTACGTGTTTACATATTAGTAGTTATTTTAAAACCTGAAAGGTTAATGCATGGATATGAAATGTTTTTTTGATAGCAAGTCATAATTTGGGAAGAATTTTTTATGAATATTGGAATCCATTTTGTCTTTGTTACATTACTTCCTGGGAGCGGGATCATGAGTGTGCGCCTTTTTTTTATATCTATCACTGGAAGAAGGGGTTGTGGAGGACTACTGGGAGTATTTGTTAGATAATTAAATCTGAAATAGATATCGCACCCTTCCCCTTACAAGCCCAGAATCAGGCTGCTTGAATAAATAAATGCAAGCGCTCTTCTCCAAAAAATGTAAGCTCTCCTTTCACATACATATCTTGTATTACACAGATATCTAAATGTATTGTTTTCTTATTAAAATCTTGGTTTATGACCTTTTCCCTGCTTCACTATGCTCTTGATTAGATTCCAAGGTTTCACTTCAGTGGTCCTCTCAGCAAGCACTGAAATATTGTCAACCTTTACTTTTATGTACCGTATTTTTCCATGTATTATATGACCCCTACGATTTTGACCCCAGAATGTAGTAAAGTTTTTAATTAAGCCAGTCCCTGCCAGCAAATATTCCATACAGGCCCATAGAACTAGCTCCCCTAGGTCACATGATACACTGACTACCCCTATAACTCCAGGTCACATTATAAACTGCCCCCTATAAATCCATGTGCCCCATCCTTACCTGGCCCATAAAACTTGCTTCCCTGGGGTTGCTGGTGCTGTCATACTCTCGTACACCAGCAAGGCCAGCAGGTTTTTTTGTCAAATGTACTGGCGTGGGTTGCCAGTTCCTTCTCCAGTGGACCTCAAATTGTCTGTCCTCTACTATGACCTGCCCATCTTGGGTTACCCTACATGGTATAGCTAACAGCTTCATTGAGATACTCAAGCCCCTTCACCACAACAAGGTAGAGATCTAGAAGGGGAGGTCTATTGTTCCTATTGAAATCCAGAAACCTTCCATGTCCCTTTAAGAAAGGAAAGTGGAGAACAAGAGCAAGACATATTAGCCTATATAAGAGTAGAGATGTAATTAACTCACCTTTCCCCTTTTTACTGTCATTGCTGTTTGTCCACAAGTATAGAGTAGAAAGATCTGCTATGAAGTTAAGGAGTAAGTGGTGGGCTCCCAGTGCCACCATATTAGTATCTGTAGGGTTACTAGTGTTCATATTTTGTGATCTGTAAAGGTGATACACTTTTTGGAATGTAAATATGATTGTTATTGCACTTTGTGATGTTTAATTTAATTGTTTAATGAATTTGTATGTTTTTGCAATTACACTTTTGTGTGTTTAATGAAATCATATATCTATTGTGGCTGGCACTTTACACTTTCACTCTATTATTATTATTATTATTATTATTATTATTATAGTTTAATTATAACTCGCCAACATATTCCGTAGCGCTGTACATAGATTAAGTTCAGACAAAGATAAATACAGATTAACATTTAGCAAAGGAACGAGGGCCCTGTCTTTGAGCTAGGAATCCAATGTCCATGGGGGAATTCCCAAAGTACTATTATGATGGTATATTTGATGTATGGATTTACAGATTGGATATGAAATAGGTTGACTTACGTTTTATAATTAATTTGTATTGATGTATATTTTGTATGGTATTAATATGGTGTAGTCATTCTTTTCACATATGGTTGATAAATAGTGGATTATATATTACAATATCACAATTATATCATAAAAAGAATGAGTAATGTGCATTAACCCCTCTGTTATGTGACTCGTTGGCCACCTTAAAGACTACTAGTGATAGAATTGCTGATTTACTTACGTAAAATGTGGATATAATATAAAAGATTATGGGCAGCAATTTGTTTTAACAGTTCATTAATCGTCATTTTCTCTATAAATATATGTTGTTTAAGGTTGCTTTTGGAGGGGCAGCTAATATGAGTTGTGGATAACACAGGGGAAATATAACACTAATGTGAATCCACAGCTGTATTCTGGTTTAAAAGACCAGTGTTTACTGTTGTTTGTCAGGGACAGTGTTCAAAGTATACTAGCCCTGCGTTATAACCCAGGGGTGGACCATTTTTGGCCCATGTATAAACTAATTTGCATAAAATGCCATTAATAAGCATAAATTAACACAAAATCTCTCCCAGGTGTTTAATGCAGATTTTTTTATGTTTGGGAAAACTGTCCGCCATTGCAGCGCAGGTAAAGGTTATCGTGTCACTCTAGCAATGTCCCTGTTATATTGTTTGATAAATGACTTATTGCGGTATCATTTTTTCCTGTGTGACCTCACTTGGTAATTTAGGCTCTATTGTTGAATTCTTGTTTCCTTCCTTGAAGATAAGCAACACTTCATCTTTGTTCCATCTAACCATGTTGCCCTCATAGAAAAGAGCTCACTTATAGAAGATTAATTGTATATGTAAAAGTTTTATTGCTACAAAAGCTCTGTATATTAGTTATTGTGAGCTCCTGGCGGGCCATAAATCACATGTAGCTGCCACACCTTAGAACTGCAGCTGCAGTTTGATTGACTCTTGACATTTTAACCCCGCCAAATAACATAACTCAGAATTCAAAGTGTCAGTGACTGAAATGAAACACAATTTTAGCTCCTGATGCTTTTCTCAAATATGCACTAATAATTGGCAAGAAAGGCATGTTCCATACATAGTTGAATCTTGTCTAGGTGTGGTCTAGAATAAAAAAAAATATCTTAAAATTGAATCTTAGGTGGAGCTTGCCCTTTAAAACAATTAATACATTTAAAGGGCTTTGGAACTTTTACATACTTACATGGGGCCTCATTCAAATGCAATTTGGTCAATTGAATAGGACTCTATATAGGCACAGAGCATATTTTTTTACAGAAGTTTTTAGTTCGTGAAGACCTTGCTTTTGGATAGAAGTTCACTAGCTAAAAACTTCTGTAAAAAAAATGCTCTGTTCTTATATAGAGCCCTATTAAATTGGCCGAATCGCAATTGAATGAGGCCCATGGTGTTTTTTGTGTGTTTTTTTTGTTTTTTATTACAGATTTTTTTTTTTCTATTTTGCGTAAATAAGAGAACCGCTGAGGTTAAAAATGTACATTTAATCCCGTGGAAATGCAGCTTTGTAACAATGTAGGATCTCCTTCTGGACATTCTGATTTGGAGCGCAGCAATTAGCTCAAAATCCAGGGCTACCGTATTTTAAATGTTTAGAGGTGTTTCTTTAATACAATAGTTGCTTGATTTTTAGATGCTTTTGCTAACTCCATCAAGAAGGAAAACATTAGTGTCTTTAAAAGATCACTGTAGTCATTTCTTATTCTATATGGTCTTTTGAATAAATAAATTTGATGTTTTTTCTATTTGGAAGCCGCACAGATCCAGAACAGTGGGGTTGAGTGCTGTGCCACAGCACCACCTGGAGGTGTAAAACATTTACTGCAGGCAAAGAACTATTCCACCCTCCGATCTGGCTCATAAGGCGCGCCGACAGAAGAGACCTTGAGCTATGAGAGGGGCGTCCAAGGCCCAGGGTGGCTGAGTGTCCGCGCCGAACATAGCAATGGCCTCGCTGTTCGAGTTGCACCACGTCGGAGGATTGAATAGTTATTTGCCTGCAGTGGTGGTGCTGTGGCAAGGATCCCAACCCCAGTCTTCTGGATCTGTGCAGCTTCCAAATAGACTAGATCCCTGCAGACTTCCATTTTCTTTACTAGGCTGCTTCTTGCAGCATTTGTCTAAATAGGGTTTGTACCTATAAACTAATAAGCTTTGCATTAGTCATTATGAGAATTGCCAGCTGTTAATGGCACATTTCCATTATGTATTAGAAGCTTCCTCTCTGTATTATGATATTAATATCTCCACCCAAAAAAAAAAATTGCAAAAAAAGAATACAAAATAGTAAATTAATTTATTAATACATTTTTTTTTTTTTACATTTAAAAACATGTTGCTTTATTTTCATGTGTAGCTCTTCATAACAAATGGGGTTCTTTTTCATTTACCTCACTGTAAGTGCTCTTCATAGGGTGAAAGAGCACAAGATTATATATTAAAATTATTTTTTATTTACACTAATAACAGCTAAAAAATATAAAGGTTTAAGTCTGTTTACATAACAAAGTCTCTCCTGCCTACTGCCTGTTGCATGTAAAACAGACAGCTGAGCTGCTCGGTGAAGACAGTGATCGATAGCAGTCTTTCCCAGCATTCAGGAATTCACGGACCAGTTGACCCATAACTGATTTCAGCATTCCATGCATGTACAGATGGATTTGAAAAGTGTTAAAGTGTTAACCTCCTTTTTTTTTTTTGCTTACTACAGAGAGCTGTAGCTGCAGGCCTGGCTGGGGGCAGTTAGTGACACGTAAACACAGATTTGATTTGATATCTCACTAAAAAATGCATGTAATTTAAAAATTCTAAAAGTATTTCAACATGCTTTAAGGAGATCTTTATTTTTCAAGTCTCCTGTAATATACTGGAAATAAAACCATTTGTACAATATTGTAAAGACTCAGGGCTATCTGAAGCTTGACCGCGGTGGATGAGCAGCTCTTACTTCAGTGCTATAATATATATGTGCTTGAGACGCTGTTCTCCTCTCCACCACTTCCCCAGCGCCTAATGTAACCAGCAGTAAAGTTTTACTTTGTATACTTGCCTGCTTGCGGTGGGATTTCTTATGAGACTTTGAGGAGTAAATAGCTGTTTTGATAAAGGTAACTGCTGTGTAACGGGAGCAGTATAAAATGGCTATAAACATTTCACGCCTCATCTGGAGCAGCAGCCACTGAAGTCTCCTCTGCTCAGTGCATAAAACCACATGCTGCGACCAGGATATTAAAGAAGACTCCCAGGTTTATTATTATATTTTTTTTTTTATATCAACCAATTGCAGTTACAGTATATTTACAAGTGCACTTTTTAATCTTTCAATAACTGGAATTTTTGCTGTGACACTGTATGGAAAGACTTTGGATGTTTGCATTTTAGAACACCATCTATGTGTGTCTAATTATATGGGAAAAACATACATATGACACATTAAGGTGAAAGGGTAAATACCATCCAATTCTGGCCCTTGAGAGCCAGCATAACCCGATTTTCTGTTTGAGTCAGGTGCGTTATTACATTGTGCTCTCCGAATAATATTTTAAAAGCCTGTTTTTGTGTAGAAGATTCCATCTTGTTTGGTTTCAGTCGTTAGAGAATCTGGATCGTATTAATAGATGGAGGGACGGTAATCGGCATTTGGTTATAATTGGATCTTTTTTTTTTTTATTGTATGCATACCCCCTTCATTGAACATTCTCAGAAACAGACAGCTTGCAACAATAATCTGAAGCGCTGCTCTTCTAGAATTCTAAATGCCCCTCTCCCATGTGTTAGGCTTTACCAATTTATTATGGATACCCCCAGGAACCAGCAAGGCAATAT
The DNA here is from genome assembly GCA_027410445.1 of Discoglossus pictus. NCBI lineage: Eukaryota > Metazoa > Chordata > Amphibia > Anura > Alytidae > Discoglossus > Discoglossus pictus. The sequence continues at coordinate 147,161,121 of CM050169.1, forward strand.
TTTTTTTTTCTTCTAATAAAATATTTATATCAATTTTGGCCTGCCTAATTTTTATTGGTTTTCATTGTATAATAATTGATCATTTTATTTTTTCAGAAGATTAATATTAATTATGTTTTAAAATGAATGATAGCAACATGGATGTTCAGTGCTCTTGGTTCCCTTTTTAATTCATTTGCGCACTTCCTCTTATCCTACGCAGAACTGCGCTTGTTTACTGGTTGCATTGATTTTTCTTTCTTTATGCAATGGCTGTAAAACTCACTGATGCAAAACATGACACCAGTATAATGCATTTAAATGAATGAATTATGTGTACAGTTGCCAGGCCAGGTTGGAGAGCTCTGTCTGTATCTCAGGCTGATCGATGTGACGCGCATGTGCAGTCCACTAGAAAGCTGTATATTTGTGGAGGAAAGTACGTTTTGAAATCAATTGCCACTGATTACTTTTTTGGTCATAACTAGTGATGGTGTAGGCAACGTCCATCCCGGATTGTTAAACAAAGGCCATGATTTCTGTATTTCACTGCTGTACACAAGTGAGATGACCACAGCAGGGAAATCCTTGCTTTCTGGTCAGTGTTCGGCACTTACAGGGCCACTGTAGTGTATTATTTATAGGTAAAGCTCATGTGTTTGTTTGCTGGACATAGACTATTAAAAACAGTATGCGGTTTAAAATAAATAAATGTAAAATGTTTTTCTTAGCGTTTAAGCTCCCTGTTTCCTTTAGAAGCAGAGCTGTGTAACTCCTACCTGTGTCTATCAGGAGCAGGCTCGGCTGATACAATTGTAGCTACCTTTTTTGGAGCCCCTAGGCAGTGAAGTGGAGCAGCCCCTGCGAGTGAGTACGCAAGGTATTCACGGACTCATTTTTGCCTTTTCTGTACGTGTAAGTTCCCTTTCTTGTTGTAACGGTCTTGTTCTAGGTGGTTACCCCCTAGTAGCCAGTCTATCAACTGCAACATTTCATTTTTTTTTTAAGCCAGGAACCATTTTTTTTTTAAGAAGTGGCGCCCCTCAGAGGGAAGCTCTCCTAGGCTGCTGCCTACTTGGCCTAATGGGAAATCCAGCCATGTTCCCATGACATTATTAGCCTTGCCCTCACTGCCTACGCCCTATTGAGGTAACCGCTCTATTGTAAAATGCGGACAATCTGTGGGTGGGAGGAGGGACCATGGCAGCCACCTACTGGCAGGTAGAGGGGAAAAAATAGTTTTTCCTAGAGGCCACAAATGTGGCCTTTCCAGTGAATAAGTCACTAAGCTAATGCATAAATACACAGAACTACCAAGAGTGTGTTGTGGTGTTCTTGTGTGTCACTTCTCATGATTCATCTATGTGACTGTATATGTCATACAACAGGGATGGGCAAGTTTGGTCCTGGAGAGCCCCACACAGGCCAGGATTTGAAGATATCCCAGCTGAGTACAGGTGAGTCAATTGCTGCTTCAGTCATTATGATTGACTCGCCCGTGCACGGAAAGGATATCTTCAAATCCTGGCCTGTGTGGGGCTCTCCAGGACCCAACTTGCCCACAAATGTTATACATTTTTTACCAAGACCTGTTGATTTCCAGCATAGGCCCATTTTCTTTTGTGAAGTTTGGTCCAGTTTTTCTCTTGGTGTCAATCATGTATTGCAGGTTCCACTGTGTCTCATTGTGACTGTATTAGAGGCATATTCATATAGAGGCGATGGAGAAGCTATGGTAGGAGGGAGACTATTCAGTTGACTGCATCCATCTCAATTGTGTATTTATATATAGCCATTATAGGATGGGACAATGTAATAGTAATAACTCAACCCTTTTCATTGTGGATCCATCTCCATCTCGTTAATCATGGATGGACAACACGGACCATCACTCCACTCACTGGGAAAAAAAATATGGGAATGAGAGTGAGTGTGTATGTAATGTAGTGGAATGCAAGTAGTATTGGCTACTGGCCACCACAAGGTTTCCCAAACACTGTAGTTGGCCCATGAGAAAACTTTCCCAAAAGGTCTTTATGAAATGATATGTAGAGAGAACAGAGAGGCAGCATAGGGGGCTCTAGTGAGGAGGTGTATGGTCCTTGGAATCTAGTTTGGGTTACTGAGGAGGGATTGTGGGGGTCTGGTGGGTTGATGTTCTGGTCATGGAGAAAGGCCTCAATGGAACATGTTTTATAGTCACATGGTTCTGTCAATCATTATGAAAATTGAACCTTATACTTTTTCTAACTATGTACTGTTTAATTGTATTGCTATAATATATTCTGGTGATATTTAGTCCTTAGGTGTGAACCACATTTTTTTCCTTTTTTTTTTTTGCAGGTAATAAATCCTATAATAGAGGACTTGATATTGGTTTCTCTGACGCCTCTACAGCTTCAGGAAGCCTTCTCCATGCCCATATTGATTATACAAGAAGGTTGAGATGGACTGGGACCCCTCAGCAGCTATGCAGGTGGGAATGCGAGTGGTGAGAGGTATGGACTGGAAATGGAGCAACCAAGACAATGGAGAAGGCAGCATGGGCACAGTAGTAGAGATTGGACGCCAGGGGAGCCCTACAACACCTGATAAAACCGTAGTTGTCCAGTGGGATCATGGGACCAGGACTAACTATAGGACCGGTTTCCAGGCAGCCTATGATCTCCTCCTGTATGACAACGCTCAAATAGGTAAAGTATTCAGTAGTCCCAATGCTTTAATTTCAATGTCCAAGTCAAGAGGGCATAACAAAACAAAAACTTTAGCACTAAGTTACTTGTGCCTCAGGGTTATGTTAAATGACTCTGTAGTGCTCATACAACATGTTTCATTTGTTTACTTAATAAATAAAATGTATATGTAACTTTTGAAAACTTACATTTGAACTTTAGTGGTTCAGATTAAGCTTCTACCAGGTGTTTGTTGGGTTTGAGATGATCTGCCCAGGAGGCTGTCCTGTTATAGCATTTATCGTGATCTCCTTCCGTGGATACTGCACCTAGACTGGTTTGTAATATTTTTTGGAACAGCTAACCTTCTTGGCAGATTCTCTTTCATGTCCTCTAGACATAATAAGGGTGGAGACAAGCAGCTCTGTTCAGTCTCTGAAACCGTAAAGTTCAAATGTAAGCTATAAAAGTTCTGTTTTAATTTTATTTTCTTCAAATACTGATAAAATTAAACAATGTTGTATGAACACCAGATTGTCCCTGTAAAGTCAAACTTGAAAATGGTCGGCTACATTTGAACACTTGAACATGCTTTGACTTAGCATGAGACAATGCATATTTAAGTGTGTCCATAGAAAAGTAATTGAGGATCCTGTTTTATGAGGTTGTAGTTTATAGAATAGAGTAAAGGAGGTTTATGTCATCAAGGAAAATGCATTTCCTCTGCATTGTACTCTACTTTTTTTAATAATCTTAAACATCACAATTATGAAATATGTAACACACTAACAGCATCAGCAGCTATGTAATCCAAAAGCATAAAAGCATTTTTTTTAATGCTTCATTTTAGCAGATTCTGTTAGTGTAATGGAGCTGACATTCTTCCTGTCCAGCGCATGGGAGAGTAGGTACAGAGTAGGGAAAGCAGGATCTGCACTTTGAGCTGTAACTGCCTGCTTTGAAGCGTATGTGCGGATGTAAGGAGGCGACAGATACTTAAAGGACCACTGGAGTGTTATTTAGACTATGCTTTTGTGGAGAACTTAACCTGATAATGTGAAAAATGTTTTTACAGTTTAAAATAAAAAATAATTATTTTTTATGTATTTCATTCAGTTTTGTTTTAATGATGACAAAAACGATGTCATTGTGTGTAAAGAATTAGAAACCTGAGAGGAGTGGGAGGAATAATGGACACAGATAAGATTGTTGTTGTCCTTCAGTTGTGTCTGACTCTCTGTGACCCTATGGACTGCATCTTGCCAGGCACATATGTCTATCTCTGCCCCTCTGAGCTCCATCAAGCTCATGTTACCTGCTCCAATGACCATCTATCCACCTCGACCTCTGCAGTCCCCTTCTTTGTGTGCTTTCTTCTTATGATATTGCCAAATATTTGAGCTTCAGTCTCATGATCATACCGGAGTACTGATTTATTGGATCTTCTTGCAGTCCAAGGGACTCTAAGCAGTTTTTCTCCAACACCAGAATTCAAAGGCATAAATTCTAAGGAGCTCAGCCTTCTTTATGGTCCAACTCTCACATCTGTATGTTATTACTGGGAATACCATAGTTCTAACTATTAGGCCATCATTGATAATGTAATATATTTACTTTTTACTAGCTTGTCCAGACTATCCATAGCTTTCCTCCCCAGAAGCAAACACCTTTTACTTTAATGGCTCCATCCCAGTAAAATAAAATCCGTCACTGCCTCCCCTTCTTCGCCTTTTATTTGCCAGGAACTCTGATTTGCCATTTGCCATGATCTTTGTCTTTTTTAACCTTGAGCAGCAGGCCTGTTTTTGTACCCTTATCAATAGGTCCTTTTAGTTCCTCCTCAATATTCAGCCATCGAAGTAGTATCATCCATGAAATGATATTTCTCCCAGCAATATTGATTCCAGCTTTGGACTCATCCTGCCAGCATTACACATGATGAATTATATGTATAAGTTAAATAAATAAGATGACAATATACAACCTTGTCACACTCCTTCCCTGATCTTGAACCATTCTGCTGTCCAATGTTCGGTTCTGACTGTGGCTTCTTGGTCCACATACAGATTCTTCAGGATGTGGATGAGATGATGTGGTACTTCCATCTCTAAGAATTTGCCACATTTTGTTGTGATTCACACAGTCAAAGGTTTTAGAATAGTAGATGAAGCAGAAGTAAATGTTTTTTGTTTTTTTTTGTAACTCTCTTACTTTTGCAATTATCCAGCAGACATTGGCAATCCAGCAGACATGGCTTAAACATCTGGTGGTTCCCAATCCATATATTGTTGGAATTGAGCTTGTAGGATCATAAGCATTACCTTGCTGGCATGTGAAATGAGTTCAATTGTTTGATAATTGGAGCACTCTTTGGCACTGCCTTTTTTGGCATTGGGTTGTAGACTGACCTTTTCCAGTCTACTGGCCACAGTTCAGTTTTCCAAAGTTGTTATCATAAAGCAAACCCCTTTTTTACAGCATCATCTTGTAGGATTTTGAATCCTTTAGCTGGGATTTCATCAACTTCTGCAGCCTTGTTATCAGCAACGCCTCCTAGGACCAGCTCACTACACTCTCAAAGATGTCTGCTTCCAGCTCATTGGACTAACTATTCAGATCACCACTGCTCTTAAGATCCTTCCTGTATACATCTTCGGTGTATTCCTGCCACCCTCTCTTTATCTGATCTCCTTCTGTTAAGTCCCTAATATTTTTGTCTTTTTTTTATCAAGGCCCCTTTGGCATTAGATCCTCAATTATCTTAAAGAGATATCTTGACTTTCCCATTCTGTTATCTTCTTTTATCGCTACAACACTCATTATAGAATGTCTCATTGTTTCTTTGCTATCCTTTTGGATTTATTCAATCAGTTGGGAAAATAGTTTCATATATCTACTACCTTTTGCTTTCCTTTTTTCTTTCAAAGCCTCATCAGACAGCCAGTTTGCCTTCTTAGTTTTCTTTTTTGGGGGGTATTCTTTGGTATTTTGTGGATAATGTCACAAACTTCTGTCCAAAGTTCTACAGGCATTCTATCTACCATGTCCAGCCTCTTAAATCTATTCTTTACCTCAACTCCAGATTCACTGAGGATATTATTTCATATCTGCTTGGTCTGATTATTTTTCCTCTTTTTTTTTTTTTCTTCTTCAGTTTAATTCTGAACTTTGCAATAAGAAGCTCATGATCTATATAGAGCTCCTCCCTCCGTCTTTAGCTACAAAGTATATATTTAATCTGATTTCTGTATAGTCCATCTGATGATGTCCATGGGTGGAGTCATCTCTGAGGTTGTTGAAAGAGGGTGTTTGCTATTACCAGGGACAACATTCTACTAATCTCTGACCTGCTTCATTTTGTACTTCAAGGCCAAAATTGCCAATTATTACAGATAACTTTTGGTTTAGTAATCCAATCGTCAATGATGGGAACATCTTTTCTTATTGTTTATATCTGACGTGTTGAATTTCTTCATAAAACTGGACAACTTCAGGCTCTTCAGCATCCATGGTTGTTAGACTTGGATCCCTGTCATGTTAAATGGCTTGACTTGAATTTGAATTGAAATCATTGTTATTTATTGGGTTGTAACTGAGCACGGCTTTGGCCACCCTTTTACTATAAGGGCTACTCCATTTCTTCTGCGGGATTCTTGACCATAGTAGAAGATCTGATGTGGTTCTCTGATGTGAAATGTCCCATTCCAGTCCATTTGAGTTCACCAATTCCCATAATATCCATGTTTAATTTTGTCCTCTCATTATTGACCACGTCCAGTATGCCCTGGTTCATAGTTCTAATATTCCTATGCTGAATTGTTCTTTGCAGCATCGGACTTTCCTTTCCCCTCCAGACATAACCGCAGCTGGGTGTCCTCTTGGCTGTGGTCCAACCACTTAATTAGATCTGGTACTATTTGTACTTGCCCTCTGTCTTCCTTCGTAATGTGGTATGCATCTTCGGACCTGAGGGGGCTCCTGTTCCAGTGCCATATCATTGTCTCTGGTTGGGCTTGTCCATAAGGTTATCTTGGCAGAGATACTGGAGTGGGTTGCCAGTTCCTTCTCCAGGGGACCGCAATTTGTCTGACCTCTGTTATGACCTGCCCATCTTGAGTGACCCTACATGGCATAACTCACAGCCTAATTGATGTACACAATCAAGGTAGCAATCTAGAAGGGGCTTCCTAATTTAGAGGTACATTAAAAAAAATCTTCCCCAGCATTGAAAGTTCTCAAACTTCAACTTTTTGAGATTTCCCTTAGTCCGATGATCACAAGTAGCGCACCGACTCCTCATTCCCATTAAAGCCCCCTAATAACAATAGACCTTTAAATGTAAAAAAACATAGGGGACACGTGATTTTAATATAGTTGATAGCACCATCCAACATTTCAGAAAATGGATGGTTTCTATCCCAGTATTGATTTTAGGAGAATATATTTGCATGGTGAAAATAACTAGGTCCGTATAGAAATAAAAAACATTATTTATTTTCTACAGTATTTTATGGGCTGGACAAGTCATGGAGCCATGAAAGTTACAGGATTTACGTCCAAAAAATGTAATTAATGATACTGTAAATATTCATTGCAAATGGGTCATTTTATATAAACAATATCTAGGCCTTTATTCCCTGTCAGTGTGACTTTACTAAACAGTATGGGCTAAAATTCATCTGCATGACGTTAGGTGGTGAATGACCTGTAGAGCACGAACACACAGCCAGAACTGATGTTACATCCTCACTAAGTTGCAGTGACATTAATACTGAAGGCTATCATGTTTACCAGGCGTCCGCCATCCCAATATCATCTGTGACTGCTGCAAGAAGCATGGAATCCGCGGCATGCGCTGGAAGTGCAAAGTCTGCTTTGACTATGACCTGTGTACACAATGCTATATGAACAACAAGCATGACCTGTCCCATGCGTTTGAGAGATACGAGACTGCCCACTCACGACCGTAAGTACTGGACACATTTATTATAGTACTATAGCTATGATGGACATGTCTACTTTTATCTTATGATTTGTTATCACAATATAAACTTGTGCATTCCCTTTGAAAGTATGGTTGGAATGTTTTCAGTCTAAAACCATATGAAACTGACAAGAATGATCAAGTGATTAAGCGAAGTCCTCGCAACATGTATATGTGAACTATATGTGAACTTCGGCTCTCGACAAATTTCAGGAGAATGTGGCTAATGTGCTCTCTAAAGCCTATGCAAAACTATCCTAACACCCCCTCTCCATTACTAGCTGGTGAGGCTGTAATATATCCTTATAGCGGTATAATAAAAGATGTACTGGGGAACTCCACTTAATGCTTCCCCAATGAGCGCTGATTCGCTATAGTTCTCTTTTCCCTTCTAAACTGTAAAGCATGCTTCCATATGTAGCATTTCAGGGCATGATCATGATCAATTAAGCAAGCCCGGAAATTACAATTTAGACACCGCCAATAGTAAATATGCCCATCATCATGTCAGTAAAACATGGGATTTAAACACCAATCAATTTTTGTTTAGAAGTCTGATTTGCGATCAGACTCGCAATCCAGAAATGTTGCCATATTAAAAAAAATAATCAATAAACCTACTATTCTGGTCCATGCGAGTTCAACAACCTGTATTAACCCATTGATTGCCGGGATCAATAGAACAAGGAAATTCCACATAATAATAATAATAATTTTTGTTTGCAGATTTGCGAGTTTGAGACTGTTGTACAATTAATTCTTATGTCTTTCATCGCTTTTCCTGTCTTTTTTTTTAAAGTGCAGTATTGATTTTTTTATTTGATTTTATAGTGTTACAAACAAGGGTTTTACCCCCTTGTGAGTCCTCTCAGTAGTCATAGGATTTTGGCTGCATTTGCCATTTACGGGTTTAAAAGCAGTTGCGGGCTCGTGGAATTGTAGCAATTTAATAGTGATTTGAGATTTTTAGCTATTTTAACATTTGTGGGCTTGAAAGATCAAAGGCTTAGATGGGTCGGTGTTAGGCTTTTGATGGCCCTGTAAGGATTTTCAGCCTGTAAGCCGCAAATAAATTGCGGGTAGCGAGAAGAGGCCAATATATAATAGCAGTAACTTTTGCGGGCTACAATTTAATGCAGCCCTAGGACTTCACTCTTTGATTAAGACAATTAGGTAGCAGTTATATTCTACATCAGTAGGGGGAGCCATCTTCTTACTGCATTAAATTATGCGGGATATGCCTAGAATATCTTGAACAGTGATGTGTTAATCTTTTTATTGTATATCCATGAATATCTGGTTTACAAATGTGTTACTATCTTATTTTTTGCAATGGCAGTGATATCTTTTTCAAATGCCTTAATATTGAGGGCAATGTAATCATTGCTGTAGTTGCTAAAGGGTATTTTATATCCCTGACTAATTGGCTCGTTCACTGAGCAGCACAGTCATTTGAGACATTTCCAGAGGTAATTAGCATCACTTTGCTGAAATGTAATCTACTGTAAAATCTCCCACTGAATGCCTGGAAGTATAACCAGGAGTATACGGTGTGAGTGCATGCATGAGCGCTTGGGTTTGCCACACTTCCCTCCAGTGGTTTCAAGCAAGCCATATTAGGAATATCTTAATATATCAATAATTATGCAGGGAAGTAAAGAGCACTCTACAGTCAGTGGAAATGATGATTAGATAAAAAGTACATAAAGCAAGAAATCCCTATGACAGTACATGTATATAATGTAATTATAGGCAGCATGTTCACATGGCTAATGTAATCCAATGTTGTGAAGTCTGCCTGAAAACAGTGCATGCCGGCCTAAAAGTATGCCATGGTAAGAGGCAAAAGGTGGTACATTTTGGGCATCATTTGCATGCCGCTACCCAGAATCCTGAGCAGCAGTGGGAGGACTGTTCTTTTAGAAATTCTGGAAAAACAGTTTTTTCATGTCCTGCTTGGGACATGGAGGTATACTCGGAATGTGTTTTTGTTCTTTCTTTTTTATAGACCGCATCTAACTTGCATACATACTGTTTCAAAAAGATTTATAAAAAAATACATGATAATTCTGTATTTAGTATGGAAGATAATCTTGCTCATGATTGAAGTGTATCCGAATATTCTTTACACTCCCATTTAAATTTACACACAGAAAAGGGTGATAATGTGCCTCCCTTTTCAAGGGACAGTTCCCTTATTGTTACTTTTGTCCCTGGATGTCAGGATAGGCGGGAGTGTCATTACTTAATTGCAGGTGGGGCATTATCCTCAGTGTATCTCTTTAGGGATTGGCTCCAATCTTCATCTTAAGGGGTCCATTATGTGTGCTCCGTGCAGTCCACAGCATGGCTAGTGTGTGTGCTGGTGGTCCACTTTTTACATGTACTATGTGTTTGTGTGTGCCATGTGCAGTCCAGTCTGTGTTACTGGAAATTAAAGCTGGTTGTTGGCCAGTTAAGTAGACTTGACAAAAATTGCCTTGTATAAAAAAAACATATACATTCATTTGAGGTCAATATAAGGCTTTTGATTTACGATTGACCAGTCATCCATTCATGTTAGAAGAAAAAAAAAGATCAAATCTTAAAGCAAGAAAAGGGTTCTTCACAGTAAAGGCAGTCCGATTGTGGAACACCTTTCCAAAGGAGGTGATGACCGCAGATTCAGTTGACTACTTTTAAAAAGGGTTGGATATATTTTTTGAATAAAAATGAACAGGCCAGATTATGTTGGATAATTAGAATAGTAGGACAGTGACCCAGGAACAAACCTAAATTGCCAGTATTTGGGACCAAATAAGGAGATTCTGAACCCAGCAACAACTCTACACCCTGTGCTGCATCCAACTCGTCACTCTTCTCACACATCCTATTCCCCCTACTCCTTGTAACCTAATTTTTCTCACTCTCTTCTGGACTATTCAAATCCTTAACTTTGTACTCCTGTCCAGATTTCCACTTCTTCTCCTATTCCCTTTAGATTGTAAGTGTGAGTTTTCAGTCTTGGAAGGTGCTTTGGAAAAAGCACTTAAGTACCCAAGATTTTAAGCTCCGATACAGGGCCCTTCCCTTCTTTTTGCCATGTGTTGATTCTTATGCTCAATCCTTGTACAGCGCTAGAGAATATGTTGGCGCGTTACAAATAAAAGAATAATAATAATTTCTCCCCTTATGAGACAATTGGCAATTGTTTCAATGTTTTTTTTTTTTTTTTGCCTTCCTTTGTATCCGTTAACAGTTCACATAATGTGATCTAAAAAGGTTGAACTTGGCCCAGCTGACATTTTTAGTTCCAACCTCAATTACTATGTTATGTGAGTGCAGTTGATTAGTATTTTATTTATCTGGCCCTTATACAAAGTCCTGATATAGACATTTATTACAGAAATCCTGTGCTGCAGTCCTTCCATCCATGTTCAGATACAGACTGTATTTTCTCAATATACATCCATCTCTGTTGTTGTTGTTTTAAAGGGTTTTTGATTAAAATAAACTTCTATATTTTTGCAATTCTTCAAATAATTTGAATATTGTGAGAAATGCTTGGAAAATACTAGATGTAAAGAATTGTTTTTAGCTTACAATATACTGTGTAATATGACATTTAGATCAACTTGTTGTTTGTTTAAAATCATATATAATAGTTGTCAAACTGCGATTCGTCGTCACACTTGCGAGCTTTGCAAAGTGAGGCGAGCAGTTAATGTGTAGAAGCCTACCGAGCTCCGAGGACTTGTGCATTGAGGCATTGAAACACGCAGGACTTAGGCAGAAATGAGTGCCGAAGGCGCTCTTGCGAGCCTTGTGAGGTGAGCAGTTGAGGCATTGAAGCACGTGGGACTTGGCCTCCTAGCAGTTAGGAAACAAAAAAAAATGTCAATGTTGGAATCCCTTCGTATTTTTCTGAGATTGGATTTTGTTTGCAAAGTTAACGGCCGACAGCCAGCGCGTCTGGGGGTGAGGTTGCACGTGAATTTAAAGTGAATTTGCAGAGTTTCGGCACTCAAAAATCAGCTAAGCGAGGGGAAAAAAATGGCGGCCGAATAAAAATGAAAGCAAGGCTAAAGGAGACCGACGTGCGCAAAACGCCGCCAGGCATGTACAAGTTGGCCAAGAACGACCTCTGAATCTCAGGGGCTAAAAAAACAACTGCGCAAAACTGCTAATTTAACGGGCGAACTGCGGAAATCGAAAAACAAGAACAAAATAAAAACACGCATACGGGAAACGCCAAGACGCCTGTTAGTGAGGTTGCACAAGAATTTAGGCCAAATTTGCAGAGACACGCAAATCACCGCCAAGCACGTACAAGTTAGCCAGGAACATAGGAGATACAAAATATACCATTACAACGGACAGAAAAATGCTTGCGAGCCAAGTAACACATAGGAAAAAAGCCGCCATTTTACAACACTAACTTGCAAATAATAACATTACAATTCTAAAATGGCGCTTTACACGCCTACACAAACTGTTTGGCCTTGCGCACGCAGCCTATTTACACTGCACACTTGGCACATTGCTGACCCTTACACCTCAGGTGATCAACAGTCCAACTGTACATTTTCTGATGCAGGAAAATACAAAGAGTTTGTTAGCTCTTCAGGATATTGCATATTAAATATAAATAGGTAAAGTATATTAATTAATTCATATTCATTTATTCACTGTACTAAAAAAATGTGTGCGTGTATGTGTATATATATATATATATATATATATATATATATATATATATATATATATATGTGTGTGTGTGTGTGTATATATATATATATATATATATATATATATATATATATATATATATATATATATATATACACACACACACACACACACACACACACACACACACACACACACACACACACATATATATTTATATATATATATATATATATATATATATATATAAACAAAAGCCTTGCATTTTGTGGCAAACCGCATTGCCGTGGCTTCAAACAAATGTCCCTCGGTTTAATTTAAAAAATCTGGTCCGCTTAACATAGAAACCAATCAAGCGATGGGAGTCCTGTCCAATCAATTATGGCAATTGTTGAATAAAATAGGTGATATTCCTATGATATTTAAAATAAACTTTGAAATCTATTTTTTTAAATGTTAGCACTTTGTCTTGCTATGAAATTATACTTTTGATTAAATACTACATCTATGGTCAATTAGCTGTGTCTTGGGGGTGACGTTACCTTCAATGGAGTCTAAGAGGTCAGGTAGTGGTCCAGTGCTTTTACAGTAAGATGTAATCTATACTACAGTAAGAGAAAGAACTTTGTAATACAACATTTACAATTTTAATTTTAGGGTCACGGTGTCTCTTAATCAGGACATTTTTCAGCTCCATAAGTTACAAAATTTGCAGTTTTTCCATTGTCCGTTCATATTGCAGAGAGAATTTGAATATAATGCAGCATTTAGGGCAACGATTCAGCTTTCATAATTTTAAAGTCACTTGCATGAAAACAATTGTGTTATCAGAAGTAGGATATTTGTAAATGTGTCTGTTTCAAATGAATGTCTCCGAGCAAAAGAAACTGATTCAAATGTTTAACTGCTTTAGGAGGGCTTGTCACTCCCCGCCAATGAGCAGTGATAACGCAATATGGGTCATATTTGTCTGCCAGTGAGATCCCTTTTAGGATGCAGTGTTCATTCAGGCGAAACATACCGTATGTAGTATGAGTCTCTCATGTGATGTGCTAGGTTTTTATCTTTTGACACTTTTTATAGATTTGTTTTTGCTCCCAGCACAAATATAATTCAACTTCTAACTTGTATTTGTTTTTCATATGCAGATTGCAGGCATGATCCTGCACTGTGTTTGGGGCAGTATAAAATGGTATATGTTTTCTGTAAATATATATAAATATATATAATTAGTCATACAATTGCAGCAGCTAATAGTTGTCAAGACCTATTTATATTTGATAAGGTCTTCGCCTGCTTGACATTTGCTATTAATTTGATTTTATGCTCAAAAACAGGGCCCTCCATTCTTTACAAAGTGTTAAGTTTGTTTTTTGGCATGTACTCAACCCCTGTACAGCGCTAATATGTTGTCGCGATATAAAGATGATGATGATGATTAATACATTGTATTCGGCTACATTAGGGTATTTTTCAGAGATGTTTTTGTAGTTCTGCATGTAGTGAAATTAACCTGAAATAAATCTAGTGATGCAAATTTATTGTTGGCTTGTGACCAGGGAGTACCGTTATAGGGTCCTATCTTTATTTGGTACATTCACTGATATCTACAACTGTTTTTATAAAAAGTTATGTTTCTCCTTATTTTCAGTGCAGTTTAAACCATGCTCCCTGTGTGATAAGTTTTTTTTTAAATGCATTAAAAACATTTGTGTTCCATGTCCCTTGTTAAATGATCGTTTGTGAGAACTTACACTGCAAAATATCCATCTTTCCTCTGATTTTTAGTTTGAAGCACCACCCATCACATATAGCTTGGTATAAACAATTATAATGCTCAAAGGTATTTTAGTGGCATGCTAGAGGGCCTTTGTTATAGGATTGATCAAACATACTTTTAAAAGGATCCTTTACATTTTGGAATCCATCCTTTAATTGGAATAATCCACTTGGTGCAATTATCATCTTCCATATTGTGGAGAGGAGCCAACAAATAGTGTTTTAAATGGATATATTTGATTGTAATAGAAGACTCCACTCCATCCCATTTTTTCAGAATTCAAGTCTTTTATTTATTTATTCATTTATTCAGGCTGTCATGTATTACTTGGGGATATCTCAGAACTCTATATGTTGTAAGTTAAGTAAAGCAGGAAGACGAGGAAACCTATGAAATATATATATATATATATATATATATATATATATATATATATATATATATATATATATATATTTAAAGAAACTTGATCAGTGTGGTAGTTGTGGGTAATGTACGGGGAGATGAATCGGATATTGGTGGGAGGTGGAATGAGGAATGTAGATGTGTTTGGAAGGTGAGAGATTCTTTTCAGTGTGGAAATATGTCAAAGTGATTCTTCAATGATGTGCAACCTATTTACTTGAATGGTTTGCTTATGCAACTCTTGGGGATCTTTAAAAGGCCCTGACAGTGATTTAAATCGTTTTTATTTTACCCAAAGCAAACTGGTAAAATCTTGGTAGGAAAGGAATTAATTTGTAATAGAGATACATGTAATAAGGATATGTATTTAGCAGTACAATTGGGTATTATTCTGCAGTTTTAGAGACATATAATGGAATTTATAATGTTGAAATGGGGCATTCTCTTCCACTCTAAAAAAAAAAAAAAAAAAAAAAAAAAGCTGAAGCCACATGGGAAGTGCCTGAGGCCATGGCTGCCCACCACTGCTTTAACCCATTGAGTGTTACGGACCTATCCAACAATCCCATCCTCACCCTTGCAGTTTGCTCCCCCATTGTGCAGAAGAAGCAAAAACATATGTATACGTTTTTCCACACACACTGTCCTAATACATATTGCAACATCATAATGGCCACTGCTGATGACATCAAATCGTATTTTAAATGCCTTACTAAAGAAAAAATGCTGTTTGAAAACTTTGAAGGAGTTTGGTCTCTAGTGAGATTCTGTCAACTGCTGTGAAAAAATCTCTCATACTTACTTACCCCACTTCCAACTCACAGGCATGACATTCTCCAAGAAAAAACATAGTCCTTTGTTTATTTCTCATGGTGAGTTTATTTAGAAAAAAAGAGACGTGGATTGGTAACAAACCAACATGGCTGTCACCAACTCACTCCGTTAATAAATGCAACAACAAACGAAAAATCATCAGACACACACTTTTATATCTGTTTACATAACAATGAATTGATCCATCTTTTTCCCCTATCTACTAACATGGTACAACCCGCTAACAACCAATTACATTTTATTTATATATTATATCCAATAAGCTATAACACACGTGATCAAGTCTTATCAAGTATGTTATGGTGCGTCCTAAATTATGGCCTTGGAATATGAGAGAGAAAACATATTCGGTCAGATGTAATTAACTATTTCATACCTAATATCTTGCAATTGGAGAATTACTGGTTCACAGCCAGCCAAATATCATACTAACTGGAAAGGATGCTAATTTGTGTGTGTATATACTAAAAAGTGAGGATATTTGTATAATTTTCTGCAACACAACCCAATATTGAATTTTTTTTAGGTTATTCTTAAAGAGCATGGCTATAAATTGTGTTGTTCACTTTTCTAAAGTTAATCAGTCTTGGAAAATTCAATGTTATTGTTGCTTCATTTATATGCAAATGAGCATCTCACACATATTGATTAGCTGCTTTGATGTGATGATGATTACTATTACAGTCTGCTTGTCTGTTGTTGTAGTGGCAAAAATAAAGATAGGATAAAAGAGTCTGTAGAGATGTCATCATCTCCATATAAAGTTTGATTTTTGTGTAGTTTTAAAAATATATATTATGTTGTGGGGTTAAATATTTTTTTCCTTCTCAGATTATGTCAGCTTGTGCCACCACAGCAGCAATTTGTGTTTTTATTTTTCAATTGCTTCTTTTTATTGGAAAACTTCACATATATAGTTATCAGTGTTGGGAACGGTTACAATGTTGGTCACACTTTGCGAGCCTCGCGAGACTTGGGCTGCAGTGAGCGCCCAAGGCAGTAACACAACCCAAGATAATAACACTCATGCGCAACGCCTATAAAGTACACAGGGTGAGAGGCGCTCATTGCGAGCCACGCGATGAGCGCCAAAGGCTCTCATCGGGGGGCTCACAAGGAGAGCGAAGGTGTTCATTGAAAAGCAGGAAAGTTGCGGCTCGGTGTGCTCATAGTGGTTCTCGCAATGCGCACCAAAGATGCTCAGAGGGCCCATAGCCTCGCATTGTGTAGCAAATAGCATTGCCAGGCTTACAATTTTACTCCCGCCATTTCTGACTGGCAATTTCCCAGTAGGAATATAATCATAAGCATAGCTGATCTGGAAAGGAGAACGATTTTGGATTTATAACCATAAATCTTTTGTGTAAGTATTTCAAAGAAATGCATTGAAATTTGTGCAATCATTTATTATCTGTTTTTTTAAAAATAAGCTGTATGTTTCGAATTAAAAATGTTGGTGTTTCAAAAACACAAAGGTAACAACTTACACACAAAATTTCAGTAACCATGCTTTAGATTTTAGACTCTATTTTCTATATCGGGGTATGTTAACAAAAATGTGTAGATTTAATGTGCATGTTATGTCAAAAGGGATTTTTCTTAAAACAAATTACATAAATGACTGGTGATAAGGTGACTGTTGGAAAACACCACCATATACTACTAGGGGGTAGACAGATCTGGTCTTCCGTAGAAGCCATTTTATGCAAAACGCGAGCAGCTTTGTTTATTGATGACATCAGAGCT
Source organism: Discoglossus pictus (assembly GCA_027410445.1). Classification (NCBI taxonomy): domain Eukaryota; kingdom Metazoa; phylum Chordata; class Amphibia; order Anura; family Alytidae; genus Discoglossus; species Discoglossus pictus. The sequence goes on from CM050169.1 coordinate 147,178,189, forward strand.
GTGGATAGCCGGTCCGACGACACTGCTCCGTCACCGCAAGTAAATGTATTTATCTCAAGCTAGCATTGATGATGAGCAAGGCACATACCACATGGAGATAGATTTTCTATATAGAGAACCTAGAGGATAAATAGTGGGTCCTAATAGTTTAGCCGTGTTTATAGACAGGGAGCTCTGCTATATTAGCATTAGGGTCCTTGTGGGACTTCCCTTGTATTAATCTGGAGATGCTACATAGAGACAATTTTGGTGCAACATTACTGGAGTCTCCATGCCAGGGTTACTAAAGGGAATCTCTTTCTAATACCAAACCCGTACAGCTACTTATAAACACAATGCATTGTTACTTGGTCCTTCCTCTCTTTTTTTTTTTTTTTTTTATCTGAAGAACTGAGAGAGGTGTAAGGGTGTGTGGTGCATTGTGCCCTGGGAGACTCCACTTGTCTTATTTTGACCTGTAGAGGTCTGATTTTTGTCTTGAGACTACCTGTTCGTTATTAGCACCAATTGCAATATAGACTGCTATTTGTCTGTATATCATAAGGCTTAATATCTAGTATACAATCGGACTATCACAGCTTTGAGCATGATACATGGTGTGTGTATATATATATATATATATATATATATATTATTTTAATCATCAATATGTTATTATTTTGTATTTAATTTTTTTAACTGGTGATCATTATTATTTTTAAACTGTATATAAAGTAAATACGTATGGGATCGGCAACTAGTCTTGGACATGTGTACTTTCCCTCTTTAAGATATAAGAGCTGGTCCTGAATCAGGACCTTTGTTTTTTAAATTCTAGCAATAAAGTTTTTGCTCTTCAAAACAATGTGTGCAGTCAAAGATGTAATTCATCATTACACTATAGCACAAAAGTAAAGGTATGTGGGAGACCACCTGGGAATACCAGGAGCTGTATGTTGTGACCCACTAGAGAAGGAACTAGAGTAACACACTCCAGTATTTCTGCCATGAAAACCAAGTGGATTAGCATGGTGTGTTGTCCATGAGGTCACAGAGAGTCGGATACAACCTGAGCAACGCCATTTACATAGCAATGCAGCAGCTGTAAAGTTGAAATTTAATTTGGATCTTGCAGTATTAAAATAATTTACAATATATTTTATTTTTTTGCTAATTTATTATAAAAAAATATGTGTGTGGGGAGACGAGCACTGACTGTTAGCCCAGGCATCTTGAACCAGGAACCCACCAGACAAATAAGAGCTTCATCTTTCATCATAACCTCCTCTCCTGCTCACATACAGCGCTTCTTGAGTGTGTCTCATTCTTCAGAATTCTCTACCCTGATCTATTGGATACATCTAATCTTCATATATTCAAACATTCACTAAAAATCCAACTGTTCAGATAAACATACCACCTACCTACTTAACTCCATCACCTGCAATTTCATATAGGGTTATTCTTTTTAGTTTGCATACTTTTCCCTCCATCTCACTTGAACATTAATCCATCCAGCAGTCCCTTTACCTCATGTTTCTATCCCCATCACCTGTTAGAAGCTCTCCCAAGAACATGGCCATCATCTTGGCATGTACCAATGTTTATGTACAGTGTCCTGTCTTACCTTGTCTTGCCTTCCTTCAAAAGTATGGCAATTCCTATCCATTGTTTATTGTACTGTAGCTCTACTGCCCCCTTCTGGATCGCTACCTTGTGGTGGCAGAGGGGCTTTTGTACCTAGGTGAAGCTGTGAGCTATACCATATAGATTCACCCAAGATGGGCAGATCATAGCAGAGAGGTCCATCAAATCGCTGTCCACTGGAGAAGAATCTTTGCCATGAAAACCTTGTTAATTAGCACATGCAGACGCAAGATGTGCCTGGTGTTCTTTGGTCCATAGGGTCACAAAGATTTAGACACGACAGAACAACAACAAGCTCTACTGTATCTGTTGGCACTGTAAAAAAATAAATAATGTAAGAATAATAATATAAAAATCTAAAAACCTTTTTCACATTGTGAAGTTTAGTTATTCTACCACAGAGGTCCTTTAAGCAAATCTGACCGCTATTGTTTAAAAGCTGATATATGATCCTCTTTAGCTTTATAGGTATTTCAATCCTATAAATAAATCGCCTCCCGGGAACAGGGATGTTACATCATTTGCTTTCATTGCCAATAGGGATAATTTGCATTACAAGCACGTATTTCCTGAAATATTGACCTGTTTGCAGTGCTTGTAGGTTGGAGATTGTCAGTCTTAGTATGAAAAATCTTTTAAATCACTGGCTCCATGACGCATGCAATCCATTCTCTAGTGGCAGATCTAGTGATACATCACACTTGCATTTGTAGTAATATTTGCTTAGAATAGTGGGGCTCGACTATTTTTGCTTAGTGACACCAAACCTTGTCAAATTACGTGTGACACCCGATTCCATTATTTTAATGCTTGGGACACTAAATGATTTCACTTAATGAAACAAAAAATAGTATTTAAAACTATAGGTAATAGTATTTTATCAAATAAATGTTCGGTGAAATACCTTTTATTTGTAGTAAATTTACATTAAAGTCTGTAACTTTTGTGTGCCAATCAGCCTTTATGATTCTCCCACCAACCTACTCTTCTTGTCATTGTATTAGCATTGACTCAATTATACCATCAGAGTTTGCACATGCTCAGATTATTCTCAACTGCCAATTGTTTGCTACAATGTCCAGCATCTCAAATCCCATGGACTTCAAACACTCTGAGCATGTGCAGACTTCTAGGGAATGGTTAGCAATGATTAGATACGAACAAAATAATAAGGAACAGCTAGCTCTTGAGTGGAACAGAAGGCTTGAATGACAGATAAAAAATACATATTTCAATAGGTTTTCTTAATTTGGTAAAATTTTACTTGCAATAGAATGTCATTAGAATTTCATAGAATAACACAAATATTTCAATTTAGTGTGTGTATATATAGCTATTTTGTTACCTCAACTCTGTAAGCTGGCATACAGCAGCATCCGGCCCTTTGTGGATGAACAAGATGACCAGTTGTGACGATCTGCTCTTCTTATCGGACTTGAGAAGGCTTAACAGAGCCAACCATACACAGCAGTATTGTTGGGGTTTGTTTGGAATCCCCTCTGTATGTCAGCAGGACGTTAGCCAGACACCACTTCCTTCTACTTTAGCAGGAATACAGCTGGGCTGGGGATAAGTAGTTAATTGACCAGAGTCACTATCCGATTACAGTTAGAAAATAACTCAAGGAACTACACCATTCATGATGTGTCCCAGGAGCAAACGGACTGTTTATTCTGTTCTTTGTATACAACATACACCAAAAAATACACACCACCCCCCTTAGACATCTGATCTGCTATCTTTTACAATGGAAACCAGGGAGAATTCATCCCTAGCCGATACCAGTAGTTGTAAACTCACATAAATTTCTGTAGAACTTAACCATTTTATATTGTGAGGTATTAGTAACTCAAGCTTTCCAACGTCCCAACTAACAAGGTTAGTTATGGGGAATTTTAGTGGAGCCCCAAAGTGAGTCATGACAGTCACGGTAAGCCCAAAAGAGTACAGTAACTAGCCTGAAGTCTGGGGCTACCATTTACTAGTACAGTCATAAGCTTGGAGGACTAAGCTCCACCGCAGTAATCTGCCATTGTCCCCTGCTACTCGAGTTAGCCATACCAGTGGGTTGTGGTCAGTGACCACTGTGAATTCTTGTCCATACAGATATGGCTGCAGTTTCTTTAAGGGCCACACTACTGCCAGGCATTCCTTCTCAAGGGCTGAGTACATCACCTCCCTAGGCAGCAGCTTTCAAGTGAGATAAGCAACAGGGTGCACTTCCCCCTGCCCATCTACTTGGCTAAGCACAGCTCCAAGTCCATAAGTGGAAGCATCTGTGTGGACCACGTCCTTGGGGTGTCCCTTCTTGGTGGGGTCAGCCAGGGGCTTTGCCAGGGCACTCTAGTGAGAAATACATTTTTGTCTTGGATGTATGCCAATCAGCTATCCCCTCTATCTTAGCTGGCTCAGGTCTAATCTGCCCCAACCCACTCTATGACCTAGGTACTGTACTTCAGCCCTTGCCCATTGACGCTTGTCAGGGAGAATAGTAAGACCTGCTTCCTGAATAGCCCCTAATACCTGTCTGAGGTAGGATCAAGTGTTCTTTCTAGGTAGCACTGAATATTGCTATATCATCTAAGTAGGCTTGGGCATACTCCTGGTGACCACTCAGCAACTGATCCACTAGTCTCTGAAAGGTTGAAGGGACATTTTTAATCCCAAAGGGCATTATCAGGAACTGGTATAACCAAAAGGGAGTAATAAATGCTGGCTTCTCCATGGCAGACTCTGCTAGGGGAATCTGCCAGTAGCCCTTTGACAGATCTAGGGTAGTCACGTAAATAGCAGCCCCCAATCGGTCTAATAACTCATCCATACAAGGAATGGGGTAAGTATCAGTTTTGGTTTTGTCATTCAGTTTACGATAATCCACACAACCTAGTTCTGCCATCTTTTTGGGGGACGCCCACAGGGGATAACTTTGAGCCGCAGCATTTTGTATAAATTCTCTATGGATGCTGGCTCTCACGGACTCTGGGACCCTGTAAGGGAGTTGCTTAAGGGGAGGGCAATCCCCAGTAAGTACCTCGTGGCTAGTGAAGAAATCAAACTTACATACTGTTTTTTCCCAAAACACTTTACAAGATGGAAAACTCGGAAACTTTCATTCTAAAGGTTTTGGGTGAGATGGAGTGAGATAGATGCAAGATGGTGGTGTGTAAGGCAATAGGCTCAAGCAAGAAGAGGTGGTTTTGTGTTGCACTGTAGATTGTGTGTCTTGGTGGTATTATGGTTCTTTGATGCATTTTTTGTGAGATTTTGAAGGTTTGAGGAAGATAGTCTAGTGGAGCAAGGCAAGGAGTTCCATAGAGTAAAGTCCACACAAGACAAGTATTGGAGGTGGGATGTGAGAGGGGATAAGAGAGGAGGAGAGAAGAAGGTAATTAGCGGAGGGAATTTGGGTAGTGGTATTTTGAGATGTGCATAGATATAAGGGGGTGCACTGTTGTTGATGGCTATATACATTCAGATCCTAATTTTAAATGGTATTTTGGAGGCTATGGGAAGCCAGTGGAGTGAATGACAGAGGTGCTGCAGGTACTGATCGTTGAGTATGGTAGATGTGTCTAGCAGGGACATTCCTTATGGATTGGAGTGAAGATGGGCGGGTCATAGGGAGGCCAGCAAGGAGGAAGTTGCAATAGTCAAGGCGAGATATGATGAGAGCATGGATTAGAATTTTAGTTGTCTTGTGTAACATAGTGATGTATGTTGAAGATGTTTTTGTAGGTGAAAAGATTTTCTTATGGATTGTATGTGAAGGATGCAAGAGAGGGCAGGTTCCAGTAGAACCCCGTGGCAATGGTCGTAGTAGGTAGAAGTGATGATTGCATCATCAACAGTGATAGATATTTGATGAATGGAAGCTGTACCAGAGGATGGGAAGATTAGTAGCTCAATCTTTGTCATGTTGAGTTCGAATTGGCAGGGGACATGAGAAGGACAAAGTGGATGGTTTGTGACAGGCGATGAATATTAAATTATGGGTGTTTGCTGTCTATGCATGGCTGACAGCAGCTTGAAAATAGTGAGGGGCCTGGGTTAGGGATATATCTCCAGCAGCTAGCAGAAGTATGAGTGAAAGTAGATAGGAGTGGGACTTCTAGAAGTGTTTCTGCGTGTGAGCTTTAGAAGAGGTAGTGACTGGAGGAAGATGAAAAGCCTGTAGGAACAAAGAGGAGAGAATGGAAGGTGAGACTGTGTTAAGTTGTTGAAGACATGATGTGGAGAAACTGAGAAGAGTATCAGAAAAAGGCAGGAGCTTATAGGGAAGAATTGACAATCTGTTCTTTTCATAAAAAAACCTAACAGGTCCATTCTGAAACTGTCAGCTGTCAAAATAACAAAAAATATTACTTAAATTAAATCAATATGCTTACGTAATTGACTCCATTTGTATCAATGCCGGTGGGAGGAGCCTGGGAAGAGAATGCTTTTATCCATGTGTTGTCCTTTCTGAATTATGAGTCATTATGATCTTGAGTTCTCAGTATTGGGTTTTCAGGAAGTCTGTTATTCATTAATGTCACCAGCTTTTTATGGCTAAGCCTAATAAATGACAAGCAGTAGTTTACGGAGTCTGGAACATTTTCAGTAATGTATAATGTTGTCATATGCAGAATAGCAGCAGGTATGTCTGTGGTGTGTGGCCAAAATATGTGCCTGCCAAAAACATTTCACTGGTAAAAGGGAGATTTGGCAAGGCTCCTGTGACATCACTTTCTACGTCCTAGTAGTTACTGAGCATTTAAATTAGGGCAACATGCAGGTAAGATATAACGGTGTTTGGGAGGCTTCAATTGTCCAAAACTAATAAAAGAATTTAAAAAAAAAAATGTTTATCCCGTTGCTACTATAAAATACCTCTTTCGGTAGTGTGACGTTTTTAAGAGCACAGAGATAAAGTTAATTAATTAATATGTTTCTTATATAAGTATGCATACGTATATTGAATATAGTCAATTGTTTTTAACCCTTTGCCATGCAGGCTGCGGTGTGTGTGTGTGAGGGGGTCCGTGCAGTAGGAAGCCCAAGTATAACTTTAACTGTAGCTGACCTTAACAACGTGACATATGATGATGTAATTTGTGGTCACACCTGCTTGTGATGTAATATGTCAATTACCACTCATTAGCAAAAAAAATGTGCGGTTTAAAATCCTAGAAGGGGAGTTGTTTTTTAGCAGCACATATCTCCTTCCACACACCGTGTACAAAGAAATAAGACTCACTTTCCATAAAGGGATTTACATCTTTCAAACAAGGGATCTCGTGTATGTCTACATTTGATATGACTATCATAAAGTTAGTAATTAATGTGAGAAACGCTTAGATTACTTTTGAACTTAGAGAGGGATTCTATCACCTCTTATGTCAAGGTCCTCAAAAATCATAAAAATCTTGAGAAATCTGAGTTTTTAAGTGGAAACATTGTAAATATTAGCTGATCATAGTCACAAAAAATTTGATAAAAATTCCACTTGCAAATAAGTGTTTAGTTTTTTTTTTTTTTTTTTTAGGTTTTTTTTTCCGGCATTAAGCATCACAGTGTCAAAGTAAATATGTCTTATTGTGTACATTGCAGAGATAAATAAGATAGAGACATACCCTTCTTTCAGTTGAGTGATATTCTGCCTCATAAACTGGTATATGATTGTCATGGAAGCAATTATTATCTGATTGTTTCAATATTGCTTTGGAAGGCAAAGCTAAAAATGAACCCATTAATATGCTCTTAGCCATACCAATTTCACATGATAGCCTTTATTTTAAGGAGAGGGGTTTCACACTTCAGTGGGGATCAAATTGTTGCTTTGGTAATGTTACGTTTAGTATCACGGTAACCTAGTTTGGGACAGCTTTAACAAATTCTGTAATTACCATCTCCCATATTGGTCATGGAGCCCTTCAACTTACGGATGAAATGCTCCTCTTTCTACTGAGTGATATCTTAAGTTGCCAACTGATAGCCGTAAGAAGAGCAAGTAACTGCACCTAACTGCGTCACTAAAATAAATGGTATTCTTATGATCAGTAGGACTTAAAGGTTTGGGCATTATACTGGGTCTTCCTTTAAAGGTTCATATCATGAAAGATGTGGGTCCATCCCAACTAATTGAGTTACCAACCATTGCTTAAAAAAATGAATAAATAAATAAATTCACTTTCAAGCATTGCCCTTATTTCTACAAACCAGTCAATAGGGGCATATTTCTGTGCTTGAGATTGCTCTTTTTGTATGCAGATCTACATTTTTTTATTTTAGAAATGCACCATTAGGGTAATTATTTACAATCCAGACCCCATGGTCTAGGAGTTATTGTTAGATGCCATAGGGGTCCTTAGAGACCCAATATGGACCGCCATGGGGTTAAAGGGATAGTAACCTCACCATAAGTGCTCTTCCTGGTGTGAAAGAGCACACAATTCTATGTTAAAATGATCTATTGCTTTTTTAAATTACATTAATAACAGCCTGAAAATGTAAGGTCTTGGGTCTGTTCACAAACAGGCTCCTGACTGCCCATGATTAACAACATATGCCAATAGCGAGCGGTAGAAAATGCTGCACACATAGATTTAAAGCTTTTCCTTGGGTTCAGGAATGCATTCAGCTACTGGTTGACTCCCAAGTCACATTTAGCAGTTTGAAGCCGTAATTTCTCTGCTACAGCTGTACTTTAGACAGGTTGTGAGCACATGTTCCAGCTGGAGAGCTCCGGGCAAAACCCACCAGGTGTGAACCAGTAAGTCTTAAAGATTTTTATTTTGTGGAACCAATGGATTATCTTCACAAATTTCAAAATGCTGAAGTGTTAGAAATGTAAACTGATTCTAAACCTAAATTTCAATGAAAATGCTTTTTTTCTTTGTTCTAGGCGGTAGTTTTTCACATTTTCTGGTGTACCAAAAAACAGAATGTATGTTTTGAAAGTGCAGGATCTGGTGAAAAATCAAAATATAACTTGTTTAGATAACTCCCTAAAATGACTTATGTCATTATGTTATGTTTAAACACCACAAATCCTCGAAATTGGGCTCAGCATTTAAGGGGTTAAAATAAAACATTGAAGGGTTAAAGTTTACATATCACTATGATAGTTGTCAGTTTCCGGAAGGCTTACGATTTTGGTCACACTTTGCAAGACGAGCCGTTAACCGCAAACCTTACGAGGCGAGGCAAGCAGTTGAGACATGAGGGACTTGGGCTGCAGGGCTCGCGACCCGTATGACTCATTGCCAGCGGGACTTACGACCCGTACGACTTAGGACCAAAACCCGTACATGCACTGTGTGGCTCGCAAAAAAATCCCACTTTAACGCCCGAAAAACCTGGAAAAACCTGAAAAAAAACAAAAATTATGCCTCAAATTAATTTGCACACTCACATACAGTGGGAGAGCCAGGGAGCCTGTGCGTGAGGCTGCAAGTTATTTGGTGTTTTTTCACGAACGAAAATCGCCTAAGCAAGAAAAGAAATGGCTGCCGAAAAAACGTAACACAAGGAAAACGAGGCAGAAGGACGTAGAACTAGCCTGAAGGACGTAAAAAGTGCTCAGAGGGCCCATAGCCTCGCATTGTGTGGCAAACGCCATTGCCACCCTTACTATTTTACTCTTGTCATTTTTGACGGGCAATATACTAGTTATAGTTAAGAGTATGTGGAATCTATGTGTTTTTTTTTTATGAGCATTGGATAGCATGGTGACGCGCTTAGCTTGAATTCATTACAGTATGAATGCTTGCACATTTTAGAGTACTTTGCACTTCATAATATGCATCTAACGTGCCTTTTTCACAGAAAACAAATAGTTGTCCGGAATATGTAACCCTTAACTGTCCAAGTCTAAAGTTTTATAACCTCATCATGACTTGCTTGTGACATTATTTGTGACAACCTTATTAGAAGATACCATCTGGAGACATCCCATGGCATTAATTTGACAAACATACCAAAGCACAAAGGAAGGTTGGCGGGCTCATTAAACCACAAGGTGTTGAACGTGGTTCAGGGGGATGTTCAGGCTCATCTATAGAGCGGGTGATGGAAAGAGGGGTTATTAACTCGATGCACATTTTAGAGTACTTTGCACTTCATGATATGAATCTAACATTCCTTGTTCACAGAAAACGGATAGCGGTCAGGAATATGTTACCCTTAACTGTCCAGCTCTAAAGTTTTAGAACCTCTGCATGATTTGCTTGTGACATTATTTGTGACAACCTTATTAGAAGATACCATCTGGGAAACTACCAGCAATGTATTTATTTCTAGACTAGATTGTGTTTAAACCCTGCAGAAATCAAGGACAAATGTGCAACTTATCTAAACACAAAGGCAAAATATACAACAAAGGGATTTTTTTATATAGCCCTTTTAGTGCTGGCCTGGCTCAAGTATAGCTTTTATATTCAATTCTTACTTCGCTTGGCTCAGCTAAATGTCATAAATCTTTATGAAGATCCCACCGCAGCAAGGTGTCCTTTCAAGTAACAGCTTCACTAACAGCAGCAGTGTGTTAGCACCAGCTGCAGCTCTCAAGGTCCTTGCATTCTCACTGCATATATCTTTCTTCAGCAGCCAGTTAGTTCAGGAAAAACTTCACATGCTTATGCAGTTATCTAAGCCAGAAGCATAAAAACATTTTTTTAGAATTTTTTTTATATTTACTTCACTCTGCTAGTTTGTCTATAGACTGTGGGGGAGGATCACCTTACTGGGCTCTATTGTTTAGTAGTTATGTGAAGTGGCACTTTTTTTTTTCTTCAATAGCAGAAGGTGAATCCACTGTTACTCCTGTTTTTCACAGGTTTCCAAACATGTTGGGAACAAAGACAAATATTTACTGCCATTAAACTAGAATTGGAACAATAAATAAAGGATGTAATAATTTTTATTAACCCTTGTAGCATATGATGCACAAGTTCTTCATAACTAAACTATTCAATAAATATAACACTTCAGTGGTCCTTTAAAAAAGGGGGGGGGGGGGGATTAAATGCATTGAGTACACATCCAGTTCTGGTGTTTCATACTTCTTGCATGAAAGTGCTGCTCCATCTGCAACACATACAAAGCAAGAGCACAACGTCCTCTAAAACAGTACAGTAAACGGCAACCAACTGCAAAACAAATAGAAACGTCTTTATTATAATATGTGTGCTGAAGGGTTGTTGCGTCGTTCAGTCATGTTTGACTCTCCATGACCTCATGAACCGCAACACACCAGGCACATATTTATGTCCATGGTCATGCTGATCCACTTGGTATTCATGACGGAGATACTGGAGTGGGTTGCAAGTTCCTTCTCCAGTGGCCACTTCTTAGTGACTTCTTAGTTCCCTGGCTGGAATCGAGCCCAGGTCACAGCGGTGAAAGCACCAAATCCTAAAAACTGGACCACCAGGGCACCCATAATATGTATGTAGACAAACCCAAAAGATGATGCCATTTCTGACAGAATAATACATTACATGATTACAGTTCTATTTAATAATAAAACTTACTTGCACTGTATTCAAATACTTGTATCACTAATATAGTTGTCGTAAGTATGTAACGCTCCATAAGGAGCGCACACACTTATGTGACCTGCGCACGCCATGCGCATGCGCGGCTTGAGGGAGAAAGAGACAAGGGAGGGAGGCGGGGGGGGGGGGAGAGACAATGGATGTGACGCGGGGGGGCGAGAGAGCCACAGGTGAAGGGGGGAGGAGGGAAAGAAACACAGGGGTGGGGGGGGGGGTTTATGATGGGCAAACGGCTAGTATGGTATATTGAATAGCTGAACCTCATAATGGGCAAAATGTTTTTAAATGCAATCATTACATTTGTAACATTTATATGCAATTAAAAGCTTTACTACAGGCTTTCGTTTTATTTACTGAGCCTGCTTCTGGCATGTCCTTGTAGTGCTACCAATAGCACTGGCAGCAGTTACCCCCACATTCCTATTGTGCAGAATATTCAACTTCACAAATATCTTTTGATTCTTGAAAGGATCATTTCAGTTTGGAAATAATTCACATTTGTGAGGTGTGCAACAATTTAATAACATTAGTAGCTCTATAAACCATGCAAACCATAAAAATATTGTTATAGAAATGCTTTAATTTAGCAAACTCTGATTGTGTCATGGGCTCTTCCTTCTTGTGACACCTTGTCTGCCTTTAACCTGTGAAGGACAGTTATCCTAAGGGGGCTTCATATCTAATCAATCCTTATGTCAAGTGGCAATTCCGTCTGGTGGTCTTTCAGTAGATATGTATAGAGATGTTATTTTGATCCACAATTCCTCCCAGGTGTTTTAATCCTGTTGGGAACACAGGCAAATGTCTTATGCCATTAAATGACCATAGCAATACAAGAAGAATATTAGCAGCTGTGTAAAACATGGGCATAAAAAAAATATGAGAATTTGAATCTTCAAAACACTTTTGTTGATGAGTAACAGGAATCCATTTTGTGTTTGTTAGATCACAAACTGAGAGCTGAATGATGGAGGTGTGTGTTTGTAGTTATCCATGGATGGATGGCTGGGGGAGGACAGAACAAGCCCTCCAGAATGTAAATGCCCCTCTCGCAAAGCTTCAACCAGTGTATTGTGGATCCCTCCAGGGTCCAGGAGAAACATACACATTTCTTTTTCTTTTTTTCATTTCTTTTTTTTATAAACTAGCTGTATGATATTTCTTTCTGTTTAATTATGCTCTTAGTCAGACTTTGTTTTCAAACTTTTTTGATTGTACAGTGGCCTTTTTAAAAGAAAAAATGAATATAATAGTTAAAAATGTAATAACTGTATTTACTTTCTAAAAAACATTTTTCCATTATATACTTAAGTTCTTTATCCGATCATAATATAAACCATGGGCTATCTGTAAGGTTTGAATTTACATTAATCCTATATACTAATGCAAAAAGTTTTCTAGAAGAGTTAACATTTCTCCTTTTTAAATCAAAATAACATTACATGAAGTACAGACATTTTTCCTACTGACTGATACATACTATCTCTCCAAACTAATGAACTCCTATTTGAAAAAAACTTGACCTTTCTCATCTCATAGACTCTACCCAAAATCAAGTCCAAGCCACATAAACCAGACATGAAATCTGCAGCTGACAAATCCCCAGCTTTTTGGCAAACTACCTGAAACATCCTGTAGTAATTAACAAGATTTTATTTGACAATTGTGTACTTGTCTTTTGCTTACATATTTTCTGTAATATATATATTCACATATGAGCTCTGTTATTTGAATTTCCATATATATATATATATATATATATATATATATATAAACACACGCTAAAATAAGTATATGAGCTCACCTTGTCATCTTTTCTGTGCAGGGTTATGTTAAGTCCACGACAGGGATTGCCACGAATTGTATTGAAAGGGATATTCCAAGGAGCCAAGGTGGTACGTGGTCCTGACTGGGAATGGGGAAATCAGGATGGTAAGTTTATCTACCTTAATGTTGTTGTATACATCCTGGAGATTATACTGAATGCATTACAAAGCCAAGACTGCATATAACCAGTGTAAATGATAATTAGATCTCATTTACCATGTTTTAAATACTGTATATGCATCTTTTCTATCTACGCCTTTCAGTAGCCTCTATGTTTAAAATAGCTAATGGAGGGTGCAGAGAGACATTTGACTATTCAGAGCCATCACATGGTAGTCATGAAATTTGCTCTATCAAGCTCTTCCTGATCCCTCCCCTCTCCGACTAAATAAAACTCTTCTAACTTTCACTTTCTTCCTGACCCTTGTTTTTCCTTATCTGTTACTATTCACCAGGTTTATGCCCTTTATTTCCCTTTTAGATTGGAAGTAGTGAGTTTCCAATCTTGTAGGATGCTTTGGGAAAAAAACACTTTCTGCAAAGATTATAAGCTCAAAACAGGGCCCTTCATTTTCAGAATTTGTTAATATTGTATTTTCCTTGTTCTTATCCCCTGTACAGTGCTACGGAATATATTGGCGCTATACAAATAAAAGTAGATAATAATAATAATAATAATAATAATAAAAGGTAACAGTTAAGTGAGTCAGCCACTTAACAAAGCACAAGGAGCTTTAGAAGACTGCTCTCCCTGCTGCTTCAATACAGTGTTTGGATGTCACTACGTAGTGCTCTTCCAGACACTCCTGGAGCCGTTACTTTGGAAGGAGCAATTGGAATAGGGGGGATGCTTATATTAAGAAGAAGAAATGTTCTAATGAAACAAACATGACAATCCCCTCATGTAGTACATTAAAATAATTGTAAATGTTTTAAATAAAAAATGCATTGCTTCTATTTATGTGCAGACATTAAGTAAAACAATATGGTGTTTTAAATATTTAAAACTTGACAGATTAATTATAAAGGAAAGCTAAAAAAATTTATAACCATGTTCTACAGTGTCATTTCAGCAGGGGAATACATTTTCAAGTCTTGAGAAAATTGTACTCCAAATAAACCTTTTTGTTTATTGTTACAGGGCGGCGGCTTTTATTTTATTTTCTTCAATGAAATATAAACAAGGCTTAAATACAATTTCTCCAATGAATGTATTAATGCATTTCAATGATTATGTGCTCTTACCCACCAAAAGAGACCAAATTGTCAGAAAGTGGGGAGGGCGTTGAGATAAAGTACAGTAAGTCAATATTTCTTCCGGTGTACTCATGTTAAGGATGGGGCTATAGTTATTGTTTGTCTTTGAACTTTGTCGAAGCCTGTGATTTAGTCAACTTCAAGCAATATCTATAGGAGATTTACAGAACCAGCACATAAAAATATTGAGGGAAATTAATGGTTCCAACTGCTTCCTGATAAAGTAAAATGCAGTTCATAATATTTTATAACTATGGGAATTATGTTCTTTGCTTTATGTTTTTCAGGTGGGGAAGCCAAAGTTGGTCGAGTTGTTGATATCCGTGGATGGGACGTGGAGACAGGACGTAGTGTCGCTAGTGTAACATGGTCTGATGGCACCACCAATGTATACAGAGTGGGACACAAGGGCAAAGTAGATCTGAAATGCATCACAGACTCTTCTGGAGGCCATTATTATAAGGACCACTTACCCAAGCTTGGTAAGCAGACATTGGCACCTACATTATATTGATGCACAGTTTTCAAGCTGCAGCTGACTTTGATACAACTGAGCACTATTTTTTTAATAATATGCATTCTGCTATTTTGCTTTATTTTAGGTAAACCAGCTGAAATCCAGAGGAAAGAAAGCTCAGAAAGACATCCATTCCAGCATGGTGACAAAGTGAAGTGTCTCTTGGATGTTGAGATTTTACGGGAGATGCAAGAGGGGCATGGAGGATGGAACCCTAAAATGGCGGAGGTACCTCTTGCACGTATACACAAGCTACTATTTAAGTCACTAATTTATATTTCAAGATCTTGACTGGATTGTGTAACCTGGGGTTGACAAATACTGTTCCTTGAGATCTGTTATCACATACTAAATTAAAAAGGTATGTTGTTTGACTGAATTTGAATTAGACAGGTATTTTGATTTATTCATCTGTGCACATATAGGGATATTTGAAACCATTCCTACAAGCTATTCTGTACACTAAAACTTTGGCAAATGCGCCAGCTGACCTATAATTTTAGAAACCCTTTCTGTTTATAAAGAAATTCCCTCATAAACCTTATTCAATGTCTTAATATTTGGTATTCAGCCATACCTTTATTGCTTCGCAAACACCTGTATCTCGGCATTTGTGCTCTGCACCATGAGACAGATGGTTGAAAACCATGTGGGGAGAAGAGGAATATGGTTTGTGAAATTACTTCTGATTTAATGGAGTTATATGCATTTGTAGAAGGTGCGGTTTGAATAACTGTTTGACATTTCTGTATAACTACTGTGGCTTCACCAATCAGGTCATTGAAACCTTCTTTGCAGGGCTGATGGAGAGGGGGTTTGGAATCCTAATGCTCCAGAATCATAGACATCTGGTGAAATACCACATTACAAACATTTTGTGACTTCATAGATCTCTAATGTGTAGCGAGAGGTCAATATTAGAGCATTTTAATGCAGAGCAAAAGGTTGTTGAGTTGCCCTCTTTTTAGCATTTTTTTAAATGAACTATAAAACACAGAGAATAGGCATAAGCTGTAAAGGATGGGTAACTGACCACAAAGTAATCATTTATCTACTGCACTCTTTCTATTAGTTGCAGAACATGCATCATGTTTCCTGTGCAGATCTGATGCAGTATAAATAATGCCAATTATTCCAATAGTATTCTGATGATGCCAAACCAGGCGCCATACAATGTAACTATGTCTCCTACCATGTAGCTAATGAGATGCTTAGCTTAGCTCCATTCACCGGATTGGCTGATCTTGTGAAGCAACTCATTGGCTTCTCATTTCTGCAGCTGTTTGAGGGAGTCCTTCAAAGGCTACACACATAATAACATCTATAACAGTGGTTCCCAAACCTCCCCACAAGACCCACCAGACAGGCCATGTTTTAGATGAAATACTCCGTTAACAAAGGTGAGGTAACTACACTGCCTGCTCAAATTGCTTCACCTATGTATTCACACAGTGTTTCACCTACAACATGGCTTTCTGGTGGGTCTTGGCAAGTTAGCTTTCCTACATGGTTTCCAGCCTGAAATTGATGGTGCACAGCAGGGTGGAGCTAGTGAATGGAGAGCCCCAGTGCAAAATAATTTCGGGGGCCCCTTGCTATTTCTCCATATAAGGTAGGTGTCAATAAAAAAGCCAACAATATATATAGGTGGTCAGATCACTCATATGGTGGTGAGATCACATATCTATAAACATAATTATTTGCCCCTCTCCACAAATAAATTAAGAATCTCTCTTCAAAAAGGGCAGTAACTCCACCACTGGTGTACAGCAGTTTTGGTGAGTTAATGTCTATTTATATAAAAAAAATATGATATACAAGTATATTACACAAAATTGATATTAATTTAGTTGAGACTTAATATTGCCTGTTTAAACATTAATTGGAAGTGTGCACTTTATCTATCTGTGTAGTTTATAGGACAAACCGGAACAGTTCACAGGATCACAGAGAGAGGTGATGTCAGAGTTCAGTACAACAGTGAAACGCGTTGGACATTTCACCCTGGTGCTTTGACAAAGGTATATGTGCACCTAAGATGCAATTTGTAATAATGTACTATGGGCCAATGTGTTGCTTATGGAAATTCCCCAGCAACGTGATTAAAAAAAAAATGTGTGTACAGCTTTAGGATACATACAGTAATTTATATCAGGTGTTTTTCATATGTGATTAGCGTTGCCTATGTAAGTAATAGCCTTTAACCAAAGTTGAGTTGAGATGAGATGTATCATCAAGCCCTTGTATCATTCCAAAAATAAATATATTGCTTGAAAGGGTTCACTTTAAAAAAAATAAAAAAAAATAGTGCAGTCTTTAATGTATTTATTACTTCTGTATATGGAAATATGCCATTTTGGTTTCTACTGATTTACTTCTTTTGGTGGGAGGAGACTGATATTATATCTGCACAATTGAAATACAACATAAAAACCTGCCAGTGTTTGGAACAGGACTGTTGAAAAGCTCATTCATTTACAAGGTCAGACCTTCTTAGGAGAGACGCTGCAAGTTCAATAAATTGATATAACCGGTTCCCCGTTTTTTTATATTAAAATAAACTGTTATATAGCCTTGGTTTTAACTTTTTCATCGTCGTTGTGAGGTATAAGTACCTAATAAATTGTATAAACACATGTATTCTTCCCATACTTTGCTATATAACAATATTGTGATATGGTATACTAATACCAGAGTGGAATACACTCATGGGATTTGAGAAATCCAATTTCACCCTGTTTTATTAAAATAAACTACCTGTTTGCTTGGATATCTAACCACCCTTCTAACAAGTGCTTAAAAGCTCTCTTTTACTAATTGAAACCTTCTAAATAGTTCCTGTAGCTCATGCATACAGTGTTTCTATTGGTACTCAATGTACTAGACATAGACATGTTTTGAAATGCTGCTGAGACAGTACCTATAGTACTACAGAGACTGTATGTGCATCAACTACAAGGAGTGGACCATTGTTGGAACTATTTGTAAGGTTTCAGTGAGTAAAAATCGAGCTTTTAAGCACTTAATAAAATGTCTGTTTATTTATGCAAAAAATATACTTGGGTAGTTTTTATATTAATATTAAAGTCAGGGAACCGGTCATATCCCTTTAAAACAAATGGAACTGCACAGTAAAGAATAATTGCATATACAAGTTAAATATTTTAGTTCATATCCTATTTAGGTATTTAAAATATAATATATAGAAAAAATTATCCTTTATCCCAAGAAAAATCAGAGCTTAAGATTCCAATTTGTACTAACAATTTACAGATTCCCTTCTATAGTCTCAGAAAATTGAAAGTATCTATAAAGGTGACAGAATCAGATCTGTACGCATAAATTAGAGTATTGTACTTGTTCTAGAGATGGTGTGCATGTACATTAGTGTTACGGTAAGAACACTACCATGACATATTAAGGCTTTGCTTTGTAGTTTACATGCTAAGACCATGTGAATATATTTTCAGTTTGTATTTAGAGCTCTTTACTGTATGGTGTAGTCTACAGAAACTGGAAATTTCACTTAGAGAAGTTTCACTAAGAAGGTAAAAACCTTTGTTTGAGTGCCAATTACTGGATCAATCTAATCAAAAGTTTTATTTTTAGCAGTTGTAAAAGCATATTTCTGAGGAATTTTAAAAACCGCGACAGGACAGTCAAAATGTTGTAGATTAAATGCCTATTCAGTCTGTCATGGATTTTCGTCCTGTAACCATGTTGATACTCATAACAGGAGTTAAAGTGATGCGGTAGAATAAAAGCTACGAACGAGAGATGATTTACATCTGTGCTGCCCCAAGGCAAAAATACCTTGTGTACCACAATATACACCTATTATAAATATATGTTCTGTAGCTTTAAATGTCGTGAAGTTAAGAATAGTAAATCGGTTTCACCCCAATACTGAACTGGCAATTTCTCTGTATCACTGCGTTGCACATTTAGACTCTTACATCTTTAACCTCTCTAGAAGATACATTCCTGTCCTGAGAACACATTGGTTTCTTGGTGTTGTGGTTATTTTCAGTAAAAGTTGATAACATATATTTCAAAATAAGACTACAATCTTTAGAATCCTATGTGGAGAGAAAGTGTATAGATGAGCAGCATAGCTAATAAGGAGGGGGGCTTTGTTCCCACCCAGAGGATTCAGCACTTTCTGGATAGTTACTGTATATAAGCAGCAGAATGTACTTGTAAAATGTTGAGGCCACTTACAGTCAGGCACCCATGGGATGCTGCCTACTTTGCCTAATGGGATAGTAAGTATAAAAATGTGTTATAAGTAAATTGCAATTATATATCAAAGTTGTTTATCTTTGGAGTAGAACAGTGGGGCTTTAGCAATTCTTCCAATCAACATCCATTGTCAATTTTGTTAACAAATAACATTGTGTGAAGTTGCTATTCACAAGGTGCAATCCAACTTGTTTGTCGGTGTAGCTCGAACAGTGTATTGGAAGCATGTTTACCGGATAGATTATAAGAATATAACATGGAAAAACATCTTCAAACTGGCAGAAATAATTTGCGTACTGGTGACTCCTTGACTTATCCATGAGTGTATCTGACTACATCATGAATGATCCATGTCATTGCTGTTGCTTCTTCCTGATGGTACTTGTTCACTGTGTCTTCTTTAGTTTGAAATTCCTGGATCCACTGTACGTTTTATTAGTTGTTTTTTTCTCCTTTCTGCAAAAAAAACGCAAAAGGCTTATTATTATTATTATTTTTTCTTTTTAGCACACAAGTATTTTGGTTGGTGATGTTGTGCGTGTGATGGATGACATGGATACAGTCAAGAAGCTCCAAGTTGATCACGGGGAGTGGACAGATGATATGGCCCCTGTGAGTGACTTGAAGTAATCAATGAGCAAAATAAACTCTATTACCAAAATGGACTGTGTCACTAACCACACCATTTACCACTGTAAACCATGTTTCCAAAATTTGCTACCTTTCCAATGGTCTGTCCATTGCTCCAAATAACATGATTCTACATACACCACTCTCTCATAAGAATTTGGACACCAATAGCAATGCACATTTTATTGATAAGTATATGTTGGCCCAACCTTGTTGTTAAAGGTTATGAACCCACATTTGCCCCATCCAAGGAAGAGATGTTTTAGGTGAAAAACCTAATCAGAAGAGAAAAAATAGTTTCTTTAATGGGTCGGACTGCCAAATTATGGTTTTCCAATGGATGTGGTGTGCTACGCTAGAAATTGGCTGTTTCAAGGCAATGTTCATTTGATCCATCTTGCCTTCCATAGACAATAGACAGACTTTATGTTCTCCAAGAAGTTGACCTTAATGAGACACAACAATTTGTACCTCTACGCAAGCTGTAACACTAAGAGTTGCTTAATAGGAGGTGGAATCACTGGACAGAGGTACAGTTAGCAGATCATGCCTTGCACAAGGGCCCAGATCTGTTTAGCACAAGTGTAGTCTAATAAAGTGAAGGTCATTTCAAGCTTGTTCCATGTTTGGGGAGTAGTGGTAAGTATTGGTGATTACTCAAAGAGGCTGGAGCTAACCACAGAAAGAATAAACAAAGCAAAAACTGGCCAATGTCATTATTGGAAAATCTAATGCTTCTCTACACCAGTGGCTCTCCAACATTTTTGATCTGGGGGGCAGAAAATGTTGAACAGTGTGTTACTACATGTGACACTAATTTTTCATATACCTTTGTACTGATTTAAATAAAGTAGATTTTTACTTCAGATATCTTCACAAATATTCTATCTGTACAATTGAGGATAGTGGTATGTCTAAAATGGTAGGCTCTCCTCATCTCTTTCTTTTTGATGGCCAGCAGATAAGGTCTCAGGGACAGACACCTATTCTTGGATCAGCTGTTGAGAACCACTGATCTAGAGCACAACCAGAACTCCTAATTCCTTGCTTGTGCAAGGTTGTTTCAGACTGAAGCCCTTTTATGGCTATTTCTCTCCTCAATCCACACCAGTCTTCATGTACTGTCTATTCCTTCGGATGACGTAAGAATACATTACATTACAAATAAATTGGAAAGTGATTAGCAGATGCTGAATGGCAAATTCTTTATAATGCTCACATTTTGCAAACTCTTCTTATGCTACCCAGTGCAGGCATACAGTAACATGTTAAATCTTAGTTCTAGACTATTACATTATTTTGAAATAACATTCACTTGCAAACATCATCCCTTGATGATTGGTGTCTCAATATTCTGAGAGTGGTGTATATGATTTCTGTCACAAATGTGCAATTTCTTGAACAAATCTTGTTTTTGTATTTTCTTCAGACATTTCTATCTGTAAAATCAATTTTGTCCTTTTCCACAGTATAATTTTTATAAACAATTTGAAAGAAATTGGGCCATATTGCTATACCAATATGAGACCATTACCATATATTAGAGGGAACCTGCCACCAAAAAGTGTCATACTTTAAAACTTAATTTTGGCTATCTTTTCTTGACAAGTAGTGATACACTTCCTACAATAAATCAAAGTATATGCTTAGTGTTAAAAATGCTTATTTCATAACCACAGTTGCTTTCCATTTTACAAGAGCTTTAAGCTGTTTTCTACTGCACAATTTCTAATCTAGCAGAGCCTAGTGAATAAGGCTTTCAGTGGCCCACTATGCTTTATATTGGGCCTATTTTTTACAATTGGCGTATTCTGCCTCTGACACTAGTTGCATGTTGGGAATGATGATGGGCCTTATTTGTTGGAGCTGTCTAAAAGCTAATTCAAGCACTTCTATATTAACCATACAATATGATTTTATGTGTTATACTGGTTTTACTGATAATCAGTAACTAAATAAAGTAGAAACAAATAAATGTAGCTTTTAAGTCTTACATTGTAAAGTTTAATGTTTAAGGCTAGAGCTGCTCTCCACCCCTTTTTAGGGAATGTTCAGGCGGGGCAGAGGATCTATCTTGCTACAGGTCTTTATCTGTTGTCCTGACAGTATTCTTTACTTGCCTACTTCCATGTAGTGCCTATTGTAGGCAAACATATTAGTCAGGTCCTCTTGGACACCTAATACACGGTATAAAGAAGGAGATCTGGAAGCTACAATGATCATTTCAAGAGGCCATTTCAAAAGCTACAATTTTTTTTTCTTCAAATATAAATTTTTATGCTGATCAGTAACATAATAAACGGATAAATCCTTATTTGTATGACCAGGGGGAGCAACTCCAACGTATAGTATTATTTAACGAATAGTGGACATTTTAATTACTGCTTGTCAACAAAGGTCAGATTAAAAAAAGTAATAATATCAAAGCCTTTTTGTGGAGGTAGAAACCTTGTAATGGCTCCTGTAGTGACCCAAAGCTCTATAATAACATGCTTCTTCTATGCTTTGCTCAGAGAATACTGTCACTAATTTACTGTCAAAACCAATGTATGTCATGTTGTGTTTGCAGTATGCTGTTTAACACTGCTTTCTCTTTCCAAGTTTTCAGGGCAGGCATCAAAATGATGCAATTTCTTCCTTGACACGGTTGAGGAGTCAAGTGTATAGAGCTTGTTTTTCAGTTCATTTCACACAACGCTGTTTTCCAAGGCTTAGGTCTTACAGAAATGTTCTCTTGAAGGTTTTAACAGAGCAAAAGGAAAAATGTATTATGTTCAATTCTATTATTTAGTCTCTCAGTATTACATATGTTGATTCATGATTTATTTTCTATCATATCAGGCACTGGGCCAGATTGGCAAAGTGATCAAGGTGTTTGGGGATGGAGATATGCGGTTATCTGTTGGAGGACAGTCCTGGACCTTTAACCCAGCTTGCCTCACGTCATATCAGCGGGAAGAAGATTCAAACCTTATGACTACTGAAAACGCCAAGGAATCAAAAAGTGAGAATACCCAAAGGCCCAGACCTCCTAGTGCATAGCAATATATTACTCTTGATGAATATGTTTTTTATTTAGATATACTGTGATATATTCGTCGTTTCACCCCAAAAAAACATTATATTTTAATTTAAAGTGATATACAGGTTCCAAATATAGCATAATTTAAAACTACAGGTGGTAACTTTCTCATTTGAATTAATGCTATTTTTAAATATTGCATTTTCCTTCAGTAAATGTACAATGAGATCATTGGCAGTAATTGCTCATTACCCACTAGGGCTCTGAATCTAATGTATTTGCTGAAAAAAGAAAAGACTGGGTGTGCTCAGAGCCCTGGAAGTAACTTAGTAGAAACGATAAATAACATCATGCACTCTGAGCTTTTATTTTTTTAATTGCTTTTGGTTTTACCTAGAGAGCAATCCACAATTATTTAGCAATCTTAACTACGTGGCACTTTGAATAATATTGGGATGGAGAGGTTTGCTCCTCATACTGGCAGCTTAGTATATTTAGTCCCATATGTGTCGGAGCACAGGAACCTGGATCGTGAACAGATTCGATTTTTTATTCTGATACTCAAGCTTTAGGTGAAATCATGAGGTCACACTAAAAGTATCTAGATTCTCACTGGCTAGCAGGCTATAAATAATTACCCATTATTTGTATTTCAAAGGTCGCTGTTAAAAAGCACATAACATTTATAAAGGATATGAATGCTAAGCTATGTCTTCCCATGGGCACCATGTCATAAAAAGGACATTTTAGAGCTGGAAAAAGTACAGAGAAGGGCTACAAAACTAATAAGGGGTATGGATAAATTAACAGCCACATTAAATTCAAAGCGCGTATCTGCAACGTGAAACCAGCAACGGCTGCAAGCTTGATGAGTTGCGGATTTACAGTGCTATTAAATTAGAACAGGCTGCGAGTTACAGGCTTAAGAGGCTAACCTGTAAACAATCTTTCACTCATCAGATGTACGGCCGTGAAAGGGATCAATTAGTCTAACTCATAGTTACAAGTTTGGATGGAGCCAATGGCAAAAGAGATCGTCAGAATTACGTCACTGAAAAATGGAGGTGGGATTTTCAAAGTCCTACGGGGTTCAATTATGAGTTATGATCAGACCCACATTCCAGATAGAATATCATATTTACGGCTTTATCAATATTGCATTATATCACATGCGAGGTACAGTATATGTATTAACACATTGATTGCCAAGATTGATATAACACAAAAATTAACCATGAAATAAAGTGTTTTTTTGGGCCGATTTGCGAGCTTGAGAATGTTTTGCTCCTAATTCTAAGACATAACATCACTTTCACTTTTAATAGAGGTACAGTAGTGTGGTGCTACAGATTTTTCTTTACCCCCCTTGCGGGTCCTCTCTAGCACTCGCTGGCTTCTTGACTCCATTTGCGAGTTACGAGTTTGAACGCAAGTGATTTTGATCCAATTTGATAGCTCAATTGGAACGTAGCGGTTACGGTCTTGAAAGCACAAAGGATTTGCGGCTGCAAAGTTCCAAGTCCAGTAGGCTTTTTTTGGCCTTGCTGCGTCTTAATGCAACCTGCAGACGACTTGTGGGTTAAGTGGCAAATTTAATAGCCTTTAGTCTTGCGAGCTAGGTTACGAGCTACGATTCTTAAAATCATAGCAATTTAATGGGGCTGTAAGTTATTAAGAAAGCCTAACCACATTTTAAACTTTTTTTCTTTGGAAAAACGCACCTAAAAAAAGAATATGATTACCTTATATAAATCCATCCCGGGCCAATATAATTCTTTGTCAGGGGAGCTTTTTGTGCCTAGAGGTTTTCAACTGACAAGAGGACATCCCTTGAGGTTAGAAGAAAAAAAGATTCAGCCTTAGAGAAGTCCACAGTTTAAACTGTTTCTCCTTTACCACAGGAGATGGGGACAGTGGATTTGATGGATAACTTTAAAAAGAGTTTGGATATTGTTTTTGAATAAAAAGGGCATTAATAGTTTTCCTGGATAACTAGAGAAGAAGGGTATTGATCCAGTTAGTAATCTAACTGCCAGTATTTGGAGTTGGGAAGGGTTCGTTTTTTCCTGTTAAGAGATTTCTTTATTTTTTTCTTTGCTTTCTTCTGGATAACCTAACGATTTAATGCACATATTACAAGGATTAGAAGAGATCTAATAAGGTTGATCTTGATGGACTAAATGTATTTTTTTCAACCTCAATTACTATGTAATGATGTAACATTATAAAAACGTTGCCTATTTCCAAGTGTAGCTTATCAAGAGAGTACATTTTAAAGATATTAACGAAGTGGTCAGTTAAAACTAAGTAACAAACTAAAAGTAATACCAACAATTTAGCATTTTTTTAAATAACATTAAGTTGATATTTCCTACAGGAAAGTTACATTGAAGTGTGTATTTTTTATCAATCCAACTTTCTGACCTATCTACTAAATAGCTCTTGATAATACAACATTTCAAATTACACCCTGTGCCTGAATCTATTGTCTTTAGTGGAAAGCAACGGGGGAGAGAAGAAAATACTGGGCGTTCTCAGACTCCAGGATGTATTTTATCTAATTAGCCTGTTTTTTTTCACAAGGCTTTCCACTTAACAAATTCACAGCCACAGGAGGGTAAATGGCAAGTATTGGCAATGATAGTGGGTAGATCAGAAAGGCTGATTGAAAGGTAAAATGTCCACTTTCAATGTAATTTTACTCTAGGAACATTCAGTTGATAAAGTGCCAGGTGTTATAAATTATACCATATTTGGAATGCCCGCTGTGTCATTTCAACTAAAATGTTCCATATACCACTAGCAAATAGCTGGGATTTATTTTTACATTTCCACATTATTCTTAATTTTTTTTCATAACATTAAGAAATTAAATATGATCAAGTTGTATGGACTGTCCCCGGGTTACAGGCGAGATACATTCCTGAGAATGTCTTTAGGACAGATTTGTATGTAACTTGGATCACAGATTAATAATAATACTATCATGGCTCATGTGGTAATAACACTGTGCAATAATAATGATACCCCTGTACTGTTATAATAGTTTACAGAAGGTATTGTGCGCTTTTCTTTTAATTCAAACAAACCGAACATAAAAATAAACTCATACAAAAAGTCTTGGGAGCCGGTTCTTGAGTATGGAATGTCTGTAACCTGCGGACCTCCTGCAGCTGCCATTGCTTCTAAGTTCCTGCTACTTAGAAACTGCTGACTATGCACAAAAAATTACAATCTTATGCAAACTTAAGAGAAGGTAAAGTTACCGTAATTTGTCAAGCACCGAAACACATTTCATGAGTAAATGTTAACACGTTTTATTGATTAATGTTTATTTGCATAATTTAATAATCTGTCATTATTCCTAATAAACATACCTTTACAATAAAATATATTCCTCAGTGGTATTTAGTGATTTTTCTTTCATTGTATTATCTTTTTTTCCTACAAATGGCTTGTCAGATTCACATCCTGAGTTATTGTAGAACATTTCTAATAAGACCAGTTTTCCTTTTCATATGTTAGTCCACTGAATTGTGGAGGTGGTGATTGATGAGTGTCTGTTCTTTCCTTTTGGCAGGTACTCTGGTTTCCATTTTAGAAAAGCTGCTTGCACAAAAGACTGATTGTGAAAGCCCCAGCTCCTTGGTTATTGAAGCAGCTCAGGGCAACGTAGCCCGTGTGCGAGAAATGCTCCAGAAATACCCTGATAAGGTACATAACACGTTTGACATCAGTGATCTGCCCTTCCTCATAGTACCTGAAATAAAACAAATTGCATATAACAATATTATTATTATTATTAACTTTTATTTTCGTAGCGGTGTACAGGGGATAAGAACAAGGAAAATACAATATTAGCAAACTTCAGAAAATGGAGATCCCTGTTTTGAGCTTAGAATCTTTGTAAAACATGCTTTTTCCAAAGCACCCTAACAGACTTGGTACTCGCTACTTACTCTTCCCTCTAAAGTGAATGAAATATGCAGATTGTAACTGATAAGGAATAGTAAGGGTCAGGGAGGCAAAGACAGTTAGAAAGGTTTTTCATTTAGTCGGAGAGAGAAGGGATCTGAGGGGACAGACTCTAGTATGTAATATGTTGCTTGCCTCTAGTGGTGAGATAATATAATCTGCAAATAGGAAAGTCAGATGATTTCCATGCCTCTTTAAATTGAATCTGAATAGGGGCGGGTGGGTGAAGGGCAGTGAGGAAAGTGCTCTCAGAATTTCAGAGTAAGCCGTGAGACCTATGTTAGCTGAATTCAGAGGCAGAAGATATAGCGGTGAATGGGGCTGCCGGTCTGGAAGTGAATGAATAGAACTGGAACGTGGTCTATTGGTCAGTGCTTCTGCTTTGCTGGATGGTAAGGGGTCCAGTGTCAGTGACTGCCTAAGTGGCTACCTGAGTCCTGGTGGTGAATGAAACTGTTTATCTGCAAGGGAAAGTGGGCCTTGAGCTCCAGGAAGGATTCTCTAAGCTCTATAAAAACTTCTATAACAGAAATATAATAAATCTACAATGCTCCTCAGAATTAAGTAAACGGCTACACAATAAAGGCAGTGGCTGTATTTTTGTTCATTGTGAGCTCCGCGCTGAGCGCCTTTGGCAAAGCAAGTGTCTCCTGTGCTCTCTTTTTTTTTTTCTTTATATATAAATATATATTTTTATAATAATTAATTAAATAATAAATTAATATACTTTACCTATTTTTTATGAATATATCCAGGAATCAATATGCTAAAGAGCGAACAATCGCTGTTGTTTTTCCTCCAGTATACAATGTACATTTGGACTGTTGGTGATCTAAGGAGAAAGTGTCAGCAATGTGGCAAGTGTGCAGTGTAAATAGGCTCCGTGTGCGAGGCTAAACCATTTGTTTAGTTGTGTAATGCTGTATTTTAGAATGGTAATGTTGTTAGTTGGAAGTTAGTGTTGTAAAATGGGGGCGATTGTCTGTTACGGGGGTCTCAAGCATTTTCCGTCCTTCCTAATAGTGTATTTTATACTTTGTACGTTCCTGGGTAAAAGTCGTATGTGCTAGTCAGTGTTTTGCGTGTTTAGGGTTCGTGAAGCCTTGTTATTCTGTTTTTTTCGGCGGCTATTTTTTCTCACGCTTAGACGATTTTTTAGTGGCGAAAATCTGCAAATTCGACTTAAATTTGCGTGCAACCTCACTCCCAGACGTCCTGGCTGTCCCCCCCCCCGTGCTGTGTGTGATGTTTTTTTTTTGTATTTGTGTTTTTGGATGTGCGCGATTTGGACGTTAAGTTCGTATTTTTTGCAGGGTCGTATTTTATTTTCTCTAAGTTGCGGTTTCCTTTTCAAAGTGTTACGGGTCTCGCACTGTGAATTATGTATTTGAGTTTTCTGTTGTTCTGTGGTCCCGCGGGTGGTAAGTAATGATACTTAATGCGTACAGGGTCGTAGGGATGAGCGCCTATGCCGCTCATCTCCACCAGCGCAAGGAGCACCTTTGTCGCTCCTTGCCTGGCCGCAACCGCGGCCCTCCCTTAGCGAGGCTTTGCGAGCCCACAGTTTTAACGTTGCATTACCAATGTTTTTTGGCAAGCCTGCGCTGCTGAGAACTATGTATGGGATAGCACATTTTTGTAAAGTATGTAACAAACCATCAACATATGTGTAAACCATGAACACAAAGGTACTTTTAGGGGAAATCTTGAAGATCCAAGGGGTCAAAGAGGAGGAGGATTTGTTAAATCATTGGACAGTTGATTATTTGACACATATTCCCTACTCTTGCACCTGCTCAAAAGCAGGCAGCTTGTGTCAATAAATGCAAGCTCTATCCTGCAAAAATGTAAAAGATTCTCTCACAGACTCCATCTTCACCAAAGTATCATGTCTTCACTATCCAATAGTAGCATCAAAATTATTTTTTACCAATTGCACACTAGAATTATGATATTTAGATTCTTAAGACTCAAATTGTTTTCAAACAGATGTTATTTTTCGTCATATAGTGGTCCATTAAAAAAGGCTAATTATCAGTAATGTCACACTGAATATTTTCAGTTGTGTAGAAGACCTTCCTTATACTGGCTCTTTGCTGATCTCCTTGTTCTGAAGCTTGAAGTAATTTTGTGCTTTAATTATAAAATGTTACAGAACCCTTGGCTTAGTTAGTAGAGTCTGGCTAGCTTCCAGCAGAATCCCTCCTTATAAAGTTTCATGACCAAACCGAAGACTGTTCAACATCATACAGTCAGCCTTGTCTAAACAAAGATGTAGTCATCCAGTTCAGTCTTCAGCTCCTATACAGTGATCTATTTCAAAAATTGGAAAAAAAATGCCGCCATCTGGAATGGCAAACACTCTTTCCAGATGACATTCAGCAGAGCTTATTGCAGAGTAGTGCCTAATACTAAAGTGTGTGTGAAAAGCTATACGTACCTAGGGTTAAAAGGAGACCATGTGTCGCTGTTTTTTATATGTGTACACCAACAAGACCTGTCTTTGTATAGTATTTTTCAGAATTGCCTCTTTTTTCCATGGTAGGTGGATATAAAGAACCAGGGTAGGACTGCTCTGCAGGTGGCATCACACTTGGGTTTCATGGAGGTGGTGAAGATTTTGCTACAAGCCAATGCAAACATTGACCTCAAGGATGACGAGGGAGATTCTGCTTTGCATTACGCTGCTTATGGGTAAGAGTTCTTCATCCGTGGAAGGAACATCATGTGCTATAAATAAATATGTCTTCATTTATCAGAGTTCCAAACTTTCTTGGTAAAACATTGGGCCTCATTCAGTTGGCATTGTTACAGTCTGTGGAAATGTATCCCAAAGCCAAACTTGGTTTTTATATATATATATATATATATATATATATATATATATATATATATATATATATATATATATATATATATATATTAGATAATATTATTATTTTATTTGTATCGCGCCAACATATTCCGTAGTGCTGTACAGGGGAAATACAAGTTTAACAAATTCAAATTATATATATATTATTGTGATTGTATGCCAAGTTGTGGCTCAGTTTGCAAGTTAGTGACCCAGTGTACTTGATTAATGTGAAGGAGATCACATAAACACAGGATCTGAATGATAATTGAAGGTTACATGCTTTCTGACCACCACAGAAACTAAATAGCGTATGCTGTCACTTATACTATATTAATATATATAGTATATATAATTTTGTTTGGAAGATTATGGTTAGTACACCATGATTTGACCATTTAATTGCTCTTGAAAAAGGACACCATTTTATTAGTGTAGCAGATCCACTTAAATTATATTGAACTTTATTCAAATTTCTTGAAATGTGACTTTTTTTCCCTATTAATCAGCTGTTTTTCTGTGTTTTTCTTAGTAGACATGATTAACATAGATATACTAAAATGACCAGTCTAAAAGTTATCTTTATAGAACCATGGTTAACATTTAATTTCTAAATGTTATAATGTTTTAAATAGAGGAGGTGATTCAGAGAAAACAGCTGAAATGAGAAGATGGGAAAGGGACCTTAACTGAACATTGCCAGTAGAGAAACCTATCTGATCTAGGATATTAAAAAAATCTATTTATTTTGACTGCACAAATGGCTTAATACATTGACATACTTAAAAATACTTCAGAAAGAGCATAGAAAACCAAATATATTTTAGTAGTTTTTATTATGGAATCTTTACACACACAAAATAAAAAATGGTGAAATAAACTAATCACAAATGGCCAAGAGTAAAAATGATATATATGCAAACAAACATGGAGGTTCAGCAAAAATTACCCTGATACAGCAGGCGCTTGCACAAGTAATGAGTCGGGACAGGGCTTATGAACTCCTCTAGAAGAACAAAATGGGGCCCATACAACTTTCTAAACTAATATATGATCCAATGCTTCAATACTGCAGCGGAAAACTACAATACGTGATCAAATTCACTTCTAATGAGAGTTGTTCCACAAAAGCATTGTTAGACAATGACATCTAAAAAAAACTCTACTTTTTGTTTAAAGGGACTCTATCACCCCAACATGAAGCCAATTTAATTTTAAAGAGCATGTAAATGCCACAAAAAAACGGACAAACAACAATTTTAATTTTGATTTTGTTGTATAACCGTTAGTACTTAAGCAGTGAAATGTTGACGTGTTAAATGGCAACTTCAATGCTCATTCAGTATGGCTTTATTCAATTTATTTAGTGATTAACTATAAAATCACTATTTGAAGAAAATGAAATTCAATTTCACAGGCACTACAGTTGCCTTTTAAGCAGGTATATTTATTGTTTTACATGAATGTTTTTTTAACGAAGTTAATTAATTTGAACCTCCTCAATGTTATTGGCAAATGCAATTCACTCTTCGAGAGCTATTAAAAGTGAGTGGAGTAGTAGATTCTTACTTTCTGGAATTTCCCCCATTTACCCTTCTCTTTCACATTCAGGATGCCATATTTCACTGCTGTGACCTAAACCTATGTCGACGGGGGAGTGGATTTACACTATCAGTGTCTCATGCTCCTAAAAAGCACACCATCACATGCCGTATTCCTGAGCAGCTTGAGACAATGGTAGTGTGAAACCCTTCCCCTGTGGATGTGACTTTAGTTCACACCTGTGCAACATGGCATTCTACATGAGCGAAACCAGGAAGAAATGGGTAGGTTCCAAAAGGTTGAGAAACTGTAACTCTTGGGGGTCCATAGAAAAAAGTGTTGTCAATTTTATATCCCAATTGCATTGAAGATGAAATTAAATTCTTTCATTAATCTAGTTAATCATTGTATAAAAAACAAAATGTGTAATAAATATTTTAATATAATATTTCAAATGCACAAGTTGTGTTACATTTCTCTCTGCCCCTTTCTCCAGAAACCAGGCTGCAGTTGTAAGATTGTTGTTGGCTAAAGGAGCCAATGGGGAGCTGATAAACAACGCCCAGTGCACCGCTCTGTACATAGCAGTCAATAAAGGCTTCACTGAAGTGGTGCAGGCTCTCTGCATTCCCAACTGTGCCATTAACGTACAGGTGAGAAACATTGTTTATTGTGTAAGGTTGGTTTTAGATTGATTTATTTCTTTGTAAGTAGTCACACTTTTTATTGTAATGTGTACAGATCTACGAAAATACCAGTGGATCTGATTCATATTCTTAAATGATCACTGTAATGCCCTAGATTGTTTAATTATCACTACCTAATTAACAAAATTCATATTCAATGATTTAAAAGGTAATATTTAATATTAAGCTTTTTTTCAAAGCTCAGACTCTGTTCCACCCACCATAAAGTTAGATTAATGGGGTAGATGTCTTTGTCTACCAGATAGCAATGAGTACCACCAACATAACTATTGTCTCCATTGGCTGAAAACTTGTTTTGTTAAAGGCTTTTATTCACAATAAGCTTGTGCTGTTTAAACAGCCTATCAATGTTTGTTTATTCTCTTATCATGTATGATTGTTCTTAAACCGTTTTAGACCGGTCTCTCAACCACACACCCGGCATGACCTTATCAGTGTGGAGACAAACGCTCTGCTCATAGCAGATATTATAAACTTTGAAAATGTATTTAATTTTAAATATTGCTATTCTAAATAATCAAATATAAATCCTAATTGACGTCTGCATAATTAAACCCGGGTCTGTAGTATACTGACCCTCTGTACTCATGGACCTCCACATATGGAATAGTAGACCCTAAAGCTTGTTTGCATTGTGACACTAACTACTTGGATATCTCTGTTTCTAGGACTCCCTTGGTGATACACCACTACATTATGCCATCACAGCAGACTTTAAAAGTATAATTGAGATCATCACTGAAGTACCGAACATTGACTTCACTGTACAGAATAACCAAGGATTCAACCTTCTACACCACTCAGCTCTTAAAGGCAATGTCCTGTAAGTAAAACTTGTACATTTAATTTTATACTTTTGTATTAGGGGATATAATCATGAGTTCTATGTAATCTTATCTTCTTTATATAAATAACAGCCTGAGAAGGTCCTGCTGCTAAAATTATTCACATAATTTTTTCCTTTATCTAGGTGTGATAGCAGGTAGTCTCTGCTGGCAATAAGAGACAGTTATATGCAGCTATTTGTGCATTGTATTAGCGGTTTGATTATACAACATCTAATGTATTGCCTTTTTATATGTTATACTGCAGTGGAATCGACCATCTTGGTTTCATGTTGATAAACTTCCTGAAGCTGGAGGAGACTTTGAATACAGGGAAAGCTTCTACATGTACAGTGGAAATGTGATTGCTAAACTTTCAGTGCTTTAGGCAGGAGTAATGTAAAGTTAATTAGGTACAAGGGTGCAGCACGATGAGTTAGGAGAATGATACTAATTTTCTTCATTCTTTTATATAATTATAGTTTAAAGTGATCTACTCTCTGGTGAGGGATGAGGCTTTGAATACACAGGAAGATGTATCAACCAGTGCTCTCATTGGTTCTAACAATGCTTATTAGTTTACAAAGACGCCACCTGTTGAGGCAAACTGGAAGAAGGTATAGTAAATAAAGTTGAAGCCGGCAGCAAAGAATAATTGCTTATAAAAGTGAAAAATGTAAAGGCTTTTTGTACTTTCTAGCAAAGTGTTCCCATTAGCAAGTTTTGTTATTCAAAAGGTCACATAGAAAATTTTGACCCCAGTGGTGCTTTTATTTATTATCTTTTATATGCACCTTTTCTGCAGTGGAAGCAAACTTTTTAGTTTCCATTTATCTATTTTGTGCGATTGGAGGAGACTTTGTCTGCAGTGGAAAGATAATGGATATGTGGCAACTAAAACTGCCAGTGCTTTCATTTAATGTAAAGCCCATTAGGATCCACCATGTGCCAGTCAGACTGTGTGGAGTATTCTCTTTACAAGCAGCAGCCTAGCAATGGGAACCCTCATTTCAGCTTGTAGAACCCCACAGGCTTTCATGGTCGCTGCAAACTTATCCAGAATTTGGGAGCAGAAAATCCCCATGATTAAGGGACCCTCTGGGAATAGCATTGCTGTGAGCTGGAGGTCAGATCTACAGCTTACTAGGGGATTCTCCACTGGTTCGATGTGGAACTACAGCTAGAACAAGATTATCTTGAGCTGATCCAAGCAGCCACTTCTGATGAATCTTAGATGGACTGGGCCACATCTAAGGAGACTTGGAGAATAAGGGCACTGAAAACCTTCTAACGAAGTTGATGGACACCACCGACCTTGAGGCCTTCCATGGATCAGTCCTCTGGAAGATCAGAAGAATCCCTTGATGTTGCATCAGAGATTGTGAGGCCTGGCGATTGGATGATATCTCGATGGAGCTACTCCACTGCCTGCTGCTGGGATTATTGTAGTATATATGGCCATGGTTGTGAAATAACCTTTTGCAACAACCCAGGATGTAGAACTGTAGTACCCACTTTTCTGCTACTACTGGAGATGAGATCCAGGACCCCAACTCCTCATCAAAGCCCACTTCATTCCCATATGGAGCTCTGAACCTTAGGTGTGGCATGGGCATCTCTTGACTGGTGATTTGGGACTGGGGTGTGACCCCCAACCTGTGTCCTTCACGAAGAAGATTCAGGAAAGTCTTTTTCCACTCTGGAAAAGAGGAGAGATTATGATGGAACTTGATCCTACCTATCACCTAAAAGAACTGGCTGGGGATTATGCCATAACCCACATAGGTACTATGAAGGACGCTGGATAGAAAAACATGTGCATTTTCCCATAGGCTGTAGGACCTGAAATGAGTGGCTCTCTCAAACTACCCATGGTTAATGTCCGAAGCTTTAAAGTTGGCGTCCAA
Source organism: Discoglossus pictus (assembly GCA_027410445.1). NCBI lineage: Eukaryota > Metazoa > Chordata > Amphibia > Anura > Alytidae > Discoglossus > Discoglossus pictus. Next base: position 147,212,655 of record CM050169.1, read on the forward strand.
TAGTAAATCCTCCACCTACATAACTCTCGGATTGGAACTTTGAGGGGAAGTTTTAAATCTTCCCTACTACTGATGCTCCTGAGGATGGACTCGAACATCACAAGCCCTCCAACCGGTTCACCCTATTTTTGCCCACAAGAGGAATAGTCCTACTACTTCCTCAGCTGGAGAATTAGTCAATCGGCCCCTGGAAAATAATACCCATGAGAGCCGGAATATGATTCAACATGAAATGCATTTCTCCATGAGACCCTTCACTCACTGGAGCTTTGTAATACCTGTGATTGTCTTACAGAATGGGTGTCCCTGTGATTGGGCCATATTTCCAAGAGTGGGAAATTTGAATGTTGAATCTTTATGTATATGTATAATCCATGATGGTCTACTGTATTTGGGATACTGTAGGATGTCTGAACCAGACAAAAGTCACAGACACCATTAAATGTGCGAACTCCACCCCCATCCTATCCTCTAGTCACACACTAAACCCTCTGTTCTCACCCCTATTCAATATACTCTGCACCAAGTTGGTGCCTTTATAGTCGAGCATCTTCCTTAACAGGGTAGGCATTGGTCGCTATTCTGGTTTGAGAACCAACAGAAGACACTCCACATGCGGCCATAGGTCCTCCCAATTTAAGGTATATAGTTCAAACCACATTGGTAACTAGTGATTGGTTCACTGCCGACCAATCACAGACCTGATGTTGTAGACCTGTTTCTGATTGGCTACCAGTTCTTTAGGCAGGGAGTTCCAAAGATGCTTTGGGCTTGTTCAGGTTAATGTTTTACCACACTGCATTTGTTTTATCGCCTCCTACGTACTGTAAAAAACAACCACCTCTATAGTACAGAGAATATACAGAGAGAATACTCCACAATGCCTGACTGGTACATGGTGGTTTGTGACACACTGTATTCTATTCAATGAGACAGAAGCAGGCCAGTAAAGAAAATGGAAGCCTATAGTAAAGAATAAATGGACACGGGGAAACCTTTAAAAGAGAGACCTTAAACTTTAACCATATGTCTCTGAAGTGTTTTTTTTTTATGAAGTAATTACAAGTGTATTAAGTTTGGTCATTTTGGTAAAGAGAAATGTACACACAGCATTGTGAAAAATGCAGATTTCAGTGCAATAAAACCTGTAATTTTGCTTAAATATATTATATTTTTGGTCCACAAGCACTGGAATGTGTCACCCCTTCATGTGAAGAGGAATTTCGAGAGTGGATCAGAGTGTTCTTCTCTCTTGTTTGTGAACAGAGACATTATTACACAACATATTTGTTCTTGGGTGCAGAACTTTCTCCGTTTCAGCAATATGCCACTGACATCCAGTTATAGAAGAATGTGAAATGACATCCCTATTTCCACAACATGCTATTTTGGAGCCACAATACACAGCTATATATGGTGTCTTCCATGTCACCACAAGCTTAGCACTGAGGATGTGATCCAGCCACTTCCAAAATTTGTACAAAACTGTAATGGTTTTGAGGTCAGCATTAAGAGAAGGATTTGAGGTATTATATGACATTGGAGTTACTGGTTATATATCGCTGTGACTGCCAGGAGTGCAAAACCAAAGTGCTTAAAGCAACCCAGCCAAAATAATTGTACTAAACATAGGTTTTACTTATCAGAAGCAGATTGTGACCCTGGGATTCTTGGTGTTCATCTAAAATTCTTAGAGATGTGCTGTGATGCAATTTCCCGCTTAATCTTTGAAACGTATAATTTCTGGACCCCATAAGCAAGGTTAACAGCTTTGAATTCACTTGGTGTGAAGGTCTTAATTCAGCATCTCAAAAAAAAATAAAAAAAAAATAAAATATATATATATATATATATATATATATATATATATAGTAATTTAGTAATTATTAATCCATATATATATATAGAATAATAATGAGTATTGCAATATAATTTGATACCTTTTGTATTGGACAAACGTCTTATTTATAATGACGAGCTTTCGAGAGGCTTAACCTCCCTTTATCAAGTCTCAAGCAATACTAACATGAGATGGAACCCTCAGTTTGAATAATAACAGCAGATGCAGAGAGAGAGTTGGGACAGTATCTGACATCATCAGGTAAATTCAAATATGGGGAATAAATACAACATAGCAAAGGAAACATATATATACACATATTATATACACATATACATCAATATATACATGAAAAAGCAGAACACTGTAGTCCACAGTGATATCTTTCCTGTTGGACAAACATCTCACTAAGAGTGCTAAGTCTGTTATTGTATAAGAAAAAAAAATCACATGAAATTCTGATAATGTGTTGGAAAGCCCAAATCTATATTACGTCCGGTGTTTTTGGTGTTGAAGAATGTGATCATCTTTATTTCAAATGCTTTTGTCTCTTGGATGCTTTTAAATTTTCCTCTGAGTATTTTGACTTTTAAGTTTTGGATGGAGTGATCATTCTGGCTAAAATGGTGTCCTACTGGGCTACAATAACTGTCTTCATTATGTTTTCTTATTGAATGCCTGTGTAAATTCATCCTTAAATGCATTTTTTGGCCGGTTTCTCCAATGTAACAGCCTGTGTCACATAAAGTGCATTGTATCATATAAACCACATTTGACGATGTACATGAATATGATCCTTTGATGTTATAGGTCTTGTTGTTATGTGTGGCTGTATCATCATTACAAATGTGTTAACGTAATTTACAGGCACATTTGTTACAAGGTTTAGTTCCATTTTTTATATTCAGTTGTTCATTGGCCAATTTTCTGCTGACAAGTTTTTGTTTCAGGTTTGGTGGTTGTTTAAATGCAAGGATGGGAGGTTTTGGGAATATATTTTTTAATTCAGTATCTTCAATTAGTAATGGTTGTAAATCTTTAATTATTTTCCGAATTTTCTCTAAAATTGCATGGTATGTGGTCACTAGAGGTATACGTGAAGTAGTTTCTTTTGTTTTGTAGTTTAATAGTTGTTCTCGGGGTATTTTGATGGAAGTTGATATTTTTTGGGTAATAATACAGGGTTTGTAACCCTTTTGTTTGAAAGATTCAGACAGTGTTTTTAAATTTTTATCACGGTCTCCAGTGTTTGAACAAATCCGATGGTATCTAATAGCTTGACTATGGATGATGGCTTGTTTGGTGTGGGAGGGATGGAAACTGGAGCTGTGTAGGTAATTACATCTGTCTGTAGGTTTCCTATATATAGATGAGTGGAGAGTGCCATTGGTGATGGATATAGTAGTGTCTAGAAAGTTTACCTGTTCTGTGGAGAAATCCATTTTAAGTTTTATAGATGAATGGAAGGTGTTGAATGAATTATGAAAGTCTCTGAGTTTGCTTTCTCCTTCTGTCCAGATGATGAACAGATCATCTATGTAACGGCAGTATTTGTATGGTTTGTAAATGCATACAGATAAGAATGTTTCTTCTAGATTGGCCATAAATAGATTTGCATATTGTGGAGCCATTTACTCGGACATAGAAGAATTCTTCAGGAGATTAAGACTGGCAGAATTTTTCTACAACAAGGGACATACCACAACATCATTAGACTGTAGTAACAAGAAAAAAATACATATTTCAACCCACAACCTGGTCGTAACATCAGACTGGACAGTTATATAGAAAGCTTTCGCCTGAGAACTGCATCCAGTTCTCAGGCGAAACAAAGTAATTTATACATTTATAAACTAACTTTGTAATTTTTTTTTTTTTAGAGGAAGCTCCAGATAAGCAGGAGGATGGACTTTTCCACAATAATAAAAATTGCACACTTAGAGAAGTCTACATTTATAGATATAGAACATATGAAACGTATCTAGTTTCCATTTTACTGCACCATGTTTGAGGAAACATAGAGATGCAAGTTTATTTTGGTGTCACTGACACATTAGCATTAAGAGCCTGCAAGCAAAATAGAAAGTTTGAGGCTGCTGAAAAATGGAGCAGTAATTTACCCAAAGTTTTACTATCTGTAGTCTTTTGCATTAAATAAAAAGAAAGTTTATATTTCTGTGAAATGTAAATGTGAACTTTGGCCGGGTTTTGGTTTGGTTCAGCAGACAGCAGCTTGATTGTTTACTCTTAGTAATGCCCGAATCTGTGCAGGATGTAATGTTTATCCCACAAATAATCAGAATTGGTTATTTAAGTGGTGATGACCACTTCTTGCCGTAACCAGACATTCCAACTAAACCTTGGCAGGGTTCTGTAATGTTCTTATTCACACAGATTTATATTCCAAGCACTGTCATGTCATTAGTCTTATTCTCATTCAGATCAATTCAAACACTTTGTGTGCGTTATCTTGTATAAATAATATTATCCGCTGCCGAGAATGACCAGAGATAGATGTAATGTTGTTAAAAGGCACGTTCAACCATGTTTCTTTTATATAAAACTTGCCTAAGTTACCAGCCACTCTTCCATGTTTGAGTGGAAGCTGTCATTAAAAGGTCCATTCCTGTCACGACGCTTAGATTTTTTTTACTGTATAAAAAAATCAGTCTATTCTTTAAAGTTATTTATCGAATCCGCTGTCACCACCTCCTTTGGTAGAGAATTCCACAGATTAACCACCCTTGCTGTGAAGAACCCTTTTTTTTCTTTACGGTGAAATCTTTTTACTTCTAATCTCAAAGGATGTCCCCTTGTCAGTTGAAAACCTCTTTGCACAAAAAGTTTCCTTGACAAAGCCTTGTATTGACCTTGCATATATTTATATAAGGTAATCATATCCCCACTTAGACGCTTTTATAGTAAATAGGTTTAATTTGGTTAGTTTTTCTTCATAACTTAGCCCCTCCATTCCCTTTATTAGCTTTGTTGCCCTTCTCTGTACTTTTTTCCAGCTCTAAAATGTCCTTTTTATGTAGTTGTGCCCAAAATTGTACTCCATATTCGAAATTAAGGCGTACTTGGGATTTGTATAGTGGGAGAATTATATTTGCTTACCTTGCTTCTATACCCTTCTTAATACATGCTAATATTTTATTTGCCTTTTCAGCTGCTGCTTGGCATTGAGCACTGTTACCTAGGCGGTTCTCCACAAGTACTCCCAAATCACAATATCTGATACACCTAGATTTGCTCCATTAAGATTATAAATTGAATGGCCATTTTTCCTTCCCGGATGCATAACTTTACATTTATTCATATTAAATCTCATCTGCCACTTAGAAGCCACTATATATCTGAAAAATAAATAAATGCAGGCTTGCACATTTGTTAAAGTTTATAAAATAACAATCATTTATTTGAGGAATTGAATGATCACAGCTGAGGGACTACCCTCGATTCCTAATATAATAACCCGTACACAACTAAATTATTTTATAAAAGAGCAACTTGTGTTAAGTGAAACTTCTCTTTTAATGCAAAAATTGAGCCTTCAAGTTTTTTTTGTAAAGCCAGTGTGAAAGTAGCAGACAAAATGGAACATACCTTTCGTATGCATTGACTTTTCACACATTTCTAGGTCAACTAAGCTAAGACAGCTCAAGTTTTTTATTTTTTATTTTCTGTGGTATGGACTGTATAAAATAACTATGGGGTATATTATTTCAAAATAAAATATGATTGCTAGTCGTTAATCTATCTATTTTTCATGAAATCTGGATACTGGACCAATGAAGCTAAGCTCATGGTTATATCAGCAGATGTATTTCTTTCCATGCCCAGGCAGAGAGCCATGACACTTTAACTCTAGGTGTCTAAAATGTTTTCTTTATGACGGAATCACAAGGCTATTAAGCTTGGCAATTTTGTTAAACAAAAATGTACACACAGCATTGTGAGAAATGCGGATTTCAGTGCAAAAAACTAAATGGTTATTTTGCTAAAATATATTATCTCGGGTAGGCAAAATTTAAGGTCTCTAGTATGCATTTATAAATGTAAAAAATTTTTTGACTTCTCTATGATAAATCTCCAGAATACACTTTGACAAAATGTATGCATTTTAAAGAAATAATTGTCCCTTAAAGCATTTTCCACAAAGTATTCTTATTCTCACAGTTTTTTTATGTTGCCTTCAGTTACAACATCATGTATAGTACATATTTGGTATTGTTGTATTTGGAACACACAGGCAATATAAGCTTATATGGTTTCCATTCATTACAAAGACATGGTGTAAAAAATCCTAAACTTCCAAAGTTTTTGAAAAAGGTTGAAAATAGCCTATTTTCATGGAAATATTATGTATAAGAAGACAACAACCAAAGTATATTTTTAAAGCTCTTATTATGTTTTTTTCTCTCCCAAAAATAGCTTTTTAATGGACCAGTAGATTGTTCTTGGATGGGAAAAAAATGCACATAGCTAAAAGGGTAACTATTGTGCTCATAAGATTTATCTCAGGATACCTGAACAGATCTCTCTTACTCCTGGACACTTGAGTCGAGAAGATGTCTAAAACACTAGAGTTCAAATTCAGTTTTAAATTAGGTTATTTTCCCCAAGCACTGATTTGATGACTAGTAGTCTATTAAATAAACACATACAGCCATGTTTTAAGAGCAATAGAATGGTCATTTAATTTATAAAATGATTTACAATAAGCTTCAGGAAAAACCTTATGAGTCATTCTGTTATATGGCAGACAACCCAGAACTTCAGTCTTTGTACTTCTTTATCACTCACTCAGGAGAATGTTAATTAGTCCCATTCTTCTGTTCTGGTGGCGAAATGTTTCCCAACTGTAGGACGTAGTGAAAAGATAGAGACCGTTCAGACCTGTGGGTCATTGTCTTGACACATCCCATCTTCGAGACAAATAAATAGCTTCATTGTGTAATCCAGCTCCTCTATCAGACTTTCCATTGCGTGGTTTCAAAGTCTTGTCGCTAACTGTGGCGGCAGCTGCCCTTAATCATTAAACCCATTTCGGTATCTGTATGGTAAAAACAACATATGCTTGTGGAATACGAGTCAGATTAGATCATATTTAGGCATGAAAAGTGTCATAAAGCTGGCTTTTAATTAGAAAAAAATAAGTACATTTTGTTGGCCCTGGAGGTATTTGTGATACTCTGATGAAGGTTGTATGTGAGAGGAGCATTTACATCTCTAGAGAAGGAGATCTTACAGTTATGTTTGCAAATGCCTTTATCTGAGTGTGTGTGTGGGAGGTATCCAGTACTAAATGCTGATCTCATCCGCCAATATTATATACAAATCCCCCATTTTCTTCATCATCCCATCCTCCCTCCGCAAAAGTTCCCTTAGGCTCAATGCTTTTACATTTCCAGTTTAGGAGAAAACTACTTATAGATATAGCCTTTATTGGAGATACATTTATAATTCAGTCAGTTGACTTTTTGAGTTATTATTTTAGAGGCTTCCTCTTAGTTGAGTATTACTATAAATACTATGTTTATTCTATATTTATTTGTAAGAAAATAATCATTGAAAATCTTGATTATTTGCTTAAAGATGAATAAATTAGAAAAGTAGATTGTATATTTTTGGCTGTTATGAGTGTAATAAAAAAAAATTAAAAAAGTCTTAGGTCTGTTTACAAACACACTCCTGGCTGTTCCATGATTAACAACATCTGCTGACACTGAGCGGTGTAGACTCCATGAGCACAAAGATTTATAGTTTTTCACTGAACATAAGGAATGTAGCAGGGTATGTTAACCCGCAACTATCCATTTTAGTTGTTTCCAGCAGTCTTTTCTGTGCTCAGATGAATTTGTGAAGGGTTAACTATCTTTCTGCTTATGCTCCCTGCATGGAGCTGTTGCTGTGAGTTTGTCTGGGGGCACTGCCAGTGACTCATGTAAACAGAGATTTAATTTATCTTTTTTTTTTCTGTGAAAAGGGCACATATTTCAAAACTTTTAAAAGTATTTCAATATGATTTTTAGGAGAACTACGATGTTCTGCTCCAAATTGTGCTGAATTAACTGGCCCTTTAATGAGCAAAACAAATTCAGACAAAAGTTGGCACAGACATATAACATTGTACAGACTGCTGTGTAATATATTTTTCAGGGCTTTAAGAAAGATCCTTGAAAGGGCTCGTCAGCTGGTGGACTCCAAGAAGGAAGATGGTTTTACTGCCCTACACCTGGCAACTCTCAATAACCACCAGGAAGTGGTAGAAATCTTAAGCAAAGAGGTGAATTTCTCATTGATACTTACAATTTGCTTAGAGTGTGACTAATACAAATGAATACATATAAAAGGTATAAAATTGATATTGCATCTTTATTTGGGTGATATATACATGTTATTCAAGATGAAAGCCTTATAGGCAAAGTGATTGGGTTATTTCTTCTCAAAAAGGTTCATGAATTACTTAATTAAAGAGACCCTGCCAATGCAAACTCGTTTTGTATCTTTAAAGAGCATGAGAAAACAAACTGTGCATTGTATTACTAATTTTTTCTTAAAGTTGACCATTCATGCAATACTTAGCATTGTTTCAGGTGTATTTATATGCAGTTGAGCAGTTCCTGAATATGAACTAGTGGTTTTGGAGTGCTAATTCATATCACAGTCTCTGCGGGGGCCAAAACAATGTCATTAATGCACACATATAGTTAGATCTCCTTCCCCACCCTTATGAAGCACAATACCTCAAATTAGTGCATCAAGCTGCACAATAGCATACAGGAGCTTCACAAACAATACTGTATATTTCCGAAATGATGTACCGTACAGAAATATATACATGTATACAATATGTTAACTTCATGCTCTACCTTTGTTTTGTTTTCAACTGATAACAGATCTAATGTGATTTGTAAGTAAACATATAATTGATTTTGTCTCATTATACACTGCGTGTTGGGCTACATAATGATAGTTGTGTTTACTTGGCACAGGGCCGCTGTGATGTTAATCTCAGGAATAACAGAAATCAGACTCCTCTGCACCTGGCAGTGACTCATGGCCACATAAACCTGGTGGAGCTGCTGGTGAGGGAAGGAGCCAACGTGAACGCAGAAGATGAAGATGGGGATACCCCAATGCACATAGTCTTTGCGCGGCAGCATCTCGCAGCCATTGATTCCCAGCAAGGAAATAATGGGCAATCTATGCTCGCAAAGGTAAACTTAATACAACACATCACATCTGTCTGATGTTAAAAGGACACTGTCACCCCAAAACTAACTTGGTTTCATCTTTAAAGAGAATAACAAAACATTCTATACATTTATCTATATCCGTCTGTCACACAAATGCTGTATATTGCAAGTCTACAGTCAGGTCCATAAATATTGGTACATCGACACAATTCTAAACTTTTTGACTTTCAGCTTTAATTTCAGGGTATTTACATCCAAATCAGGTGAACGGTGTAGGAATTACAACAGTTTGTATATGTGCCTCCTACTTTTTAAGGGACCAAAAGTAATGGGACAATTGGCTGCTCAGCTGTTCCATGGTCAGGTGTGTGTTATTCCCTCATCCCATTTACAAAGAGCAGATACAAGCTCCATTGTTCATTAAAAGTGTGCCATTTGCATTTGTTGCTGTTAACTCCCAATATGAGATCCAAAGAGCTGTCACTATCAGTGAAGCAAGCCATCATTAGGCTGAAAAAACAAAACAAACCCATCAGAGAGATAGCAAAAACATTAGGTGTGGCCAAATCAACTGTTTGGAACATACTTAAAAAGAAAGAACGCACCGGTGAGCTCAGCAACACCAAAAGACCCGGAAGACCACGGAAAACAACTGTGGTGGATGACCGAATAATTATTTCCCTGGTGAAGAAAACACCCTTCACAACAGTTGGCCAGATCAAGAACACTCTCCAGGAGGTAGGTGTATGTGTGTCAAAGTCAACAATCAAGAGAAGACTTCACCAGAGTAAATACAGAGGGTTCACCACAAGATGTAAACCATTGGTGAGCCTCAAAAACAGGAAGGCCAGATTAGAGTTTTCCAAACACTTAAAAAAGCCTTCACAGTTCTGGAACAACATCCTATGGACAGATGAGACTAAGATCAACTTGTACCAGAGTGATGGGAAGAGAAGAGTATGGAGACGGAAAGGAACTGCTCATGATCCAAAGCATACCACCTCATCAGTGAAGCATGGTGGTGGTAGTGTCATGGCGTGGGCATGTATGGCTGCCAATGGAACTGGTTTTCTTGTATTTATTGATGATGTGACTGCTGACAAAAGCAACAGGATGAATTCTGAAGTGTTTCGGGCAATATCATCTGCTCATATTCAGCCAAATGCTTCAGAACTCATTGGGCGGCGCTTCACAGTGCAGATGGACAATGACCCGAAGCATACTGCAAAAGCAACCAAAGAGTTTTTTAAGGGAAAGAAGTGGAATGTTATGCAATGGCCAAGTCAATCACCTGATCTGAATCCGATTGAGCATGCATTTCACTTGCTGAAGACAAAACTGAAGGGAAAATGCCCCAAGAACAAGCAGGAACTGAAGACAGTTGCAATAGAGGTCTGGCAGAGCATCGCCAGGGATGAAACCCAGCGTCTGGTGATGTCTATGCGTTCCAGACTTCAGGCTGTAATTGACTGCAAAGGATTTGCAACCAAGTATTAAAAAGTGAAAGTTTGTTTTATGACTCTTAACCTGTCCCATTACTTTTGGTCCCTTAAAAAGTGGGAGGCACATATACAAACTGTTGTAATTCCTACACCGTTCACCTGATTTGGATGTAAATACCAAATTAAAGCTGAAAGTCTGCAGTTAAAGCACATCTTGTTCGTTTCATTTCAAATCCATTGTGGTGGTGTATAGAGCCAAAAAGATTAGAATTATGTCGATGTCTCAATATTTATGGACCTGACTATATATTCAATCTATATTCAGAGAGCAGAGCCCTCCAGTTACAGACCGAACTATCTTACATATTTCATGTCCAATACATTTGGCACTTCCATTGTACTTGCCTCTAGTGAGTCGTTCATTTTAAAAACAAAATTTTGACATAATGCATAAAATTTGCAATCATTCATGCAAACAATTTTGCATAACCAATGTACATATAAGTAGACAATAATATCTAAAAACAGGAATTGAGCCCATCTCCTTGTCTACTATGTTGCAGGATAGTTTAAATGACAACGGATATATGTTTCAAAACTTTGAGTCTGATTAAAACATGATTAGGCAGGTAAAAAGTATTTAAACTAGCTTTTAGTTTTAAAAATATATTTGAATACATCTGCCGGAGCCTGAAGACATCCATGATACGTTGATGGAAGTTTTTTGTTTTTTAGAAGAGTAATGCAAGTAGCCTGCTTCTGGGTAGTGAAGGGAAATGGTTGTTGTGTTAATTTCAGTGAGATCCAATTATTTAACTCTCTAACTTGCAGGTCTTGTGATGAGCGCCTTTGGTGCTTATTGCGAGCATCTTTCTCCCTCCTCTACGGACCTCCGGCACTCATTGCAGTTCTCTGCAAACCCGTAACTTCCGGGCCCCGCGCCTTCGCTCATGCGCAAGCCCGTAACGTTTAACATAGTGTGACGGACAAACACACAATTTCGACAACTATATATGTGATTTTTAAACTTTTAAAAACGTGATCATGCCTACAGATACACGTACACACAGCAACACAATACATACACTACTACACTGACAGACGCACAAGGACAGACACAAATACTGATGGATAGATGGATAGAAATTATAACATTTTGTAAGACTGTGCTAATTGAAGTTTGAATTAAGGGAAGACCAAATGTATTTACAAATGTATCTCTCTCTCTTCTGTAGCTGCAGGCTTCTGGGTTGCTGGGGAATACAGAACTGAATGTCGGGACAGCGATCTCTTGCTTTTTGGCATTGTCAGGAGCTGACATCAACTACGCCAATCACCGTGGAAAGTCTCCACTGGACCTGATTGCAGATGGAAGGATAGCATATCTTGTCAAAAACTTTTCCCAGAAATTCAGGTATTAAAGTGCATCATTTAACTGCTAACCATGTCTAGCAAGCTCCAAAAAAGTTGATGAAAAATAAATATATACAATTCATGTAAAACTTAGTAATTATGATAATACATTTTTAATTATGGTAATAAAAAAGAACAAACATAAGTAACCTTGATACACTGTTTATATTGTAACTAGCGACTTGCCCGTCAAAAATGACGGCATAAAAGATGTAAGCCTCGCAATGCTGTTGTTTGCCTCCCAATGCAAGCAAAGCCAGACAATAAGAGCCTCACTATGCACGATCGAACATTTAGGCTCTCCTTCTCTGGCATTTCTTCTTCTCCTCACCATCTGTCTGTTCCCGTACCCCAAGGTTCAGTCCTAGGCCCTCTCCTATTCTACATCTATACATCCTCACTTGGCACCCTAATAAAATCTTTTGGATTTCAGTATCATCTCTATGCAGGTGACACTCAAATCTGCCTCAGCACCTGATATATTCCCCTCTCTTCTAGCTCAAGTTTCCAACTGCCTCTCAAGCATATCCTCCTAGATATACGCCCACTATCTCAAACTCAACAGACCGAGCTCCTAATCTTCCCACCATCTACTACAGCGTCAATTCCTCACATCTCTCTCACTGTCAACAATGCCATCATCACTCCCACCTCCCAAGCCCGTTGACTTGGGGTTCTACTGGACCCTGCACTCTTTCATTCCTCACATACAGTAACTAACAAAATCTTGTCTTTTCAATTTTAAAAAACATTTCTAAAATACATCACTACTGTACACAAGACACAACTAATATTCTAATACATTCCCACATCATATCCAGTCTTGACTTCTGCAACTCACTTCTGGTTGGCCTCCACTAGACTCATCTGCTGTACTAAACGTTCAGTGTCTGCAGCTCCTCGCTGTCAATCACTCCACTGGCTTTCCGTAGCCTCCAGATTAAAATTTAAAATCATGACCGTAACTTACAAAGCCCTCAACAACAGCACACCCCTGTACATCTCTGCTCTAATATCCAAATATTCCCACAACCTCCCTTTTCGCTCTGCTAATGACCTTCTTCTTTCCTTCTCTCTCATCACCTCCTCTAACTCCCGCCTTCAGGACTTTTCTTGCGCTGCCCCTATTCTCTGGAACTCCTTGACCTTGCTCCACCAGACTATCCTCCTGCCTCAACTCCTTCAAAACCTCACTAAAAACACACCTGTTTAAAGAAGCATATAGCCTCCCTCCTTAACATGCACACTGCATTTTTCACGCTCCTGTACCACACCCAAAACCTTTAGATCGTAAGTCTGTGAGTTTTCAATCTTGCAATGTGCTTTGGGGAAAGCACTATGGACATGGGATTCTAAGCTCAAAGACAGAGCCCTCCATGTTTTGTAATGTATAGCACTACGGAATATGTTGGCTTATTACAAATAAACAATAATAATAATAATAATTGCACTGGTTTAACCTAACTTATCTGTCTCTTTGATTCCTGGTGACTCTTAATATTTCTCTCCACTTCAGGGAACAACAGGACGAGTCTGACTCCTCTGTAGTCACCTGTAGCCTTCGTCGGGTACACACTACACCTAACACTATGACCAACCTTAGCCTCTCCAGTGCTGCCAACCCTTCAGAGTGTTTAGTATGCTCAGAGTTGGCCGTTCTCATCAACTTCTTCCCATGTCAACACAGCATAGTATGTGAAGGTAAGTACCTACATAAGGAATCTCTCTGGGATGAATTTAATGACTAGGGGATGTTTTAGTGCACTCTGAGAGATCCAAAATAAAAGATAGAAAATATCTCTAACATGGAATGCGTAAGAAGTAGATTACAAGACCACTCTAAAACTTACATGATGTAATGTTGGACCTTAAGAAGAAAAAATGTTCCAGTTGCAATAAAATATATATTTTTGTTTCTTTTTTTTTGTTCAAAAAATTATAATCTTTCTAAATTATGATTAATAGTAATTTATGATGCATTATGATGTTACATTTCAAATCATACTAATCTTATTTCATTTATGTTTTATCTTATTGATACTAATATTATATTTTATCTTCACTTGAATTGTTATACTTGATGCCATAAGCCACCCTGTGCCAGTCAAAAATGTGTGGAGTATCCATCTTGGACAGGGCATATAGATTAAGGCATTCACTGTACTAATGGTAGTGTGTGGTTAAAGGTGGTTGTTTTGCTGCATTGTAATGTGGAGTCCAATGGTTAAACAGGGCTGGTATTTGAATATATTTTTTATATGTAGTTTTGTGGTAATTCAAAATATACTGTGTGACTTAGTATACGCAGGTATAATCAAGTTACTGTTTAAAAAAAAGAATGTTGGAGCAGTTATCGATTTCGCTTACACTACTTCCCTACACTAAAGTAGATCTGATGAAGGCAGTAGATACATTACAAATGTTTTTACAATATAGTCATTAAAGTAAAATATCTTACTTTCAACAAATTATTTAATACTAGCGAATTGCCCGTCAAAAAATTACGGCAATCAAATTGTAAGTGAGCTAATGCTGTTTGGTGTATAATAATAAAATAACTAATAGATTAATAAAGTAATATACTTTACCTATTTTGAAGTAATATATGCAGGAAGCATTGTGTTGAAGAGCTGGCAATCTGTTTTGATGTTGCTGCAGCATTAGTGGTGTGGAGCTGTTGTGTAAGCGTGATGAATGTGTGGAGTGTAATAGTGTGCGTGCACGAGGCAAATCCGTTAGCGTAGCTGTTTAATTCCGCATTGTTCTAAAATGGCGGCTAATGTGTGGTATGCGGCTGTGGCTGATTTCGCGTCCTTCGTTTTAAATGTCGTCCGACTTGGTGGTGTTTTGCCTGTTTAGAGTCCTGTAGCCTCGTTTTCGTTTTGTTCGGCGGCCATTTTTTCTCTCGCCTTAGGTGATTTTTCGGGTGTTTAAACTCCTAAATTTGTACTTAAATCGAGGTGTAACTTTACTTGCAGAGGTCCTGGGTGCCCCCCCTTGCTGTGTGTAAGCTTTTTATATGTTTGTTGTGTGTATTTATTGTGTTTCTAATGTGTTTGGGGTCGCGCAGGTTGCGTCTTTTTTTTCGAATCTCGTATGTCTTTTTCGGCAATTCCGTAGGTGTTTGGTGGTGTTTTGCGTCTTTAGACTGCTGTAGCCTCATTTTTGTTTTTTTCGGCGGCCATTTTTTCTCTCTAAACTCTTTTATTATGAGTTAAATTGAGGTTTAACTTCAGTTTTTGAGGTCCTGGATGCTCCCTCTTCCTGTAGGTAAACTTTTTATGTATGTGTTGTGTGTATTTATTGTGTTTTGAATTTTTTCATGTGCGCGGGTTGCGGACGATTTTTGCGAGGTCGTAATTGGTCGTATAGTGTCTCGTATTTTTTTGCGAGGTCCGCAGTTGCTGGCAAGGAGCGCCTTTGGCGCTCCTTGCCAGCAACTGCGGCCCTCGCTTTGCGAGCCCGCAAGCGTTAGCAACAACTCGCATGCTCACAACTATATATGTGATTGCATATTTTTTCTATTACATCATTAATGGTATTGTCTCATTTAAACGATTAGACATTAACACTGAAGTGTGTGTGCAGCTGAACCAGACAGAACTCGACCAGCAAATTTTCCAGGAATTAGAACAATTATTTTTTCAGCAATTACGTGGAAGTTGTGTTTATTTGGTGCAGCCTAGAAGGACAAAGAATATTGCATGGTATTATATTATGATTACCTCACAGCAGTTCTAAAGTAGCCATTACTAGTATTCAGACAAATAATTTAAAACTATAGGTAAACATGAGTACTTTATCAGTTGAATATTATTTTATGTTATGTAAGGTTTACCTGTCAATCATCCGGTCAACAAACGCGCTGTTAGTGTAGTGGTTAGTAATCATTTTTACACCATGGTTTCACAACATCTGGCATTAAGAAGACTGAGCATGTGCAGACCTCAGGGGTTAATTAGTCTAATTACTCCCTGGAGTTTGGATGTGCTTACTCTTATTAAAGGAGCATTGCATTTATCAAAACTACTGTGAAACATCAGTTAGAGGGAAAAATCACTCCTGGGGGAAAGTTTATTTATTTTATTTTTATTATTTAAAAATAATTTGATATTGTAATTTATGCATATATAATTAGTGTCGCACTGTGACACTAATTATTTTTTAGCTTTAATTATTTCCGTACTCAGTCTGTATGATGCAATGGTTGCTTTTGCTCTGTAGACTGAAATCAACTCACAACTCTCAACTTTTTTTTATTTATTTTTTATTTAAGTCTGATCATTATTTTCAAAGTCTTTAAACCCATATTTGTCCAATATCACCAAGTTTACAGTTTATATATGTTTTCTATGTTATTTTTTGACCTAAACAAAATATATTATTAAAAAATGGAAGTCATGGATCTTGAACAAGCGCTACTTCAAAATCAGTTACACAGCACCATCCTTCTACATATTTAGCAAGGAGGAACAGAATTGTGGTGTTGGTGAAAACTGCTTGAAGGTCCTTGGACTGCAAGAAGATCCAGTCAACCACTACTACAAGAAATCAAGCCAAACTGTTCACTGGAAGGTTTGATCATGAAGCTGAAGCTTAAATATATTGGCTATTTCATGAGAGAACATGAATCCCTAGAGAAGACTCTGATGCTGGGAAAGATTGAAGGCACACAAAGAAGAGGATGGCAGAGATGGATAGATACCGTCATTGAAGCAATAGAAATGAGCTTGAATGAGCTTAGAGGTGCCTGACAGATGTGCCTGGCATGCTATGGTCCATAGTCACAGAGAGTTGAAAAACTATGCAGCAAAAAAGAACAATTTGACCAATATAGGAAATGCAACACTTCCTTACTCAAACTGCATTATTGACCACTGTGCAGTGTAAACCATTTTGTATTCAGGGAAAAATAAAAAGCAGTCTAAAAAAACCTTTGCACTCATGTCAACTTATCAGCAGTTTCAAAAATGAAACTCACTCTTTTTCTATACACTATCTGATCTCGTGCTTTATTTGGCCCTTCCTTGTTTTCATCCTTCTGACAGTGGAGGTAAATACCCAGGGCAGTATGGGAAGTCTTTAAACAGGTTTTGTGGGTGGATCAAAAAAGGCTGACCGGTATAAATGACATAATGTAGCGTGTTTACTGTAAGACAATTTAATTTTTAATAACATTCAGTTGGTACATTGCTTATTACCTATAGTTTTAGATTGTAAGATTGTAAGTTTTTAGTCTTGTATGGTTCTGTAGGGTAAGCACTATGTACATTTGAGCTCAAAGACAGGGCCCTATGTGTTAAAATTGTTTTGCCTTGAACTTAACCACTGCATAGAGCTATGGAATATGTTACAGATAAAGGAATATAATAATAATAGTTTGAAAGTAAATCCTATTTGGAACTGTCTCTGAAGTATTTTTGTTACAAAGAAAGAATGTAGAATTAAATATGAAAAGTGAATGATCTATCATATGTACTAGAGTACCTTGAGCATTTAAGACCATGCTTTTGTGTCCCTCCGTAGTATTACTGACCATGTATCAAGATCAGCAGTTATCTCCACTCCATACTTTCAAAAGTCCACCTACCAAAAGGACAACTATATTTATATGTGGTGTATTTTCTTTATATGCATCTCTAATTACCTTGTTGTTTTTATTATATTAACATTTAAAATAGAGATTAAAATGATATGTCAATCACTTTTTTCGCTTTTCCTTTTCTATCTGGTATTATCTTTTTGTTGAATCAAAGAAAAAGCACATAAAAGTAATGAAATTATGTAAGTTATATTTTTCTTTTATGATAAATGTGCGTTAAGCAAAATAAATTTTTGTGATTATTACTATCATGTCTATATGCATCTCTAATTCAAAATGTTGTCTCCTCTCAGAGTGCTCCAGAAGAATGAAGAAATGTATCAAGTGTCAGGTCTCTATAACCAAAAAACTTAAGCAAGGTAATTCTATCCCATTATATTTTTATTTTCTATCTAAATGTGTTTGGAGGAATTAAGTAAATATGTAATTAAAAAAGTTGCAGATTTAATTTACTGTATTGATGAGATCTTGGACTTCCATTGACCAGGCACTGTGGACTTAATGCTTGCCACTTTTTAGTCCGTAGAAGGGTGTGCATGAGATATCCCCATTGAATATATGCCGTCAACCAGTCACAGTACAGAACTAGTGCACATTAAATCACATTAGCGTACTGGTAAAGGTACTACTCAAGTATCGAGCACACATCCCCTGGAAAAATGACTTTAAGTACTGATAATACAAATAAAAGGCTGTGAAGGAGCAGAAGAAATGTACCAGCTTCAGCTGCACCGGAATCAGGCCATGATTCACCTGTTTGACATTACGGTTTTAAACCATGCACGGTTTTAATCGGCCTCCTTAAAATGTTTTGTAATTTACTTATGTCCCTTTGGAGATACTGGATTCTGTGTATAATCTGATACAAAACAACAAAGTCAGAGGTGCTCAATAGGGGAACGAACAAACCTTAATAGGTCAGTTCTGTTGGCATGATAACCCAATCTGAGAGCAACCTCTTAGCTCACTTGTGCCCTCCACAGGGAGAAATATCCTGTAGTATATCAGTCTGGTCCCACTCACTAGAGTGACCCAGCCCCAAAATACCAGGCAATTCTACCCTGAACAGGAGAAACCGCAAACCCCAGATGCGTTTCGGCCTTTATGGGCCTCGTCAGTGAGGTGCAGCTGAACTCCCTAAGGCACAGTGAGCAAGGAGTCCACGTCTGGAGTCCCCTATACCTCTTAGGGAGATTAAGCCCATTGCTATTTGCTTATAATTATTGTTGCATTAAACAGCAGATAATTAATAAACCAGGTACTGTTACTGTCCTTCACATAATTGTCACTGAATGCTTGTGAGAACATGACTTTAAGCTTTTATTTCTCCGCTTCTAGACAGCACAGAGGTTGATGGTGTCCCTAGTTTGGAAGCATCAGACCATCGTAAGATAATGGAAGATCTTCAGAGCCGATATCGCCAAATGGAGGAAAGGATCACATGTCCCATCTGCATTGACAACTACATCCAGCTCATTTTTCAGTGCGGACATGGGTCTTGCACAGAGTGTAGCTCGTCCTTGACAGCCTGTCCAATATGTAGGCAGGGAATTCGGGAGAGGATCCATATATTTGTGTGAAGCGGGATGCAGATGCCTCTTCTGGGCCATAGAGGGCATCTTAAAGACAGAAGAAAAATGTCTATGCCAAGCATGACTGTAAAAACTCTACATGGCAAGGTTTTCAGAGAGGAGAAGGGCCCCACTCTGCTTATGAAGAAGCGTGGCTGCACTTTGTGTTAATGCTCCAATTAAGTATGTGTAAATGTACGCACTGGAAGGGCTAATCTATAGTGCCGTCTTCCTGGGGACATTTATTTTCCAGAGGGGCATAGGAATCCACCATGATGATCCCATTGTTATCATAATGATGTTATCACAGCCCAATTATGTAATAAGAAATCTGTTTTGGGATTCCATCTTTTTTATGTTTCTGCAATCGAGCATAATTCACAGCCTTCCAAAACATAACAAAACACAATGCTGCATCTTCAAGAGCCTTTCATATATGTTCATTAGGTCAGATTTAATCAAGCAATACATTAGGTCAGTCACCCAACATGAAAAGTGGAAACTGAGAGAATACAGACAAGGGTGATGCTTGAGCTTCTCCAATTGAAGATTTAGAACTAAAACAAAGAAAAAATATGCTGTAGTTGAGTATTTTGGTATAAACCAAACAAGTTGAATGTTTTTTTATTGCATAGACATTTGGGACAGTAAAACTCTGGAGCAAAAACTCCTTATGCCAAGGTCTCCTGTTATTTGTAGATATATAGATGACATCTGTCATTTACGCTGCCAATAAGCCAACAAATCACAATTTTGTGGGCTGCTCCTCAGTCAATTGGCTAACAAAGATACCACATCTCATAACTGTTGGGTGACAGAGTGGGGTAAAAAAAAAAAATCTCATCTCATGTCACTCTGTGTATAATGTGTGAAATGTGAATAATGCTAAATAAAACAGGCTTATTGATATTACCATGTTCTAATGGATCCTTCTGTATTTATTAAATGTCTGCAAAATATCTGCACTCAGGAAATAAGTAACCCATCCATTATATATTTTTAGAATGTCTTTCGGTGTTGGCTAAAATACTGGAGAACAAATATATTAATACATGCCACTAGGTGATTTGTGTCATTTTATGCCTGTTACTTTCAAATATCACTATAGTGTAGCACATCTATTTTCATCATTTTAGAGTTATATATTACTGGAGATATTTAAAAATTCTTAATTATGACACTTGGTTAACTATAGTGCGAATAATCCTGGCTATTTAATAAATAAAACCCTTTGCTGCCAACTGGGTGTTTTTTATGCGTTATGCAGTATTCTATACATTTCTGTTTCTACAATTTCAAGATTTAAAAACGTACTTATGTGTTGTGATGTTTGATTCTGATCTTTCCTAATCCACCTTAAGAAGATACACCCATCAATTAACCTTAAAGGGATAAATATGACTGATCATGCAAAGGATAGTGATCATATGAAGCCATTTATTATTACATAGTTGTTTGGCTCCTTTTTAAATCATAATGATAACAGAAATCACCCAAATGGCTCTGATCAAAAGTTTACATACCCTTGAATGTTTGGCCTTGTTACAGACCGGCAAGGTGACACACATAGGTTAGAATGGCATTTAAAGGTTAATTTCCCTCACCTGGTGTCTGTGTATGAATAGTCAATTTGTTTTTTTTGTTTGTTTTTTGCATGATCAGTCAAATTTTCAAAATATATGCAAACATTTCATGGGTATGTAAAAAACTTTTGAGCACAACTGTCTATAGCAGCTATGTCCGTACTGGGGTGTTCTCTTTGATCTCAGATTGACATTCTATGTATGACCTTGGGTTATATATCAGATCATCCTACTATATACAGTGTATGTAATCTGCTGTTTTTGAGTTTAAAAACTGAATTTTGGACCATCATTTTATAAGCAGGTTTTGTACCATATTTGCTTATATGTATTGAATTTGAAGGTAGAATTTCTTACAAGGAGAAAATCAGAGGACTAATCAATTTTGGCAGTAGACATTTTCCCTTTCCTGTGCCTTTTAATGTAAATTCAGTCCTTCTATAAAATATTCTTAAATTAAATCTCTGCTCTTCTCTGTAACCGGATTAGGTGAAAAATTCAAGAGATAATTGGATTGCCGCTGACTTCACACTGACGTGCATGTTTTGTGTTCCTCTTGTAGAAATAAAAGGCAAATGCTAAATATTTTACACATATATGAGTGAAACATCCTCTTTAGTATTTTACCTCTTATATATTTTACCTCTGATACACATAATATTGCAGCAGATAAAAAAGCCGGGCAACAAAAACTAAACTATTAACATGGGGTACTGCTAACACGCTCTTCTCTTATTGGTTGTCTCTGTAACTAATCAGAAAAGGGTGTAGTAGTATGAAACCATATTCAGAATTGAGCAAATCAAATTAGTCTGTGGGGGAAGTCCTCAGGTGAGAAGCTCTTTGTGTAGTTCATTTTTTTTAGAGCGAAATAGTTTTTCAGGTGTAGGACCGTTCCGTGGGCTGAATATGAGAATCCAGGGTCTTTAATCAAGATAGAAGAGGACTGATTTCTCAATCTAGAAGGTAAGGTTGGGGTGGGATATGGAAGGGTGATACATGGCATTGAGTAAGACTGGTGCAAGTGAAGATGACTGTGATGCACTGCATATTAAGGCTGAAGGTTATATGCTTCTTTAAACTGATGCATTTTTAGAGAAATGTTGAGGCACAAAGATAGTCTGGCAGAGTGAGGCAAGGAGTTCCATAGGGCAGCTCGGGAAAAGTCCTGAAGGTGGGAGTGAGAGGAGGTGACAAAAGGAGGAAAGAAGAAGGTTGTTAGGTTGCAGTGTTGTTAATGACTTTATATGTTAGTCATGATTTTAAAATGTTATTCTGGAGGCTTTGGGAAGCCAGTGGAGCGAGTGACAGAGAGGTGGTGCAGACACTGGGTAGAGTTGGGTTTTGTTGTTATCTATTTTATTTTTGAATTGGCTGTCAGTCTTTAGCTATGAGGCTGGAATGGGCAGGAGGTGGGAGCGAGCAGAGGAGAGTGTTGAATGTAGAGAATAAACTTTTCGGGTTGGAGGACAGTATTGATTATTAACAATAAAAAGTAGTGTTTTTTTGACCAGATTGAGGGCAGAGAAGTAGGAGCCCAAAATAAACGTATAATGGAGGAAAGCTGCTGATGTGCAAGTTTTCCTCCTGTTGTGGAAAAATCATACTTACAGACCAACTTCTCACTCTGAAACTCAGGCATGACACCAAGACAAACAGAGTCGTCTTTATTTCTCATGGTGAGATTTTAGTAGAAAAGAAATGTGGATTAGTAACAATTACACCCAAAATGGCTGTCACTAATTCACTTACCGGATTGCAGCTAAAAGAAAATCAGTATACATAACATTTTTTTTATCTGTTTACATAAGAATGAACTAATCCATATTTTTCCCCCCATATACCAACATGGCATTTCCCACCAAAAACCAGTCACATTTTATTTACCTATAATATCCAATAGATAATCTGCATGTGCAGATCATGCAGTTAGTACATGCCCCTAGATGCGCACAACACATTTGACAGATCTGACGTCATGATCATCCTTGAATCATGGCCTTGTATATGAAAGAGAAAACATATTTGTTTTGTCTAAAAACGTATGTACTGTCTCTAAATGAAATCGCTATGTCATGGGTCAGATGTATTTAACTAGCTCATACCTAATATCTTGTAATGGAGAATTACTGGTTCACAGCCAGCCAAATATTACACTTAACTGGAAAGAGTGCTAATGGTGTATCTATATACGCTAAAAATGTAATAATATGTGTATAATGTGGTAAGGTTGCAGATAATGAGGTGGCGGTCAGATAGAGGGAGTGGAGATGATAAAGTTTGATTGTGCAGACATTGATAAAGATAAGGTCAAGAAGTTTGCATCATTATGACATAGGGACTTTGTACATTGTGAGATGCCAGGGGAAGAGGTAAGTGAAAATAATTTCAGACTGCAAAGAGTGGGTGTGTCACTGTCAATGTTGAAATCGCCACAGATAGATCACAGCAACTCGCAGAGAAATTAGTAAGACGAGGCTGGTAGTGTGAACCTCGAAAGAGGAGAATTGAAGGGAAGAAACCGGGGGTATGCAGTGAAATGTGCAGTGGGAAGAACGTAATACACCCACACCTGCACCTTGCTTGTTCCCAGGCCTAAGGGTGACTGAAGTGAAAGCCACCGTATGAGAGTTCCCACAGGGGAGGTAGTATCTGATGGAGTGAGTCAAGTTTCTGTGTTAGCCAACATATTGGGGGAAATAAATAGGTCATGAATGGAAGTGAGTTTATTGCAAATTGAACATGCATTCTAGAGGGCATGGATGAAGGGCAAAGCAGGTTTGTGAAAAGTGTTGGATGTAAGATTATGAGAGTTTCAGGTGTTTGCTGCCCAGTGGGCTATAAGTGGTTGACACAAGATGGAAATGAATGAGGAGCATGGGTTGGGGGTATGTCTCTAGCAGCTAGCAAAATAATCTGTGTGAGAAGATAGGTGTGGGACGTGCAGAAGCATTTCTTCGTTTTAAGCTTTAGAAGACTAAGGATAAAGTGACTGGAGAAAGAAGTAGAAAGTAGAGAAGAGAAGGTGAAATGGTTATGTTACGGATATAGAGCCCAATTCAATTGAGCTTTTGCTAGATCCGGTAGCTCGTTAGTGAGGTTGCAAGTTATTTTGCTATTCAATGGCGTCTTTTTGCGGGCTCAAAGCGGCTTGCGATTTACAGCCCTGAAAAAATGGCTATGGTTAAACTCTTAACTTACAGCCTCCTGAAGCCTTTGATCTTTCAAGGCCTCAAGACTTCCGAAAATCACACATAGCTATTCAATTACAAAAATCTCTCCTCATCGCAGCCGTAATCAAGATTGCAAGTGCCAAATGGCATCCCAAAGCTTACGGGTTTCTAATAGGACCCACAACGACTTTACAGACTAGTTTGTAACACTGCAAATGACAATATAATGCACTTTACAATATGGGAAAGCAATGGAAGGCATTACAATTAATTGCACAACAACTCCCAAATATCAAATATAGCAAAAAATAAAATGTTTTCCTCATAGGTTGTAATGGTCATGCATGTGCCAATATGAAAAGCCATGCTGCAACATGCTGAAAGCAATTAAAGACACACTACCTCATTAAATTGCAACACACATACATGCAAATGGCTGACATATTAACCCTTTCGCACTCACAGAGGCTCTAATGTGGACCCTATAAATACAAAGATCATCTTATATTCATTTCACTCATCACATCTACACTGGGACAACAAATAGTGGCCAAATTACACTGCCACATGGCATATGTCAAGTACCAGGGGAACATTTCACATATGGTTGTTCAGTCCCTCAGTTGTGTCTGGCTCTGTGTCCCTATGGACTTAAGCACACCTACTGATGTATCTGTGCATATCCACAAGGTTTGCATGCCAAAGATACTGGAGTGGGTTGCCAGTTCCTTCTCTAGTGATGTGATTTCTCTAACCTCTCTGCTATGACCTGTCCACCTACAGTGGCCCTACATGGTATAGCTCATAGCTTCATTCAGGTACACAAGCCCCTTCACCACCACCACTTAGCAATCCTGAAGGGGACCAGGGGAACATACACCACACTAATCTACTCTAACCCATCAGAAGGGCCACAAAAACACATGGAGGCTGTGAAAAGGCACGTGGAGCGATAGCCAACTCCCCTCCATCAGAGGTAATCTGCACTACGCCCATCCTGGAAAGTCCCACGCCATTGCTGGTGGCCATGTGCCAAGATGTATGCCCGTTCCCATTTGGTAGCCTCCAATTATGTTTTGCTATTCCTCAATTTACATTAGTGTGGTGTTCCCCTGGTCCCCTTCTGGACTGCTAAGTGGTGGTGGTGGTGAAGGGGCTTGTGTACCTAAATGAAGCTGTGAGCTATACCATGTAGAGCTACTGTAGGTGCTCATAACTTGTGAGCTTCACATAGCGAGGCGAGACGTTAACTAGCAGCACTTAGGTGCTGAGCGCCTTTGGTGCTCATTGCCTGCGAGCCGAGCCGTTAAGGCACTAAAACTTGCAGTGCTTGGGCGATGAGCGCCAAAGGCGCTCATCGCCTGCGAGCGTTGCATTGCGAGGCCAGCCGTTAAAGCACTACAACTCCCAGCAAGCGAGCTGTGGAGGTAATGAAACACGCAGGACTTAGCCTCCAAACACTTAGGAAACGCGGGATCACCTTAGGCTGCAAGCAGTTGACAACGCAGGACTTAGAAAAGAAAATTACGAGACGCGGTACTTACGAAAAAAAATTACGAGACGCGGGACTTAGAAAAAAAATACGAGATAGCAAAAATACGAAGTTACCAGCCAACCCGCGCAAAGCAAAAAGCACGGCACTCAAAAATCGGCTAAGCGAAGAAAAAAAATGAAAACGAGGCTACACGACCCTGGAACGCGCAAAACACTGTCAACCGCGTACCACTTTCACCCAGGAACGTGAAAATACACGACTACAAAGGACGGCAAATGCTCGCGAACCGCGTAGCACCTAGACAAACAACGCTATTTTACAATCTTAACTTCCAACCAACAACATTATGCATCTACATTCGCCCTCGCGCACGCAGCCTACTTCTAATGCACAGATGGCACATTCATAAAACTATCTCCTCAGGCAAGCAACAGTCCAACTGGACATTATATGCTGCAGGACAATAAAAAGAGATTGCTAGCTCTTCAGGCTATTGATTGCTGAATATATTAATTAATTAAGCGACGGCACCCGGTATATGCTAATGACGTGGCGCGCATGTGACGTCACATGCGCGCCGGTGTCAAAGAGCAAAGGCCGGAGCAGAAGCAGGTAAGTGAGGTAAAAGGGAGAGGGGGAGGTATTTAGGGGGGTTTAGAATGATGATGGGGGGTTGAGGATCAGGATGGGGGGTTGAGGATGAGGATGGGGGGTTGAGGAGGGAGGATGAAGGGGTTGAGGTTGTGGGGGGGGGGTTGAGGTTGAGGAGAGGGGGTTGAGGATGAGAGGGATGAGGAGGGAGGTTGAGGATGAGGAGTGGGGTTGAGGAGGGAGGTTGAGGATGGGGGGTTGAGGAGGGAGGTTGAGGAGGGGGTTGAGGATGGAGGATGAGGAGTGGGGTTGAGAATGAAAGGAAGAGACACGGGGAAGAGACACAGGGAAGGGAGAGGGGAGAAGAGACATGGGAGAGAGAGGGGGGACACAGAGGGCACAAGAGGGACACAGGGGGCAGCACATTTCCCACCCTCGGCTTATACTCGATTCACTCATTTTACCCAGTATTTTGTGGTAAAATTGGTGCCTCGGCTCATACTCGGGTCGGCTTATACTCGAGTATATGCGGTAATAACTAATTCATTGATTATTATTTTAAAAAATATAGACATATGTGTCTGTCTTTGGAATGAGCGCTAAAGATGCTCAGAGGAGCCAAAGTACACCAGAGGAGAAGCTTGCAATGAGCGCAGAAGGCCCTCAGAGTACAAAAAGCTTGACGTTGTGTGGCAAACAGCATTGCCATGGCTTCAAATTTTATTGCTCCATCATTTTTGACGGGCAAGTCGCTAGTTATTATATGATATCTAATGCTATTATGACTGCTATTATTATATGTATTGATCTATTGCATAGTGACAAGGGGTCATTAGTTTACAGATATAGGAATGTGACACTAAGGTGATGCATGTGGATGTCTCATAACCCCAACCATTGACAACACACTGAAACAGTTAGAACGGTATGACAAAGCTTTATTTCATACACAGAGCCCAATCAGAAATGGACAAGACTGCGCATTCATATCATGGGTGTGGTGTGTGCAGATCCCAGGAGAGCAAGAGGCTTGTGGGAAAAAGGGGATACCTAAAGTGGGTAATGTGATAGTCTAGAAAAAGCATGATGCATAGCACTTACCAGGGTCACATGTGGTCACTACACCACTGCAACCGGAATCTGATGAAAAAAAGGATCATCAGAAATCACTCCATGTAATTGAAGAAACCATTAATGTGCATAGCACTTACAACTTGTCTAGATCTGCTCAATGAAACAGATGATTCAACCTCTAGACTGTGTAATCCAATCCAGTTTCACACCTACAGCGTGGTGACAAAACAAAAATCTGAAAAAACGGTCTACTAAAAAAAGACGGAGGAGGATAAAAAAAAACGAATACATGTATGTACAGTACAGTGCTAAATACTGTAACAATATACCAACTCACCTGATTCCTATCTGCAAGCATTACTAACTATTACCTATGTCTACGTATTAATGGGTATATTCCCACATTGCTCATTATACAGAGAGGACACAAAGATCAGCAGCCAGATTCACTGTTACTTACATTAGACCCAAGGATCTGTTCTCAGACTGATATTGAGGTCAGGATCACAAGCTTCACTAGTGCATATATCAATGCTGGCTGTCATTAACATGCCATTGTGAGACTTTGCAAGTCCACTGCCATAGTGGTATTAGTTTACATTTAAGCTAACGACCAACATGTCTTAGATATCTGGCTAAATGATAGCTTTAAGATTGTGGGAGCTACATGTTAAGGGGGGCTGTCATTGAAGGATTGTCTACTTGAGAGGCACTGTGAAAACCTTACACCTCATACATTTCCTTCACAATGCTTGCAGATGCAGAAGATGCTTTTGTGGACCTGAATTGTACCTAAAACAAACAACAACAAAAAAAAGGAAAAAACTACAAAAAGGTCTTAAAAAATATAGGGACTGCAGCATATCTTCTCAACAGTACTCCTCAGTGACCATCAATTGGTGACATGTTCAACAGAACCCTAAATGTCCACAGAGAAGAGGATCATGGACCGTAGCCATCTGCATACAAAATATCACCATCAGTGGTGAGGTTAGATTAGGTTAATATTGTGACCAATAGGGCTGGGGACCAGAGAGTGTTGCATGGCTTCTGCTGTTACCCCCTGGAATGCACTCTGGTCCGCCCCAATCCAGAGCTGCCCGGCTAGGTAGGACTCGGTCATTAGGTGGTGCCTGCTCTCCTCCCTATTGCGCCTTGCTGGAGGGTGTTACATTATTGGAGATGGTGTGGTCCATCTCACTGCTGTGGGGGTAGGGAGGAGGTTGTGGCTGGCTGGTGTCATCACTCCAGTGGGAAGGCCCTGGTGATATGCTCAGTCTCTGGAGGAGAGGGATAGTGGGGTTGAATCCCAACGTTGTGCCCCTTCCTCTGGCTTGCCACTGGACCCAGACCTCCTTGATGCTGAAAGAAAGAAAAGAATGGTATATTTCATTAGTATGATGAATAATATATTATTTTGTGTGCATTCCTAACTATCTGACATCGAGGCTTTTACCTGGATGATACTCCTAATTGCAACTCAGATTAGCTATCATTTGCTAGATGTGATCTATTCTTTGGTTCTTGGTCTTGATCGTTCTTGTCTCCTAATGCTATCTTGATTCCAGCTGCGGTCTGTAACTGCATAGGCTGCAGTGGGCACACCAATACATGGACTATCTATTGGTTGATTACTGTTGTTGTGCCCAAGAATGACTTGTCAGTGATTTGTCAGCTTCATGGATTTAATAACCCATCCATCTATCCTTTGTTTATTCCGTGGAGCTGACGTGTCCGTGTCCTTGTTGGTCACCATGTACATGTGTAGTGTGTGTGATGTACATGTGGTGGCCTGTTGGTGTATGTGATATTCACCTTACCTGGAGGCTGGGTCCTGCTGGGCCACCAGGCCTGAAGCTCCTGCGGCGGGCACCTGTCTCAGAAGATCCCTGGCGACCCTCTACCACTCATTATAGGTCACAGTCTGGTTCCAATCCTCCTTAGTCATCATCCTCCTCATCTTGGCCCTGATGTCGTCAAACCGGTGTTGACAGACCTCAAATCCCTTGGCGCTGTGCCTACTGCTGTCACCTCAGCCGCTACCTCCATTCATGCCTGAGTCCTGGGCCCTGGCCTAACTCCCTCCCCCATGCAAGAATCATGGGGCAGCCTCGGATAGCATAGAGGAGGACCACATTCTCTCGGTGTGTGTAATTGATGGTCCTGTGCTTGCCCTTAGCCTCTTGCCCTCCCGATGGGGATCCTTGCCTCCCTGACCTGTCCCTGAGGCCTGTCCCTTCCCTGAACTACCAACCCCCCGGGGATCAGGCCCCTTCCCCTCTGTCCCTCTCCTAAGTGTTCCTGCTGCTTGGGCCACCCTGCCACCACCCACCTCCTCCTCTACACTCCCCTCCTCCTCCTCCTGCTCCTCCAACTCCTCCGCCGCCTCCTCCTCCAACTCCTCTTCTCCTCGTTTCCACCTCTCCACTCCTCTCTCCTCCCTCCATAATAATCCCAAAAATAAAATAAGGATAAATCAATCAAAGTTTGGCTGTATATGTATGATGGAATAAAAAATGTGTGTATTATGTGTAATTAATAACTCTTGGGAGATGGGAATGAGGGGGGAGTGTGTATGGAGTGACCTAGCTCTATATGTCTCTAAGTGTGTTCTTGAAATTATGTGTATTGCAATTACGTATAATCTGCAACTGTGCAATTAAGGATTACATGTAAAATAGTAAATGGTATAATATAAACCCTCCTACTCTGTCTCTCTAACTCGAACCAACCACCAACTCCGGGACCTGCGTGCTACTTCATCAGAAAATACAACACAGTCAATGCATGGGTGGGTGTAACGCAAATTTATAATCTCCAACTGTCAATCATCTGCGGCTAGAGTGCTTTCTATTGGCTGATAGGCTGTGTTGCACGACACTATTCCGCGATTGTATCGTAACGCCATTCGCATCTCGGCCAGCCCCTTACAAGTCGTGGGAGGGAATTACAGGTTTAAGTCTTAGGCCCGGAACTCGCGCCCTTGCTCAATTGCATAGCATTGCAATCAGAATTAACGAGAGCCCACAACACACCCGCAGACATACGGCCTACAGCAATAGAGATGCGGCCTTGCAATTGAATGTGGCCCATAATGTAGAGAAAGTGAGAAGAGTCTGAGAAAGAGCCAGGATGTTGTAAAGAAGAAGAAAGCGTGAGGAAACCTTTTATCTAAATCGGTGCAAGTGAAAATCAATAAAATTAGTGGTTTCTCCAAGCAACACGGATGTGCCCGCTTTATTCAGGGCTGAAGATTGAAGACCGGGTTGCTGGAGCATTGTCAAGGGGAAGATAGTTATAATTTCCCAGGTGTTTATTTTGTTAGTTTCTTTTTTTTTCATTTTATATGCAATTCTTTTTTTATAGCACTTTTAATTTTATTGTAACTAGTTTTTTTAATTGGGTTAGGGATGATTGAGGACATTGTGGACCCCTATGTGGGGATAAGGTCCAGAAGGATCCCTATGCTAGTAGTTAGGGTGCCATGGTGATCCATAATGTTAGACACCATGGGAGTCTATAACGACCTCTATGGTGGTGCACTGCATAATATATATTGAAATATAGGACCAACATGAGAGAACAATGGGTGCACCTGGTACTGTAAAATGGCTTCATATTATTTGCCGTTATACTACCATTCAGAGAAATCATTAGACCTAATGACTCCCACAACCATATTTAAGAGTAAGCAACAAGCCTTGTATGTTGAATGGCATTCTTTGGTTTTCTCCAAACGTAAACATGTCCAGATGTAGGACACTGGAAAAGATAACTCAACTCATCACACTTGATTTCCTTTTTCCCCATTGCTCTGGGGTTCATGTTGTGTTCTCCTTACATCAAGTTATACACCTTTTGTGCCTTGGCTTTAGATACAGACAGTTTTCAAATTACTGCGTTGTGAAGCTTACTACATACATTTTTGTAAAGACTGGGTCACATAGGTGCTGATTCATTTCTGTGGTAATGTTTAAGGCTGTATTTTTCATGGCGTTTAACAATTCTCCTGTGAGTTTTGACTTGAGACCACTATTGCTTTGTGCCGATGCAGTTTGGCAAATGCTGTCATTATACTTCAAACTGTTCCCCTTGACACCGCAAGTATTTTTGTGACTGATCCATTTGCAGTTCAGGTATCATTTGACTGCTTTGAAAACTCACATATCAAAGTACTAATTGTCACACCTCTTTTATAGCTGAAACATACTGCTAATTATCAAACAACCTACATGACTTTCCTTTGAAGCTTCATTTGTAATTTTAATATATTTACTTCAAAGCTAAACTCCGTTTCCACATGGTATTCCCATTGTTTTGATGACCTCCTCTATATTTTTTTATTATAATATGATCTTTTGAGAGTTAATTTTGTGCAGTTCTTTGTTGCAGTGGAATAAGGTTCATCTGTAAGTAGAGCCAAGTAAAACAGTAATTGCTCACATCCTTTTAATAAAACTTTGTTTCAGTACAGCCTTCTATCCTCAGCTATTAGCAAACAGGACAGCTGAGGCCAATGCTCCAACCTAAACACACACAGCTCCGCAATAAAACTGGAATACACAGCAGCAGAAAGTAAATGAAGTGAGGACGGCATATTTTAAACGGTCACTGTGATCTATGTATAGGTTAAAGGACCCTTGTAATTCAGGGAAAAACTTCATGTTTGCAAATTATGCAGCAAATGTCCAGCGGCATATATGTAAACCATGAGCATCAAAGCACTTTATATAAATCACTCCATATTAATACACTGAAATGTTTTTATTGCTACTTAAGAGTAGCTGATTTTTTAATTGCTCTATACTTGTCAGAAACTTATTTTAACACTTTAGCTATTTCTCTTAACGCCAACAATGCTGTGAAGATGTTGTAATCTTACACGGTTTTATTTTGTATTCTACAAAAGTGGTCCCCAACCTTTTTGGCACAGGAGACCATTTCCATTGAAGAATTTTTTTTAAAAATCTGACCACAGATTTTCTATTAGATTGAGGTCTGGGCTTTGACTAGGACACTCCAAGACATTTACATGTTTCCCCTTAAACCATCCAAGTGTTGCTTTAGCAGTGTGTTTGGGGTCATTGTCCTGCTGGAAGGTGAACCTCCGTCCTAGCCTCAAATCACGCACAGAGTGATACAGGTTTTACTCAAGAATATCCTTGTTTTTAGCAACATCCATCTTTCCCTAAACTCTGACCAGTTTCCCAGTCCCGGCTGCTGAAAAACATCCCCACAGCATGATGCTGCCACCTTCATGTTTCACTGTGGGAATGGTGTTCTTTGGGTGATGTGATGTGTTGGGTTTGCGCTAGACATAGCGTTTTCCTTGATGGCCCGAAAAGTTCAATTTTAGTCTCATCAGACCAGAGCACCTTCCTCCATACATTTTGGGAGTCTCCCATATGCCTTTTCGCAGACTTAAAACGTGCCATTTTGTTTTTTGCTGAAAGTAATGGCTCTCCACAAGGGGCAATTGATTTCCCTATGGTAACTAGCTAACGAACACAATTATAATTAATGTCCTTCCCGGGCCTTCTATACATCATGCAAAAAACTAGTTTTTGAGGCAAGGGTTTCTGGTGAAACTTCAATAATCCATTTAATCCACTTCCTTTCATTTTCCTTCTTCCCTGTACTACTTTAAAAGCTTGTCTCTTATTTTTGTTTTTTTGCAGGGTTTATTCTTTGTGGCTTTTTTCTGGACCGTGTCAGAGACTTCTGTCCAGAGTTCTTCAAGCATTATGTGTACCATGTCTCTAGTTCCTTAAATCTATTCTTTATATTTACTGCATATTCACAGGGAATATTATTTATTTTGTATCTATTTAGTTTGATGATTTTCTCTCTTTTCCCTCAGTTTAATTCTGGATTTTGCATTAACAAGCTCATGGTCTGAGCCACAGGCAGCTTCTGTATAAAGTTCCTCCATCTTTGGCTACAAAGTAAATCTGATTTATATATTGTCCATTTAGTGAGATCCATGTCAGTTGTCATGTCTGATGCTGTTGGTAGAGTTATCTGTCAAATAATTATCCTGACTGATTTCTACTAATCTCTGATCTGCTTGATTTTGTACTCCTAGGCCAACATAATAATTTGTCTGTCATTCTGGGTGACTTTTGGTTGCCTGTTTTAGCATTTTAATCTACTATTATGAGAATGGCATCCTTTCCAGCCTCTTCAGGATCCATGGTTGGAGCATAAACATTTCACTGTGAAGTTAGATTTAAATCATTCTGTAATTATTTGGGTTGTAACCGAGCATTGCTTTGGCCACCCTTTTGATTGATTATTTTTTCCACAGGATTCCTGACCAGAGTAGAAGATCTGGTGGTTGTCTCATTCCAGTACATTTAAGTTCACTAATTGCCAGAATATCAAGGTTTAATCTTGTCATCTTATGTCTGACCATGTACAGTTTGCCTTGGTTCATATGCTGAATTGCTCTTTACAGATCTGGTGCTACTTGTACTCCCTCTCTGCTCTTCCCCAGTATTGTGGTAGGCACCTTCTGACCTGAGGGTGCCATATCTTTATGAATCTCGCTGTGCTCATCCATAAGGTTTTATTACTGGAGTGGGTTGCCAGTTCCTTCTCCAGTAGACCGTGACTTGTCTGACTTCTCTGCTATGGCCTGCCAATCTCGGGTGACCCTACATAGTATAGCTCATAGCTTCATTTGACGTACACAATCACCTTTACCTTAGCAAGGTAGTAATATTTTACTTTCATACAAATACTGTAGAATTGACATACTCATGGCCTCTTTCTCTATTCACACACAAATACTGAAGAACAGACACAGTCCTGGCCTCTCTCTATGCACACACATCTGGGTAAAAACAATGCTGCTGGATCTAGAAAGTAAATTACCTAATGAATCTGATGATTCTTCTTTGAACCCTTTTCACTTTATCAAATGGCCTCTCTCTTCCTAAATTTCTGTACCGATTGTGGACATCCACAAATAGAAAGAGTATTTGTACTCTGAGCCATGTGATATAAACATAAAACTCATTATATGCAGTGAACAATGCTACTGGAATCTAAAAATTATAAACCACAATCAACAAATATAGAGATTAAGGTAAAGTAAACTCCAAACTAGACAGTACGTTATTTAATATAGACGCATAAAAAGGTAGATCTTGTTTTATGTTTAAGTCTTCAAGTGGTGATTACTAGTGATACGCTGATGCTGTGCAACTTGCATGGATAATGTCCTCCCTCTTGGCTGTGGAGCTGCTAGGGCAGGTGAAACATTCATCTATTGTACAATATGTTTCGATATGAATGTGCAAGAGACTTGGCAACAAACTGCTAAGGCTGTATGAAAATGTTAAGCCATCTCTTTAATCTATGCCTTAATATTCATACCTGGGAAGCAACTGATCACTTTACCTTCGAAAAATAATTTTCCAGTTTTATAGTGTAATTCTTCAAAGGAATATATTTTCAATATATGAATACAGTGGGAACATAACTTTGTATGTCAGCTGTCCTTGTACTAGAAGGACCTCCCAAAATTCTTACATGACACTCGGTTGTTTGCATGTGTTCTTTACACCAAACTTTTATTTGAATAGAATATTGTTCCCCAATCCTCTTGACACAAGACAGGACAATTAGGCCAATATCCGCACACTGTAAAAACAGCTGGATTACATTCCAAAATAATTACTGTCTCCATAAATCAGTTTTTTTTATGGTCTGTGTTTATGTAGATCTACATTTCCCTAAAAAATCTGTCAGCTGTGATATCCTGTACAAACGTATTCATTGGGTTTTTAAATATACAGACCTTGTGTAAGTAGTAAGGACACAGTGTAGATTTGTATCTACCATCCTGAAGCCAAGCAAGGTTGGGCAAGGTCAGTACTTGGATAGGAGACCACCTAGGAATACCAGGAGCTTATGCTGTGGCCCACTGGAGAAGGAACTGACAACCCACTCCAGTATCTCTCCCATGCATACCAAGTGGATCAGCATGACCATGGACATAAAGATGTGCCTGGTGTTTTATGGTCCATGAGGTCACGGAAAGTAGGACACGACTGAAAGATGCAAAAACACACACATCTGACTTTCAACTGTATGATGTTATATGGGATCAGATTTTAAAATTATTAAGATTATTAAAATACAATTTTCTACCCACATCGTTAAAGGTCCATTTTGTTCTTAATTGCAAATGAAAGAGGTCATCTGATAATGTTCAACAATGTGTTTCTTTTTTGAAAAATTAGGCTCCTGAAGCAGAATATAAAGCTTTGAATGTATAACTATCTTTGGGGTTTATCCCTGTCAACCAATAAGCATCAATATAGTTATGTGAGCCATAAGTGTCTGTCAATAAGATCTAGAGTTGTGCATATTGCCTGCTCATACAGAGGTATTTCCAGTGACATTTCCACTTAGTTGGCAAGAAGTTTTTAAACAAGTTTGATTAAATATTTGTTCATGAAAAATGGAGGACCCCAGAAGCGGAACCAGGCACGCCGGTGTAGGGGGTGGGGTCCCTTGACCCGGGCGGACGCTAACGCCAGTAGCACAGTGTTTGACGTGGCTGCTAGGTTGAGGAGTGGCTTGTTCCACCTACCAGCGTCACGTGCGCCATCTTGCAAGCACCTTTATCTGCAGTAGAAAGGTAGCAGGTCAGGAGGTCTGGAGCGAGTTCAGAGCAAAAAAACATAGTCAGGGGACGGGTTATTCTTTAGAAATAGCCTTATATTAGCCTATCTTACCTATATTTTTTGTTCTCCATTCCCGCCTTCATTATTGATCTTATTATCATTGTCTAGTGTGATTGTTGCTGTCTGTGTTAATTTAAGCTATTGAAACTGCAGCTTTGGAGCACATCTTGGCAGAGTTGCACTCAAACAATCATCCATGGGTGACATGGTTGGAAGACCGCCTCTCCTGTGATCAGTCTCAAGCAGCTGCCACTCTGGTGGGGTCCGCTATGCACACAGCCCACGCAGAGTGAGTCTAGGGTTCCTAGGAACCCTCAGGGTAATAATAAAAGGAGTCTGACTGTATTCAGATGCTCCAACCTTCACCTGCCTCAGACCTGGGTATGAGAGGTGCTGATGAGCATGTTTTAAAGTTGCAGAGCATGCTGGCATCTCAGAAGACTGCACTCAGGAGGAAGAGAAACGAGATTGAGCATGAGATAAGTATGCAGAGTACAGGCAGGACTGAGGAGGTGAATAAAGTCCTGCCCTACTAGAGCACGGAGAAGATCTTCAAGGTACAGTCCCTTTTTAATTTGTGACGTCTAGAAAAGGTAAACATCTGACGGCTCTGCTTGAAGGGCTTGAAGGGTTGGCAGATTTGGACACCAGAGCCTCTAGGGGGTAAGAGCCAGCAGTCTGCTAGATTGCCACTCAGAGCCATGGTCTTATAACAGTGATTCCTCACAAGAGGGCAAATCTGAGCTGAGACAGCACAGGCGTAGACAGACTACTAATACTTCCTTTTGCCTTAACTGGTCCTCAAGGAATAGATCATGTTTCCTCAGTTGCAGGTTATGTCGGCAATGCGGTAGGGACTCCAGTTCTGAGAGAGAGACACGATTAAGGCACGGGAGGAGCCGATGTACAAGATCTCGTTACAGTGGCAGTCAGGAACAGAAGAGGTTACAGAGTACCCTGGCAGGCAAGAATCCGGTGAGATGGCTAATATGGGCGGTTGCACTGTCGCTGATGAGGCACGAACACACTTATTTTTATCTGGCTTAAAACGCTTTCTAGGATCACACAATGTTCACATCAGTAATGATAGTTTAGAAGAATAGGTCTCCATCTTAGCAAGTAAAGCCTGGGGGCAGACCGGTCACCTGGACTGAGACCCCTTATCAGAGAGGCAGACTGTCTTGGCAATCCCACCCACGTCGGTGGAACCTGTCACCTTCCAGATGTGGTTAGGGTGTCAGATGAGTCGGTGAAGTCCACAGTAGTATGTAGCTTTAAGAATTTAGGTGCTCACCTCTCTCTTGACATCAATGGAGGTAGAGTTTATGGAAATGTTTTCCTTCACGTTTCTAGGATGTCAAAAAGAGGGGAACATCTCAACTAGACTGGGAGGATAAGCAATAAAGCTATAAAAAAATACAGAGGAGTGTGTTTCACACAAATGGTGGCATGGCATGGGGAGACATGATGAAAATATTCGTCAATGTCTGGCCACTAGACCGGGCATGTCTTGGAATGACAAGGCAGTACCCCACTGGCTTGATGAAATAACTCCCATGTGGGTTGTGTTGCCCTTTTGTGTTGGGGCAGATTCTCCACCGCAATGAGTGGCATGGTCAGAAGGTATGCTATTCCTTTAACAATGGAGTATGCTCATGGTCACCAAATTGCATGTTTAGACACGTGATTAGGTTGCGGTGGGGAAAATTCTGTGCTTAGGTGTGGTAGGTCGAAAGACATACATGGTCAACATACAGCCTGCAAATCTCAAGTAAATGGCCAAGTTTAACGGGGTAGCAGAAGAAAAAATAGAGAAAGAAGTCAAGTTGGGTAGGATGGCGGGTCTGTTTGCCGAACATCCTATTCCCATTTTGAGAGTATCACCTTTGGGCATGGTACCAAAAAAGGAGGGAGGAAAATGCAGGCTGATACACCACCTGTCCTATCTAAAGGGAAAATATGTCAATTATGGGGTTAATAGGGATCTGTCATTGGTGTCTTACTCATCATTTGATGCCGCAACCCAACTAGTAAGGCAAACATGGGGGCTCTCGTGTCAAAGGTTTAGATTGAGTCAGCTTTTCAGTTGCTTTCGGTTAACCGGTGAGACACTGTCTCTTGGATTGTCATTTGAGAGGAATGTTCTACATAGATCTCTGCCTCCCGATGGGATGTTCGGTTTCCTGCTCTTACTTTGAGACCTTTAGCACCTTCCAACAGTTACGGTCAAAGAATTTGGATACTCCAGTATGGTTCATTACCTCCATGAGTTTTTGTTTGTTGGCCCAGCAGGACAGGAGGTATGTGAGCATATACTAATACATTTCTCTAGAATAGTGCGCTTGTTCGGTGTTCCACTTGTGGATAACAAAACAGAAGTCTTTATCACAAGTCTTAACTTCTGGGTATAACCATTAATTTGAGTGCAATGTAAGCAGCCTAAGGGATGAATTGGTGGGTGCAAAGACGGATACCCTGCATTGCATGCAGTCCATACTTGGCACATTGAACTTTGGCCGTAGGATTATACTAATGGGTAGAATATTTTTTCGATGGCTCACCTTGGCTATGGTTGGAATAAACAAAAGTGCATCATTTTGTGAGTATCACGGCATCGATGAAAGAAGATGTCAGAGTGTGGCTAAAAATTCTTGACATTTTTAACGGCAGTGGACTTATTCTTATGAAGTTCACAAATGTCGACTTAACACTACACGGATGCTTCAGGCTGCCTTTTTCAGCGGAAAATGGTGTTCGGCAAAGTGGCCTAAATCATGGGTCGATGCGGGTTTAATAAAGAATTTGGGTTTCTTGAAACTGTTTCCACACCACTTCACCCTCAATAGCCCAGAAACAGGATAGAGCATTGTAGGATGCTGGCATATCTCTTCAGAAAAATGTAAACCCTCCTCTCACACACACCACTTCATGGAGTCCTGCAGGAAAGGGTTAACAGTTCATGGTTAGGAAAGGGTTAACAGTTCATGTTATGTTCTTATAGCAACACTGCATATATAGAGTTTTTATATATTTTTTTACATGCTTTTATATAAAATTGGTTTACTAATTAGAATTGTCATTTTTCAGGACATAGAGAAGTAATCGAAATCACTTAGTATCATTTGTAGTACTCTATTGGACCCCAAATCTGGTGGTGATAATTACTTTAATCTACTATCTATACAAAGATTTATAATAAAATTGCTATTGTATCATTCATACATCAGATGCATTAGTAATATTGTCACATAAAAATACTTTTTAGATAAAGTTCACCTTGTGCGGCTCTTTGTGCTCTCCTTTTTTCCATTTTGTAGTCTTCTGTTAACATTGTGACATCCTTTGGATTTGATTACAGTGGATAGTAGCTCAAGATCAAGTCCCAGCTCTGATTTTTGCTTTTGTATTCATTCAGGTTTTTTTTCCTGCAAAGCACTATGAGGACTATTATAAGAGGACTTTCTAATTTTCAAAGAGGGTGGATAAGTACTTTTTTGTATGTTTTATAGTGCAATTTTATATAGTCTTTGTGTTTATAAGAAAACTGCCACTGTCTGAATTCTTAAAGTATAACTACCCACATCTGAAATATCCTGGGTGTGGCACACCATACTGCATATATTATTTTAAATAATATAAATGGAGCAGGGTTCACTTTAAACTTGCTTTCATTCTGATTGACTGCTTGCTAGTCTCCATTTGAGCACAATAACCACCACTTTCCATGCAAGCCCATATTGGTAGTATGCAAAGTCAGGATGGATGCTTCTATCTCTTATGCTCTAAGGCAAATCTACCTTTTTGAACCCCTGGGCAGGGAAGTGGATGAGCCCCTGCAAGTGAGTATGCAAGGTATGCATGGGCCAATTTTTGGATTTTCTGTGCATTTTAGTTCCTTTTCCTGTTGTAATTCTCTTGTTCTATGTAGTTACCCCCTAGTAGCCTGTCTATGAACTGCAGCATTTTATTATTTTTTTAAGCCAGGAACCATTTCACAGGGAACCACCTCACAAGGAAGCTCCCTTATGGGGTTGCCTAGTTGGCCTAATGAGTAATCCAGCCATGCTTATGCCTCATACAGGACCACTGCTTGAGCTGGACTTGTCTCCACCTCCAAAATGGAACCAACGAGGAAGTGAGCATTATTCCATTTAATGTCCAGCCTGTTTTTTTTCATTCTATTAAAAAGTACTTTTTAGGACCTTGCTTGCCACTCTTACAACAGTTGTGTGACACATATAACAATCCTTTGAAGGCTTCTCCTGCTATTTAAAGGACAACTGTAAAACAAGAAGAGCTAGTCATTTCAGTTATGCACTGATCAGTAGAGATGTCGCGAATAGTTCGCCGGCGGACTTTTTTCGGCGAACATAGCATGTTCGCGTCGAACTGCGAACATATGCGAGATTCGACCCGCCCCCAATACTTTATCATTGAGCAAACTTTGACCCTGCATGTCACAGTCAGCAGACACATTCCAGCCAATCAGCAGCATACACTCCCTTCTACACCCTTCTACCTCATGGACAGCAGCCATTTTGGAATCATAAGTACCTTGCAGTCTTACTGAGAGGAGGGACAGTTTGGATGATACTACATCAATAGGGAAAACCATAGCTAGGCAAGTTTATTCAGTCCAGTGCAGTGCTGAAGGACTCTTGTGCATTATTATTATTACTAGCGTATTGCAATGAGATGTGTATGTTTGGAAAGTTGTATAGTTATTAATATACATATGGAGCAGTTTGCTCCATAAAAAAGTGGTCCGTATTAACGGCTATGCGAGGCTCGCCTGCAATGAGCGCCTGTGTGTACTGTCAGTGTGCTTGGTGCTGTGAGTCTGTGTGCACTGACAGTGTACTTGGTGCTATGGGTCTGTGTGCACTGACAGTGTGCTTGGTGCTATGGGTCTGTGTGCACTGCCAGTGTGCTTGGTGCTTTAGGTCTGTGTGTACTGTCAGTGTACTTGGTGCTGTAGGTCTGTGTGTACTGTCAGTGTGCTTGGTGCTGTAGGTCTGTGTGTACTGTCAGTGTACTTGGTGCTTTAGGTCTGTGTGCACTGCCAGTGTACTTGGTGCTATGGGTCAGTGTGTACTGTCAGTGTGCTTGGTGCTATAGGTCTATGTGTACTGTCAGTGTGCTTGGTGCTGTAGGTCTGTGTGTACTGTCAGTGTACTTGGTGCTGTTAATCTGTGTGTACTGTCAGTGTGCTTGGTGCTTTAGGTCTGTGTGCACTGCCAGTGTACTTGGTGCTATGGGTCTGTGTGTACTGTCAGTGTGCTTGGTGCTGTAGGTCTGTGTGCACTGTCAGTGTACTTGGTGCTATGGGTCTGTGTGTACTGTCAGTGTACTTGGTGCTGTATATATGTGTGTACTATCAGTGTACTTGGTGCTGTGGGTCAATGTGTACTGTCAGTGTACTTGGTGCTGTAGGTCTGTTTGCACTGCCAGTGTACTTGGTGCTATGGGTCTGTGTGTACTGTCAGTGTGCTTGGTGCTGTAGGTCTGTGTGCACTGTCAGTGTTCTTGGTGCTGTAGTTCTGTGTGCACTGCCAGTGTACTTGGTGCTGTGGGTCAATGTGTACTGTCAGTGTGCTTGGTGCTGTAGGTTTGTGTGTACTGTCAGTGTGCTTGGTGCTGTGAGTCTGTGTGTACTGTCAGTGTGCTTGGTGCTATAGGTCTATGTGTACTGTCAGTGTACTTGGTGCTGTAGTTCTGTGTGCACTGCCAGTGTACTTGGTGCTATGGGTCTGTGTGCACTGCCAGTGTGCTTGGTGCTATGGGTCTGTGTGCACTGCCAGTGTGCTTGGTGCTTTAGGTCTGTGTGTACTGTCAGTGTACTTGGTGCTGTAGGTCTGTGTGTACTGTCAGTGTGCTTGGTGCTTTAGGTCTGTGTGCACTGCCAGTGTACTTGGTGCTATGGGTCTGTGTGTACTGTCAGTGTGCTTGGTGCTGTAGGTCTGTGTGCAAACAAGGTTCACAGCTCTTCAACACAATGCTTCCAAATAGGTAAAGTCTATTCATTTATTAATGTATTACATGTTTACTATTACACACAAAACAACATTAGCTCAGTTACAATAACATTGCCGTCATTTTTTGACGGGCAAGTCGCTAGTGTCATAATAAACACCACATGAACATGGCGACCACTCTCTTGTGGGATTCAGGTACGTCCACGGATTCATCCTCCATATATCTGAATAAGCCAGGAATGATATATAGAGGCCTACGGCGCTCATTGCCAAAGTGGTCCGTATTAACGGCTCGCCTCGCTACGCGAGGCTCGCCTGCAATGAGCGCCTGCGGCGCTCATTGACAAAAAGTGGTCCGTATTACACATTATATAGTAATAATAATAAGAATAATAATAAAGCAGAAGACCTCCCCTGTGTCTCCCCCCCCCACTCCCTCCCATGTGTCTCTCACCCCCCCTCTCCCCTGTGTCTCCCCCCACTCCCTCCCATGTGTCTCTCTCCCCCCCCCTCTCCCCTGTGTCTCTCCCACCCTTGCCTGTGTCTCTACCCCCTCTCCCTTCCCCAGTGTTTCTTTCCTCCCTCTCCTGTGTCTTTTCCCCCTTCTCTCTTCCCTGTGTCACTCCCCCCTCCCCTGTGTCTCTACCCCCCCTCTCCCTTCCCGTGTTTCTTTCCCCCCTCCCCTGTGTCTTTCCCCCCTTCCCTCTCCCCTGTGTCTCTTCCCCCTCATCTGTGTCTCTTCCCCCTTCTCCCCTGTGTCTCTACCCCCTCTCCCCTGTGTCTCTACCCCCTCTCCCTTCCCCTGTGTTTCTTCCCCCCCTCCTCTGTGTCTTTACCCCCTTTTCTCTCCCCGGTGTCTCCTCATAACTCCCTCCCATTAGTCTCTTCCCCCCTCTCCCCTGTGTCTCTACCTCCCACTCTCTCCTGTGTCTCTCCCCCCTCCCATGTGTCTCTTCCCCTCACCTCTCCCTTACCCTGTTTCTCTTCCCCCCTCTGCCCTGTGTCTTCCTCCCCCTCTCCACTGTGTCTTCCTCCCCCTCTCCCCTCTCCTGTGTCTTCCTCTCCCTCTCCCCTGTGTCTCCTCCCCCTCTCTCCTCCCCTGTTAGCTTCTATACGCATACATACATACGATAAGAAATCTGGGGGGGGTTACCCCTTACCCCCCCCCCCCCCCCCCCCCAGTTCCAACACCCATGTGTACTGTATAATATTGTATTGCATTATGTTATATTATATCACTAGCGACTTGCCTGGCACAAATGATGGGGCAATAAAGTTTGAAGCCATGGCAATGCTGTTTGCCACACAATGTGATGCTTTTTGAACTCTGAGGACCTTCGGCGCTCATTGTGAGTCTCTTCCCTCGTGTCCTTCATGTTTCGTGCTTTGCAACGATCAATCTTCGGCGCTCATCGCAAAGACAGATATATAAGTACAGTGTTAAATATATAATTTTTTTGTGCAGTGTAAATTAAAAAATGTATTCAGGTCTCAGAGCATAATAAAGTGATTTAGATTTGTAACTGCTTTGAGAGTGCTATCGCTGGCAGCCAATGAGCAGTAATCCAGATATATAACTGCAGAGTAAAAAGTAAAACATTTTAGTGTAGTGTAAAGTCTACATTTTTATTTTCCATTACTAATTAATACTTATTAAATGAATGCATGATAATAACTATTGTGAATGAACAAATGTATTAGGAAGTGCGAAGCGTTAATGTATGTAAAGTAACCGCAGTGTAAAATATGCTATTAAGCGTATTTTTTTTATATATATTTTTTTTAATAATAATGAATTAATTAATTACTAAAATACTTTACCTATTTGTAATTAATATATCCAGTGATCAATAACCTGAAGAGCTAACAATCAGTTTTGCTGCAGCTTACAGTGTACATTTGGACTGTTGGTGACCCGAGGTGTAAGTGTCAGCAATGTGCGCAGTGCACAAGGGGAAACCGCTTGTATAGTCGTGTAACGCGCCATTTTAGATTTGTAATGTTATTAGTTGCAAGTTAGTGTTGTAAAATGGCGGCGATTGTGTATGTGTTACGCGGCTCGCCAGCAGTTTCCATTATTTATAATAGTGTATTTTGTACCTCGTCTGTTCCTAGGTAAAAGTCGTACATGGCTGGCGATGTTTTGCGCGGTTTGCGGTCGTGTAGCCTCGTTTTCATTTTTTACGGACGCCATTTTTTTTGTCGCTTAGCCGATTTACAAGTGCCAACTGGGGAAGACGTTACAGATATCACATATATAGTTGTGAGCAGGCGGGTT
Organism: Discoglossus pictus; assembly: GCA_027410445.1. Lineage (NCBI taxonomy): Eukaryota > Metazoa > Chordata > Amphibia > Anura > Alytidae > Discoglossus > Discoglossus pictus. Next base: position 147,256,590 of record CM050169.1, read on the forward strand.
GTTGCTAACGCTGCGGGCTTGCGAAGCGAGGGCCAGAGTTGCTGGCAAGGAGCGCCGAAGGCTCCCACGTCGGCTGCAATGAGCCACAGGCGGGACTTACACCATCAAATTTACGGACTTATCATCCAAAAATACGGGACTTAGAAAAAAAAACATTACGAGCTCACAAAAATACAACCTTAACGCCCGAACCGCACGCACTTAAAAACATTAAAAACACAATAAATACAAACAACAAACACATAAAAAGCTTACCCACAGCAAGGCGGGCACCGAGGACCTCTGCAAGTGAAGTTACACCTCCATTTAAGTCCAAATTCATGAGTTTAGACACCCGAAAATCACCTAAGTGAGAGAAAAAATGGCCCTTGAGAAAAAGAAAACGAGGCTACAGGACCCTAAACACGCAAAACACATACGGATTTTCCTAAAAAGCCGTACGAGGTAAAGATACACTATTAACAAGGACGCTAAATCATCCACACCCGCGTACCACATACACATTCCCCGACATTTTACAACACTAACTTACACAATGCGGAAGTACCCAGCTACCCTAACGGCTTCCCCTCGCGCACGCAGCCTATTTACACTACACACTGCACACATTGCTGACACTTACACAGCAGCTCCACAGCACTGAAAACCTACATTGTATGCTGCAGGAACATGAAAACAGATTGTCAGCTCTTCAGCACAATGCTTCCTGCATATATTACTTACAAATAGGTAAAGTATATTCATTTAGTAATTATTTCATTAGCATACAAAAATACATATACACAAAAAAAACATTATCACATTAAACATAAAAGCCATTCACTGCGCGCCTCACAACGAGCGCCAACGCTGCTCATAGCATACAAAGCCTTGCAATAAGCGCAAAAAACACATCACCGCCGACCAAAGAATAACAGCAAAAGTGCCTATCAGAAAAAAAATACAACCAACAGCCTCGCAATGAGCGCCGAAGGATCTCCGACCGCCAACAAAATGAATGTCTTGTCCAAACCATTACCTGCCTTACAATCTTATTGCCGCCATTTTTTGATGGGCAAGTCGCTAGTAAATATATAAAGATCAAGATAATAAAAGTATCAGGAAATGTAGCACAAAGATGCACGCGCGTCTGAACAATACGACAAATACGGATTTTTGTCATAAGTGATATGATCGCAGTATTGGGTCATAAACCCTAAACACTGGAATCTGTTACATACAATTTACTGATGATGTCATTAATGGACTTCAAGGGGGGGGGGTCTCTTTTCATAATTTTTGAGCGGTGCAAATCCAACATACGCACAGCGGAAACGCCACATCTGTGGGACACACACAAAGGGGTTCACTTTGGGAGAAAAAAACAAACAAATATGAAATATTTAATAATCATATTTTGATGTTACCAACAGATAAGGAAACAAAACTGAGGTTATTATATCTAATAGTAGCAAGCCTGGGAGTACTGGGAGTAATAATACTGCAGCAGGAGGTCAGGACTAATGTCACCTATAGACCCCCAGACAGATAAAGGTCAGTACTAATGTCCCTCTATAGACCCCCAGTCAGATAAAGGTCAGTACTAATGTCCCTCTATAGACACCCAGTTAGCTAAAGGTCAGTACTAATGTCCCTCTATAGACACCCAGTCAGATAAAGGTCATTACTAATGTCCCTCTATAGACAGCCAGTCAGATAAAGGTCAGTACTAATGTCCCTCTATAGACCCCCAGTCAGATAAAGGTCATTACTAATGTCCCTCTATAGACACCCAGTCAGATAAAGGTCAGTACTAATGTCACCTATAGACCCCCAGTCAGATAAAGGTCAGTACTAATGTCCCTCTATAGACCCCCAGTCATATAAAGGTCAGTACTAATGTCCCTCTATAGACACCCAGTCAGATAAAGGTCATTACTAATGTCCCTCTATAGACACCCAGTCAGATAACGGTCAGTACTAATGTCCCTCTATAGACACCCAGTCAGATAAAGGTCAGTACTAATGTCACCTATAGACCCCCAGTCATATAAAGGTCATTACTAATGTCCCTCTATAGACACCCAGTCATATAAAGGTAATTACTAATGTCCCTCTATAGACACCCAGTCAGATAAAGGTCATTACTAATGTCCCTCTATAGACACCCAGTCAGATAAAGGTCATTACTAATGTCCCTCTATAGACACCCAGTGAGATAAAGGTCAGTACTAATGTCCCTCTATAGACACCCAGTCAGATAAAGGTCAGTACTAATGTCCCTCTATAGACCCCCAGTCATATAAAGGTCAGTACTAATGTCCCTCTATAGACACCCAGTCAGATAAAGGTCATTACTAATGTCCCTCTATAGACACCCAGTCAGATAAAGGTCATTACTAATGTCCCTCTATAGACAGCCAGTCAGATAAAGGTCAGTACTAATGTCCCTCTATAGACCCCCAGTCAGATAAAGGTCATTACTAATGTCCCTCTATAGACACCCAGTCAGATAAAGGTCAGTACTAATGTCACCTATAGACCCCCAGTCAGATAAAGGTCAGTACTAATGTCCCTCTATAGACCCCCAGTCATATAAAGGTCAGTACTAATGTCCCTCTATAGACACCCAGTCAGATAAAGGTCATTACTAATGTCCCTCTATAGACACCCAGTCAGATAACGGTCAGTACTAATGTCCCTCTATAGACACCCAGTCAGATAAAGGTCAGTACTAATGTCACCTATAGACCCCCAGTCATATAAAGGTCATTACTAATGTCCCTCTATAGACACCCAGTCATATAAAGGTAATTACTAATGTCCCTCTATAGACACCCAGTCAGATAAAGGTCATTACTAATGTCCCTCTATAGACACCCAGTCAGATAAAGGTCATTACTAATGTCCCTCTATAGACAGCCAGTCAGATAAAGGTCAGTACTAATGTCCCTCTATAGACCCCCAGTCAGATAAAGGTCATTACTAATGTCCCTCTATAGACACCCAGTCAGATAAAGGTCAGTACTAATGTCACCTATAGACACCCAGTCAGATAAAGGTCAGTACTAATGTCCCTCTATAGACCCCCAGTCATATAAAGGTCAGTACTAATGTCCCTCTATAGACACCCAGTCAGATAAAGGTCATTACTAATGTCCCTCTATAGACACCCAGTCAGATAAAGGTCAGTACTAATGTCCCTCTATAGACACCCAGTCAGATAAAGGTCAGTACTAATGTCACCTATAGACCCCCAGTCATATAAAGGTCATTACTAATGTCCCTCTATAGACACCCAGTCAGATAAAGGTCATTACTAATGTCCCTCTATAGACACCCAGTCAGATAAAGGTCAGTACTAATGTCCCTCTATAGACACCCAGTCAGATAAAGGTCAGTACTAATGTCCCTCTATAGACCCCCAGTCATATAAAGGTCAGTACTAATGTCACCTATAGACCCCCAGTCATGTAAGGTGTAACCCTTACACTACCTGATCGATACAACATCATACCTGATGTTTTAAAGCAGGTTATTCCAAACAATTTAGGAATGTTAGGTAATTTATGCCCTTTATGGCTTAAAACCAGACTCTGCATCAACTATGTAATTTTCCATGGGAGTTTTGCCATGGATCCCCCTCCGGCATGCCACAGTCCAGGTGTTAGTCCCCTTGAAACAACTTTCCCATCACTATTGTGGCCAGAAATAGTCCCTGTGGGTTTTAAAATTCGCCTGCCCATTGAAGTCCATGGCGGTTCGCCGATGTTCGCCGGTTCGCGAACATTTGCGGAGGTTCGCGTTCGCGGTTCGCGAAGCGAAAATTTTAGGTTCGCGACATCACTACTGATCAGTAATACAATTCCTATTTAATGATTTCCAACAGCAATATATATTATTACTTCAGACTTTAGTTGCCTTCTTTATCTTCAACCTAATACACTAACAAACTAGGAAGGAATGGTTTGGCTGACAGGTCTAAAAGGATTCAATAACAATCTGATAAGATAATAATAGGTTGAACAACCATCCATGGGCTGCTCCAACATGAAATTATTGTTGTCAAGGAAAACCATTTCAACACAGCAAGAATCCAACCAGTGGAGACAATTGTGTTAATTATATTGTGCCTATAAAATGTAGCACAGCCCTCTAGAGTCACCTCCTATAATTGACCTCTGAATTTTTAAAATAAGCTTACTTTTAAATATTGTTTTTTAAACGATTGAATATAAATTATATTCATGTCCAATGGCTAATTAAATTGACCAGCTTTTGTTTTTAGGGCAATACAGTGTTGCTTTAACAAGCACACAAATACAGATTGTCAGCCAATACATATTGTGCAAGATCTGGACTATGGGTTATCAAGATATGCAGTGTACTGGAGCAGATTATAAGAAAATATATAGCAGATATCAAAAGGGAATTAAACTTTCAGCTCAAATGATTCAAGATGTTCCTATTTCTACAGATCTAAGAGGTGATGAAAAGTCTTCTTAGGAAAAACTTCATTGTGAGTGAGTACAGAACATATCACATGAATGCAATTTATTGGTCCATATGAGCTTTCATAGAAAATTTATTTTTACTGTTTTGTCCAGGATTACATTTTATTATTAGAGCCTGTAACTAGTACATGGGACTGGAGAGTCCTACAAGAAAAAAAGCTGCGCTGTCAGTTGTTGCTGTTTAGTTGTTCAGTCATGTCTGACTCTCTGTGACCTTACAAACAAGGCACATCTGTCAGCCACTCCCTCTCCGAGCTCCTTAAAGCTCATGTTCACTGCTTCAATTACCTCATCTACCCATGTCTCTGCCTCCCCATTCTTGTGTCTTCAATCTTTCCTAGCATCAGAGTCTTCTCTAGGGAATCCTGTCTTCTCATAATATAGCCAAAATATTTGAGCTTTAGCCTCATGATCAAACCTTGCGGTGAACAGTTTGTATTGATATCCTGAAGTACTGATTTATTAGATATTCTTTCAGTCCAAGGGAATCTAAGCAGTATTTGCCAACACCACTATTCAAAGTCATCAGTTCTACAGCGCTCAGCCTTCTTTATGGTCCAGCTCTCACGTCTGTATGTTACTACTGGAATACTATAGTTCTAACTATTCAGACCATTGCTGATAGTGTAATATCTTTACTTTTTACTAGCTTGTCCAAGCTTGCCATAACTTTCCTTCCCAGAAGCAAACATCTTTTAATTTCATGGCTGCAGTCACCATCTGAAGAGATATTGAATCCCAGGAAAATAAAATTTATGATCGCCTACACTTCTTTCCCATCTATTTGTCAGGAACCGCGATTGCAGATTGCCATGATCTTTTTACATTGAGCCTCAGGACAGCTTTTGCACTTTCTTTTTTCACCCTCATCAAAAGGTCCGTTAGTTCCTCCTCACTTTTAGCCAACAGAGTAGTCTCATCTTTGTATCTGAGGTTGTTGATATTTCTTCCAGCAGTCTTGATCCCAGCTTTGGATTAATCCAGCCCAGTCTTAAGTATTACGCATATATGTTGAAAAAGTAAGGTGAAAATATACAACACTGTCGCACTCCTTTCCCGATCTTGAATCATTCTGTTGTTAAATGTTCAGTTCTGACCGTGCCTTCTTGATCCACATACAAATTCCTCTGATACTCCCATCTCTTTAAGCACTTGCCACATTTTGTTGTGATCCACACGGTCCAATGCTTTAAAATAGTATATGAAGAAAAAGTAAATGTTTTTCTGGAACTTTCTTGTTTTTTCTGTAATCCATCAGACATTGGCAATTTGATCTCTTGTGCTTCCTCTACCCGACTTGCACATCTGGTAGTTTCATACCACATAAAATGAGTGCAATTGTTTGATAATTGGAGCAGTCTTTGACACTACCTTTTTGGGGATTGGTATGAAGTTTGACCTTTTTCAGTCTATTGGCCACTGTTGAGTTTTACAAATTTGTTGGCAGAACTCAAGCAACACTTTCACAGCATCATCTTGTATGATTTTGAATGGTTCAGCTGGGATTTCGTCAACTCCTGCCGTCTTATTATCATTATCCTAGGACCCATCTCATTTCACTCTCCAAGATGTCTGGCTTGAGTTCCCTGGACAAGCTATTTAGGTCATCACTGCTGTTTAAATTCTTCCTGTATAGATATTCAGCGTATTCCTGTCACCTCTTCTTTATCTGTTCTGCTTCTGTCCATGTCATGCTTATGTTTTATCATGCCCACTTTTGCATGAAAGGTTACTTTGAGATCCGAAATTCTATTGAGAGACTTTCCTATTCCCTTATATTCTTTTATATATTTACATTGCTCATTATAGAAGATCTCCTTGTCTTTTCTCCTTGTCTTTATCCTCTGGAATTCTGGATTGAGTTGGACACATACACTACTTTTCACTTTTCCTACCTGCTTAGGTTTTTTTTTTTTTGGAGATATTCTTTTTTGCTGTTTCCTGGATTATGTTGCAAACTTCAGTCCACAGTTCTTCAGGCATTCTATCTTCCATGTCTAGTCTCTTAAATGTATTATTTACCTCCACTGCATATTCACAAGGGATATTATTTATTTCATATATGCTTAGTCTGATGATTTTCCCTCTTTTCTTCAGTTCAGTTCTGAACTTTGCAATAAGAAGCTCATGATCTGAGATGTAGTCAGCTCCAGGTCTTGTTTTTGCTGAATCTGTAGAGCTCCTCCATCATAGATTAGAGAGTATAAAGTCAATCTAATTTCTAAATTGCCCATCTGGTGATATCCATGTGTAGAGGGTGTTTGCTATGACCAGAAAATTATCTTGACAGAATTCTACTAATCTCTGAACTGCTTTATTTTGTACTCCAAGGCCAAACTTGTCCGTTATTCCAGGTATCTTTTTGTTTTCTACTGTAGCATGCCAATCTCCTATGACGAGAGTAACATCTTTTCTTGGGTTTATATCTATGTATGTTGATTATCTTTGTAGAACTAGACAACTTCAGCCTCTTCATCATCCATCGCTGGAGCATAGCCCCTTAGATCACTTTAATTGTTTAATGGCTTTAACTGTGAGGGCTACTCCTTTTCTTCTGCAGAATTCTTGATCACAGTAGAATATCTGGTGGTTGTCTGATGTAAAATGTTTAATTCCTGTCCATTTGAGTTCACCAATTCCCAGGATATCAGTGTTTACCCTTGTCATCTCATTCTTGGCCATATCTAGTTTGCCATAGTTCATAGTTCTGACATTCCAGGTTCCTATACTGAATTGTTCTTTGCAGCAGGGAACTTTCCTTTGCCCTCTAGATACATCTGCAGGTGTTCAGTCACTTAATTAGATCTGGTGCTACTCATACTTGCCCTCTACTCTTCCTCAGTAATGTTGTAGGCACCTTCTGAGGGGCTCATCTTCCAGTGCCATATTGTTATGTCTCTGATTGTACTTGCCCACAAAGTTATATTAACAGACTTACTGGAGTGGGTTACCCATTCCTTCTCCAATGAAGCACAATTTGTATGACTGCTATGATCTGCCCATCTTGGGTGATCCTACATGATATAGCTCACAGCCTCATTGAAGTACACAAGCCTCTTTGCCACTACAAGATAGTGATCCAGAATGGGGGCTGTCTGTAGTTAGCTAATAACCATAAGAGTAACCTGTAAATGCTTTTTGGTTCAGAAAAAACTTTTCCTAGTACTTGAGCCAGGTCCCACCTGAGCCCACCTCCACAAGCAGTTCCCCATACTCTTTTTCCAACTCCATTTCTTTATGGATCAATGCTTAGAGAAACTTTTATTTTTCTGTCCCTAGGTATTTTTCCACATCCGATTGGTATTGGATTTTTAGTCCAATATAGGTGCTGAGCGCTTAGTCCATCAAATGCCCGCACTTACTTTTTTGGTCAATATGATTCTATATATGCAGGGTATGTGGAGGCACTGTTGTACCATTCTGGTAATTCAAAGGAGACTGCTGCTTCTCTGGGGGTACTGTTCATAGAGAAGCCAAATATTAGAGTGTAGAAATCACAGAGTTGTGCTTGGAGAAGCACAAATGCTCCTGACCAGTGCCTAGATGTTCAGTGAATCTGTGCCGCTGGATAGAGTGTAGTTATACCATTGCTATATGATCTTTCCAATCTTGTGTGTGAGATGATGTATTGGTATAGTTGTCATTATACAAAGAACATACACAATCGTATATAAAAATTCCAGTTTATTTTTGCTTTACAGAATTCTCCGTCCTCTGGGTTGGAATTTTGGTCCTGTAAAAACAATGATGAAGATATAAAATCCAAAGCAATGCACAAATAAATGGATGATCAAACACGTTTCACTGTGGTGTACATAGCTTCCTCAGTGATAATATAGTTCTTTCTTGGTTTTCCTCCTCTGTAGGAAGCTGAAAAGTCTATTTCCACATCCTTTTGGCATTGTGCCAATAGGATTTCCGAGCGCTCTACGGTTCCAAGGCCCTGCAGCATATCCAGAAGCCCTTCCACCAGTCCAAGCTTGTAGAAGGAGGGCACTTTTAATGCAGGAGTTGGAAGAATTAGGTCTACATATTCATGTTCCAAGTCGAGCTCCAAACACACCAGGTCCTCAAGCCATTCTGCTAGCTTCTCACCTGACTGTAGCCCAAGGGAAGCCATCTGTTGATTTTAGTTGCAATCTGTTGCCTTTGCCGCTACAGCATACTAGTGACCAGGCTCCTTTTCTCCCTGATAACCTATGCTCTGCAGGTCTCCATGTGGGCCATGATCCCCTCTATCCAGGACTGGCCTTTCTTGGACTTGGACCTGGATTTTAAGGTTTGGAAAAATTGCTGATCAGTTTCTGCATCCCCTCCAAGCCACCGAAAGTACTGGACTTCAAAACTGCGTCGATCACCATTATTATAGTTTATGTATAATGTGCCAACATATTCCATAACCATATCCCATCCTTGCTGCTGGTTCTTGCACCGAGATCCCAGCACCACCAACCAGTTGTGACGATCCATGGGTAGGGGCTATTACTGCCCAGGGCCACCTGCTATAGACTACAGGTTAACTACCCACAAGGACCGTTTGGGTTCTTGGAAATTCTCTGCACCAGCACCACGATATCTAGCTTCTGTATCAATCAGAGTCTCTCCATCAGGAATCAGCACTTCAAGGAGTCTTAGTAACCTTATTGTGGTAGTGAGCAGGACAGGTTACTTGCAGGGTGGAGATAGGTTCAGTATCACAGCCACCAGGAGCAAAATAAGAGACGTACAATTTCTATATGTCTCCAGAAGTGAACTGAACTATTTTTGGAAAGTCAAACAATATGTATAGCAGTTAGATACAGAGGGTGTACACAATGTAACAATGAGAGGGTGTGGCACACAATTACAGGAGATGACTCTACATGGGGTCTAGCAGTAACTTCCTGAGTGTAGTAGGCTTAACCTCCAATACACATCCTGCTGTCTCTAACACATATCAGATGTGATTAACTTTATCTAACAACGGGACAAAACAGATTACAGATACAATGGAGGTGTTTACATCCATAATCCAGTGACCGAGCTGTCTATCCTTTAATGGGCTGAGACCCAGGAACTGGAAAAGGGGTCCGTGACGCGACTCTTTTGAGAACACATGGCAACTTTATAGTGAATTTGTTATCCATCTGCCCAACCCTTGGCTATTACTGTACAGGATATTTGTATTTATCTCTCTTTCTATATATATATATATATATATATATATATATATATATATACATACATACATACCGGATATAATCTAATTGTTTCGATCTAAAAGTGTACCCTACACTTTCGTTTTTATGTAGCCGACTAACAGAAAACAATGCTTTAAGGGCTTATTCGTAATCAAATGCAATCATCTCTCATTAACAAAGTAATTATTATGTTTTTTGCATGTATCAGAAAGACTGATTGACAGCTCAAATGGCTAAAATTAATTGTTAAAGTTCATTTTTTATTATCGATAGTTTTAAATAGAACATCAACGGTGTAGAGGCACAGAAAGGAGGTTCTTACTAGCGACTAATATTCTTTTGATGATTTTAAATATTCTTTTAAATTAAATGCTGCAGGGAATCTCCTACACACTTTATTTTTTTTTCATGAGCAAATAGTTATGTACATGTACAAACAGAGCAATCACTTGCCTGATTTGACAGTGATTGGCCACAGCTGCCTTATATAAATCTGTTATGTAACTGGGGCAGCTCCCAACATATAAAACAAGTTGGCATTGGGGCAGTTTATTGCTTATGAATTCCTGTTTGTTACGAGTTTGTCTATACAAACTATATCTTAAACACATACTAACACTACTGACCAGAAGAATAGTTAGACTGTATACATATTTGCCACTCGAGGCTTCCCGCAGCCCGGCCTTGTTCCCTCCACAGTTATTACAAGAATGCTGAATCTGTTGTTATCTGGTGTAGGACAGTTTAGGAATTTTTGCAGAAACCTCATGAACTTGCTGTACTGGAACACGAAGCTCACCAAGTTTTTTTTCAGTTGTTTCTAACTCTGCATTTAAAATTGTTGTCAACACATTTTCAAAAGAAGATTAACAAACTAGGAACAATACAATGTTCTTCTCATTCATGTTATAGGTTGAGGTCCTATTTTCTTTTATCATTTCTGTTTCGACGGTTTGAGATTTAGGATTTTGAATCTGATTCCCCAGAGGACTTTTATTATAATGTACACATAGTTACATAGTAATTGAGGTTGAAAAAAAGACTTTCAGTCCATCAAATTCCCCCTTTTAAGATCTCCTCCAATCTTCAATAAAGGGATTAGTTGTTAATTGAGTTATTACTGTTCAGTTTATTGTTAAATACAGCACTTAAGATGACATCCCCTGAACACTGCCCTACCAAGAGAGAACAAGGGAGTGCCCTTCATTATTGGACAACCGTGCCTACCTGAGAAGCAGAATGACGAGAGAGAAGGGAACACCCTTGCCTTGATTCTTGCCTGAGGAATATTTTGTTTTGTAATGTGTTTATATTGCCATTTTTATGAGATGCATTGTCCTTGCTGTGAAGCTTTCCTCCTTTTTATCCACATCCACATATCCACAACAATGCAGATAGGTCATTATTATTATTATTATTATTATTATTATTATTATTATTATTATTAATGTTTATTTGTAATGCACCAACATATTCCATAGCGCTATACATGGGTTAAGTTCCAGGCAGAGATAAAAACAACATAAACACATTGCAAAGAATTGAGGGCCCTGTCTATTGAGCTTAGAATCATGTGTCCATAGTGCTGTCCCAAAAGCTCCATGTAAGCTCCATTGCAATGATCTTAAATTAGAGCTTTCTGGTTAGTGTGCTGAGGAATTTCTCATATTCTCATATTCCTATATTATTCAGTGAAGCTTCTGGATAGACAAGTTTTTTTGTTTGTTTTTACACTTTAGAGAATAGGCTCCAAAAAATAAACATAAGATTGTATTGGTTGCATTCCACTAGTGAGAAAGCATGCATTGCATTTTTCCTAACGTAAGGTAAGATTTCAATCTTAGATTTTTGCTTGGAACCTTAATGCCAAAAATCACACTGGATATATAATTTAAATCCTTAATGTAACTATTCTACAAAATAATTACCAACCCATTACAGAAACTAACATTTCTATTAAAGTGGATTCGTAATATGTTTTTCTAATAATTAAATGCATGGCCCATTAATAAAAATATTAATTTACGTCAAGACCGCCTGTGTATTTCACTAGGGAAGAAAATTATATTTATGCAAAATAAATAGAAATGAGTAAATGGAAATGCACCTTAAATAATTCACTGACCCAGTTCTTTGACTGTAGCCTCCCTATTCTGGCACATTGCAGCGAATATGCTGTATGTGACTTTATTTTGGAACAGCTTATGCAAAATATTCCATGTCCTGTGCCAGCTGGAAAGTTTCATGTTTATTGAGCTTTTCTCTCTAAAAACTGAAGCTTTGTTGAAGAAACTTCTTGGATCATAGGGGAGAAGTAACAGACAGTATCCTTGTAGTCACAGATAGAGTGTTGAGGAAGGAGTGCCATTAAAAAGCAGAGCCATTAGTCTGCAGTCTTAAAGGACCACTGTGGTTAATGTGTTCTATATAATATTTTGACGAACTACACTTAGAAACAGGCAACATGTTTTTATAATGTAAAAATATAATAACACATGTTTATGCTGCTGTGGAATCTACCATTTTGATTTCTGTTAATCAATTTATTTAGGTGAGAGGAGTCTCTGGATGCAACGGGAATGGTGCAGCTACAACTGCCAGCTCATTACTATTATTTATTAAGTGCCTACATATTCTTTAGTACTACGTATAGGGGATACAGTGGATATACAAGGCAAACAGGCAAAATTGTACATACTGGTTCAAAAGTTGTAGAAAGCTCTGTTCTCAGAGCTTACAATCTAATGGTTTAGGGTATTAGTGACAAAGGGGTAGGCTTTGCTTATTGGTGAAAGTAGGTGAGGCGGCAGGATACATGCACAGGATGTTCCTTGTCTTGTTTGATTAGTTGATATTAGTTGGTGACGTCTTTGAATAGATGGGTTTACAGAATGTTTGAAACTTTAAGGAGTAGGAGAGAGTTTGTCGGGTAAAGAAATCCAGAGTGTGAGGGCAGCACAAGAATGTGTGACAAAAGAGTGACGAGGTGATGACATGTGAAGAGAGACATATGGCGTGGACAGAGCAGAGTGATCAGTTTGGGGAGTATCTGGAGATTAAATATGTTATATAGTAGGTTGTAGTATACAAGGACACATTTTCATTAGAAAGTAGCAGTCAGGATCGGGTTATAAGAGAAAATGTAACACTGCAGTAAAGACTAATTTCATAAAAAAGTAAAAATTTTAAAAATTGTGTTTTTGCTTTTTTTTATTATTCTTTCTAAAATCCTTTGGTCCATAATAAAGTTTAGTTGTTCAAAAGACAATTTAGATTTTTTTTTATCATAGTGATCATTTACTGCTGGGCGAAAAACACAGAATTCTTTCATGTGAGATAGTTCTGGGGCACTTAGATAAACATTCAATTCTCATTTTACTCTGTAGAGGCCTTATAAAGTTTGAACCTAAGATATAACATAAGCTTTATATTATAACATAGTAACTGGAGAGGCCTCTATCGCTGGACAGAAAGCTATGGCTAATGGGAATTTAGGGTATAGGGTCTGGTTGTCCTACTTCATGTGTTTATATGATAGCCTTGTCTACTTCCAATACTTTGGTGTCATCTCATGCCAGATTTTCATTTTGACTTGCTTAACCATATCATACAAGAATAGCTAAAAAAAAAAATGGTGATGAGCAGCAATAAACCAGGTATCCAACATTATTTGTGGCCCCAGATTTATTTATCAGAGCCCCAAAATTGCTGATATGGAACCCACATTCCCTCGACAGGGGGTCAGAATGCCCAATATAATACGCCACACCCAGCATCTGAACAATATAGCCTCCCCAACCCGAGGGCCTTATTCAATTGTGATATGGCCAATTGAATAAGGCTCTAAATAAGCACACAGCATATATTTTTAAAGACGTTTTTAGCTAGTGTAAACCTTGCTTGTGGATAGATGTTTACTAACTAAAAACTTCTTAAAAAATATATGTAATGTGCTTATTTAGAGCCCTATTGAATTGGCCAAATTGCAATTGAATGAGGGCCCATGTCTCCCCATAGAACCCCAGCTAACACCTCCCAACTCTCTGCATATTTCTTGTTATAGAGAGAGACATATGCACTGAATGTTGAATAATTAGTGTAAATGTTAGTACATATGCATAATAGGATGACATAAAGATGTTCTTATATTGCGGTCATACAATATGATTTTAAGGCATATGCAAGTGAGTTGGGTTATTAATGCATCTGATTGAGGAGAATTTATAGTGTCTGAAAAAAATTGTTTGCATGAAAAAAATTCAAAGTAAACCGTTAGCCTGAAGTTTGCTGAATTTCTTGCATTTGCAAACCGTTTTCTCTCAATGTTTACACCCCCTGAAATTCCCAGGAAAAATTAGCATAAGTAATACATTGTATCATTTTGGCCTGGGGAAGTCACATGATTTCAGACACCTTCCTTTCCTTTAGCCAATCAGCAGCTTTTTTATTGGGTACATTTTTTTTTAATGAAGTACCCAATATGCCATTGCTGGGGGTGTCTACATCACCCCAGCACATTTTTATTTTTTTGGCAAATAATGTTTGCATTTTTTCATGCAAACATTTTTCGCTAGGTGGTTTATGATGCATTCTACAGGATGCATTCATAACCCACCTCACTTGCCTATACCTTTAATATATTTACTTGGCAGCTGATGAGCATTACATTTATCATTTGAAGAATTGAATTCAATGTAGCTTTTAACATTTACATTTGAAGTTGAGATTTCCAGGCAGTAGGAAAGGATCTACCCCTTTGTCTTAAACAAAATACTGCCTACATTTGCTTGCAGTGGTCACTGTAGGCAAGGAGGCAAATAAGGACAGCCCCCTAGCCAGACCCCCTCCCTTTTCTTGAAAAACTAACAGGGGTGGAGAGGAGCATATGTTCTAAAGTCTACTACATTCAATATTTTCGTTTCCAACTGCTTTTCTTGCTTATCAGTTATTAACCATATAAAATAAATTCCTAATGTATAAGTGCTGCAGTAAGAGGTGTGTTTCTGCCTAGGCTCGCAAGGCCCAGGACTTTAGCAAAACATTCCACACTGCCTGAAGATGTAGTGCAATATATTGAAATTTGTTTGTATATGCACAGAAATGTCTCTATTCAGTGATATTTCTGGAGTACAATACATATACATAAACACAAAGAAACGTATGATGGGAGATATAGAAAGGGGAAAGGATGAGCTGTAAGTCGTGCATAGAGGTGCACACATCTGGATGGCCTAGGGCAGCATAAAACCTAAATATGCCCATGGTTACATTTGAGACAGGAACCTTAATGGAACTGCAGTGTGGCACTGAACACAGAATGGAAAAAAATCTGCTTTAGTGGATAATGTATTGCCTGGGGAGCAGCTACCTCATTAGTAAGAAACCTCCCACCTTTGTGAAGTATTTTTCTCACAGACAAAGGCCTCCATGCTAATCTAGTGCTATAACTTAAGGAGTTTTTTTTTTTACCCTCAAGTTATGCACTATTGTAAATATTTTGCTACCCCAGATTAGGGCACTCAGAGCACATGCTTAAATTGCCAAAAGCTTAAAAAAAGGTCATAGATGCCTCCTATTCATACTGTAATGCTGGAAGAAATTACAGGCTTTATCCACAATATTAAAAACAATTATTGTGTTTTTAATATTGTTAATATTGTGGATACAGCCTGTAGTTTCTTCCAGCATTACAGTATGGATAGGAGGCATCCACATTATGATGTTACTTATTGATAATGGATATTGATTATTGTTTCAGTTGTCTGGCTACAGGATCTCTCTTTCTTTTTCTTCCCTTTTACATTCACTAACCTACTCTACTGCTATCCCTGCAATTATATAACCAATTTTGGTTTTCCAAAAAAATCCTTATGAATCCAAATATAAAATGTCAATGTATTCAGTTTGTATAAAGTCACTTTATTATGTGGAATATTTCCCATAAATAAAAAGTTAACCATTTTTAAGACACAGTTTGGTGTTCAACCACCTGGGAAAAGGCACACCCAAGTCTTACCCTGGACGTTGTATAATAAAACTGGCATAATAATTACATATCATATTTCTTAATTACCCATATATTGGACTGTTAAGTGTCAAATAATGTTGAATTGTCATAATTTTTTGTGTTTTTTGGTGCTGTACTATCACTTTAACTGCTGCAGCAGTACTCGGCAAAGGTTTTAAAACCACTTTCAAGAGGTCTTTGGTACACATAACATTTTCTGCAGCTTTTAGCAGTTAGGTGACTGCCCTAATTTGTGAGTGATCCGTGAAGTCTTATTAGCATAGGGTTTTAGAGGGAAATTCTCCCAGAGTAACTCGTAATATTGACTGTAGAACTTATTTGTCTAGAATTTTTTCAGTCCTGTCAACAATGAAGGAAGATATTAATAGACTGGTAGGACTTGTTGCACTAAAGGTGTATTCAAACATTTTCTATAGGTTTTTTGCAATAAGGAAAAAAGAAAAAAGAAATAAAATGTGTACATCTATTCTATCTAACCCTATCCTTCCGTTTAATGATCTGTCTAGACAACACTGCACCTTTACAGAAAAAAGTACACAGGCAGATCTATTTTTTCCCAACATTGTTCTATAATGAAATCATTCCATTTTCACCACAGGATTTTTGAGTGTTAGTAATAGCCTGCATATGGGATAACACTACTCCTGAAACATTGAAAATAACACAACAAAGAAAAAAGATGCATAAGAACAGTATGCACATGGCAAAGGCACTCTGCCTAAAAAGTCCATTTAATCTAGCATTTTTTTATATAATCTTCTTGTTTTATATAACTGTTTACCAAGCTTACTTAATTAACTTTATCATCATCAATGTCATTGTCATAACATTTAAACACTCTTACTTCTAAAAGTAGAGCAACAGATTCTCACTTTCTGGAGCCTCTGCATTTCTTCCTGTAAGGTGCCATATTTCACAGCTGTGCCCTAAAGGCATGCCTAAAGGGAAGGGGCTTTGTCATACAGCTAACAAACAGAAAGTGACATGCTGCGTGTCTGAACAGCATGAGGCACTGTAGTGTGAAGCCCTTCCTTGTGGTCACAGCTGTGCAACATGACAGCTCTCGTCAGAGAAAACAGGAAGAAATGGTGAGGCTTTAGAATGTGGGAATCTGTTACTCTGGTAGCTTCTTAGCAGTAAGAAAATACAAATTGTATTTGAAAATTACATTTTGGAGGATACAATTAATTAAGCAACTTAGGTAAACAAGTTATATTAAAGAAAAACTATTTGTCTAAAGAATCCCTTCAACAGAATTACTATTGAAGCTTAAGGAAGCTGGCTAATTATTACACAGCACATATTACTTAAAATGGTTAGAACTTATTAATATGGTGTATGTATCATTTTCATATACATAGTAAAAACATGTTTTGAAAGAAAGATCAATGTTTTACAAACTAACTGCAAAGAAGTAATGTAAGATTGCAATTAAAATCAAAAGAAAATAAATTCAATGTAGCTTTTAAAACATCAATTTGAATTTTAGCATTGCAATAGCAGCAATATCTGCTCCTCTCCAGCCCATATTAAGTGTCTATGTTGTAGAAGAGGATCTCCCTGGAGACTGTCCTGATAGGACTTTTTGTCTGCCTTTTTACCTGTAGTTGTCAATGAAGGCAAATATACAGATCTAGTAACAATACTGGGACAATAACTTGGGCACAACCTCCCCCACCTCTGTACATCTAACATGGGGTGGGGAGAAGACTCTCTGTTGCTTACAATGTAGGTATTAAATGCTGCAACAAATGTAAATCTTGCATACAGATTTTATTGCTAATCAATTAAATCCTTTTGTATGAGCAATACAGAGGTTCTTTAAAAAGTGTGGATCTGTAATAAAGGACCACTTTAGTGTTCTTATAAAAGGACTCTCTAAAAAAAGTTGACTAGGGGCTGATAAAAAAAAAAAAATTAATGCACAGCAAAAGTTTAACAATTATTGACTATTTGTAATCATGCCACAAGTCAATATGAGCTCCTTATCTTTACACCCCCTGATGTATTGTCTCTGGAGTGGGAGCTGCACAGAGGGGGATGCTCTTCAAATAGACATACTATACTTGCAGAATGATAGTGTGAGGTCACTAGAAAGCATATTTGTGTACATTGCTAGCAGCTCATGTTACACTACTGCCTGCTACTAATGTGCGTTTTACAGAGTGGTTTCAAAAGGTTTTCAATTGGTACTCACCCTGGGTGGCTCCCATTCCAGAGACAATACATCATTCAGATGGTGGGTAAATCGGGAGCTCATACAGCCTGGGGCATGACTTAAAAAAATAATTAATTGTGTAAATGTACAGTAAAGTGCTTAATAATAGGATGGTTAGGCAGAACTTTCTTATCAAGTTCTGCCTAACCATCCTTTAGAGAGCTCTTTATAAAACCTTACAATGGTCCTTTAAGGAATTTGTTAAAATGTATTTCTAATTGCTGTGAGGTTGAAAATGTTTGAATAATAAAGAAATGCCAATTCAAAGTTTAAATAAAATGTAGCTATAGGATTTGTGTGGGGCTTGTATACTTCAATTAAGTTGTGAGCTATACCATGTAGGGTGACTCAAGATGGGCAGGTCATAGCAGAGACATCGGATAAATACAACCTACCCCAGTACCTTTACAAGATTACCTTATGGATAAACACGACGAGAGACATAACAATATGACACTGGAAGATGATCTTCAGGTCAGAAGGTGCCTACCACATTCTGAGTAGCATCAGATAAATGAAGTGGTTGGGCCACAGTGGAGAAGACGCCCTGTTGTAGATGTGTCTGAAAGGGAAAAGAAAGTCCGCTGCTGCAAAGTACAATTCAGCTTAGGAACCTGAAAGTTAGAACTATGAACCAAGGCAGCAAGGATGTTGGCCAAATGAGATGACAAGAATAAACATCAATAATCTGGGAATTGGTGAACTCAAATGGACTGAAATGGTTCATTTCCTATCAGACAAGCACCAACACTTCTACTGTGGTAAAGAATCCTACAGGAGAATGGAGTAGCCCTCATAATCAGTCAAAAGATGGCCAAAGCAGTGCTAAGTTACAAACCAATAAATTACAGAATGATTTCAGTTTAAATTCAAAGCAAGTCATTTAACATCAGAGTGATCCAAGTCTATTCTCGAATCATGGACACCATTCAACACCTTATAGATATAACACCAAGAAAAGGTACTAATCTTATTATAGGAGACTGTAATGCTATATTAGGGAACCAAACAGTACTTGGATTAATGGGCTAGTTTTGGATTAATGGGCTAGTTTTGCATTGAAGTACAAAATGATTCAGATCGTCCAACCGCTATCTATTGTGCCAGAGACAACTCTACACATGGACACCACCAGATGGAAAATATAGAAATCAGATTGACTATATACTTTGTAAGATGGAGCTCTATAAAGTTAGCAAAAACAAGACATGGAACTGACTGTGGCTCAGATCACAAGTTTCTTATTGCAAAGTTCAAAGTAAAACTGAAGAAAAGAGGAAAATTATCAGACCAAGCAGATTAAATAAATATAAGTATTCCCTGTGAATATGCAGTGGAGGTAAAGAATAGATTTAAGTGACTAGACATAGTAGAGAGTATGCCTGAATTTGGACAAAAGTTTGTGACATTGTCGAGAAAACTAATAAGGTTTTCAAAATAGCCCAGGAAAGAAGGGAAGTGAATAGTAGTAGAGAAAATATTTCTCTAACTGAATGCAGAATTACAGAGGATAGTAAGGACAAAGAGACATTCTACAGTGAGCGATGTAAAGAAGATAACAGAATCGGAAAATTAAGACATCTCTTCAAAAAGAATTGGGATCTTATAAGAATCTTTCATGCCAAAATGGGCGTGATAAAAGATAAAAATGGTAAGGACTTAAAAGAAGCAGATCAGAAAAAGAAGAGGTGGCAGAAATACACAGTAGATCTATACAGGAAGGATCTTAACAGCAGTGATAACTTCAATAGGTTGTCCAATGAGCTGGAACATCTTGGAGTATGGAGTGAGATTGCCTCTAGGAAGTCTTGCTGATAACAAGTTTGCAGAAGTTGACGTAATCCCAGCTGAACTGTTGGAAATCCTGCAATCCATCACCAGAGACAGGACATTTGAACTGTCTGATGGGATTATCTAGCTGTCAACAGGATATTCAAAACTGTTAAGTGAGTTAACTAGTTTAGAAGGGAACTTTGAATGTGCTTAAGTTTGTGATGTAAATACCAGCCCACCCTGTGATAGGATTAACTCCCACACAACTGGTCATTGAAGTGCTGCAGAGGGCTTCTTGATTACAGGGAGAAAATGTAATCATGTTTGTGGGCTGAATCAAAGTTGTATTGTTCTGTTTGAAAATAAAGGGACTATATATCTGAGAGCTGTAGCTCTTCCTTGAGAAGACAAAGGGATTCCTCCCCTGCTCAGTTAGCTGACTCCACTGTTCCACATTTAAAGTGTTGCTGTGTTCCTGTATTCCTGCTCTTGTCCAGCATCATCCAAGAGGTTGAGTGCTACATGCCCCTCAGAAATCCAGAACTACAGCCTAGCCTGTTGGAGTTCCAGGGCATTTCTGGGTTGGGTTCTGTTGACAGGGGAGCAAGCCACCGGATTCAGCTGCCATAAATATATATCTGCTCCTGAGGCTGACAGGGTACTCCTAAAAACTCTTGTGTACCGATACTCCTAACTTGATCACAGTAAGAGGATCCTCGCTGGTGGCGGTTGGAGGCCACCTAAATGCTAGAGGGGTTTTGCTGTAACATTACACTGTACAATTTACTTGAATGTGACTGTTAGGGACAGCTCACTAGATACTGGTTATTTGGTAGAAAATCTTAGAGTGTCTACCAGATATTTAGATTACATATCACTTAAAAAAAGACCATTCTACAAGTAAATATATATTAAATTAAAGCCAGGAGAAAACTTGTAAAAACTATTTTGAATTAGGAGAAAACTACATGTTGATGCCACTGTTGGTCCCTAGAGGCATCCATAAGGCTTTGGTAGAGATTGTGTGTGAGAGAGGGGTATTTACATCTCTTCAGAAGCAGGACTTCAGGTTAGTGTTCTAAATGTGTGGGGAAAGGGGAAAGGTGTCAAATTCAAAAGCATCCAATTATATAAACAAATCCACCTCACCTTTCCCACTTCTCTGCTTCCCTACCTCTCCTTCCACTGAGAAATTAGAAACCAGACAACATGGGATATTCTAGAGATAAAGAGTCTTCAAAAATCCAGATTTTCGTTAAATGTTTTTATATTCCTGATATATCTGTAATGGTGTTATTTACTTACATACATAATAAAGATTTGCAACTTTTCTTGAAATACAGTTGTCTTTTAAATCAGGACACCCATGCTCTGTACTGTATAGGCAGAATAAATAGTAACACAGAACATGTATGTTATTTAAATTACTTTATACTTGTTTTGTATCAGTGACACCAGGCAAACCCTCCTCTTATTGTATTTTTTAAA
This sequence comes from Discoglossus pictus, assembly GCA_027410445.1. Classification (NCBI taxonomy): domain Eukaryota; kingdom Metazoa; phylum Chordata; class Amphibia; order Anura; family Alytidae; genus Discoglossus; species Discoglossus pictus. The sequence continues at coordinate 147,277,770 of CM050169.1, forward strand.
GAGTTGAAGAATGAATGTATCCAACTACAGCGTAATGAATTCCAATGAAATACAATGATGCCCAGTGGAATGCTATTTATTATCCCAGTTATTACCTCATTACTACTCTCATTACATGAAATAGGAATCTAACAGCTCTATTATATTCCCCCAACATGAGTACCTGTAGCCCGTAACGGAGTCCAATAGACTTACGGCTATTATTGTGGCCTCTTACAGCTACCCGCAAACAATATGCGGGTTACAGGCGGAAAAACCCTACGGGCGCAAAGCCTTTGATCTGCAAAGTTCGTAAAAGTTATGTTTGCAAAGCGCTATGAAATTGCTATGAATCCACTGGCGTTCAAACTCGTAACCCGCAAAGGGAGGGAAAAATATTACGGCCTCCAAATAGGACCCGCAAAGGGTTTACAGACAAGTTCTGAACACTGTACCAGACAATATAAACACACCGGTGGACTTTAAAATATGTGGAAAGCATGGAAAGGCATTACAATTACTTGTACAATAATCCCCCAATAAAAAATAGGCATTTAAAAAATATTTTATTTTATCATATGTTGGAATGGTCATGCATATGCCAATATGAAAACCATGCTGCAGCATGCATAAAGCAATTAAAGACACACTACCTGATTAAATAGCAATACAAAAACATGAAACTGATGCCATATTAACCCTTTCTCACTCACAGAGGCTCTAATGTGTATCCTGGAATTTATATATGATTGCATATACATCTCACTCATCACATCAGGAAAACAAATAGTGACCAAATTACACCGCCACATCACATATATCAAGTACCAGGGGAACATTTTATTGTTTGTTGTTCAGTCCTTCAGTCATGTCCAACTCTCTGTGACCCTATGGACTGCAGCACATTTAGATAAGTCTCTGCCTGTGCTGTTCCACAAGGTTTGCATGCCAAAGATACTGGAGTGGGTTGCCAGTTCCTTCTCTAGAGGACTGTGATTTGTCTGACCTCTCTGCTATGATCTGCCCACCTACAGTGGCCCTACATGGTATAGCTCACACCTTCATTCAGGTACACAAACCCCTTCACCACTACCACTTAGCAATCCACAAGGGGACCAGGGGAAAATACACCACACTAATGTAAATTGATAAATAGCAAAACTTAATGGGAGGTCACCAAATGGGAAGGTGTATACATCTTGGCACATGGCCACGAGCAATGGCCTGGGACTTTCCAGGATGGACGTGGAGGAGATTACCCCTGATGGCGATGAGTTGGCTGTTGCAGCCTCCATGTGTTTTTGCGCCCCCTCCTGATCAGTTAGAGTAGATTAGTGTGGTGTATGTTCCCCTGGTCCCCTTCGGGATTGCTAAGTGGTGAAGGGGCTTGTTTACTTCAATGAAGCTGTGAGCTATAGCATGTAGGGTCATTTTAGGTCGGCAGGCCATAGCAGAGAGGTCAGACAAATCACAGTCCACTAGAGAAGGAACTGGCAACCCACTCCAGTATCACCTGTCATATTCCTATCAGGCCCTCAGGGGAATGTTGATACTCCACAGTATCACAAATTGGATTTTGCATGTGTATTAACCCTTTATTATTATTATTATTATTATTATTATTATTATTATTATATATGATATATATTATTATATGATATCTAATGATATTATTACTATTATTATTATATGTATTGATCTATTGCATATATAGGAATGTGGCACAAATGTGATGTATGTGGATTTCCCGTAACCCCAACCATTGAAAACACACTGACACAGTGAGAATGGTATAACAAAGCTTTATTTCATACACAGAGCACAATCTGAAATGGACAAGACTGTGCAATAATATCATGGGTGTGGTGTGGGCAGATCCCAGGAGAGCAGGAGGCTTGTGGGAAAAAGGGTATACCTAAATGGGGTAATGTGATAGTCTAGAATAAGCATGATGCATAGCACCTACCAGGGTCCCATGTGGTCACTACACCATTGCAACCGGATTCAGATGAACAAAAGGATCATCACAAATCACTCCATGTAATTGAAGAAACCATTAATGTGCATAGCTTTATTGCCATCAGCCAATCACAATGGAATATACCCCCACGTACTGATTGGTGAAGAGATCTGCGCCTTCCCATTGGCTGTAATATTGATTGATATTAACAGTAGCCAATGAGAATGCGCAAATCCTTCACCAATCGTTACGTGAGGGTGTATTCCATTGTGATTGGCTATTGTCAGTGCAACCAGTCAGAATGTGCAGAGGCTCCAACCAATCACCCTGTGGGGGTGTATTCCATTGTGATTGTCTGAAGGCATCTGCGTCTTGTGATTGGTTTAAATAAAGATTGATAGGTGCATTATCCAATCAGAGTTGGATTTTAGGGTGTATCCCTTTCTGATTGACTCACACATTGGCGCCTCCTGAATTTGATAGACAGTGTTTTGAACCAATCAGAAGGCGCCATTGCTTATTTTCTTCCGAAAAATTCTCCTGGAGCCTCATTAGCGTTGGGGATGTCCGGGAGTGCGGATGTAAATATATATATATATATTTTTTTTTTTTTTACAGGCCGTGGCAGAAGAGGATTCGGAGGAGGCCGGAGACATCGCGGGGAGGTAAGTATAATGTAGATTATGTTTATTTTATTTTGATGTATGTGTATTAATGTTGTGTTTTTTTTAAAAGGTGCCGTGCCGGAGAAGGATTAAAAGAATGGCGGACGGGACATGCCGGAAAGGTGAGTATAATATTTAGAATGTATAGAATGTATAAAATGTATAGAATGTCTGTAATGTATAGAATGTCTATAATGTTTATTTTATAACTGTAAACGTGTTGCACTAATTTTTTTAAAAATGTTTTTCGTAGGTGGCTGATCCTAATTGACATCTGCAAAGGTAAGTGGTCTTAATTATTTTATTTTAGCTTAGATTTAGATTAGTTAATATATAGATAGCATTTATTGTATGTTAGCTAGGGGTATGCGTTTTATATAGATAGCATAGGATGTATTGTATATTAAATTGTGTTATTTATTTAGATAGATTAGGAATGTATTATTATATAGATGGGATATATATTAGATTATGCTATTTATTTAGATAGATTGGGTATGTATTATTAGATATATAGGATGTATATTAGATTATGGTATTTATTTAGATAGATTGAGAATGTATTATTATATAGATAGGATGTATATTAGATTATGCTATTTATTTAGATAGATTGGGTATGTATTATTAGATAGATAGGATGTATATTAGATTATGCTATTTATTTAGATAGATTGTGTGATGTATATTAGATAGTGTTGTATTGTATTGTAATTGTATGTAATTGTATTGTAATTCTATGTATTTGTATTCTATGTATTTCTTTTTCAGGTGTGTATTTTTTTTTTCTGTAGTGAGGGGGGGTTGTAATGTTTTTTTTTCTGTAATGTTCCTTTTTTTATTTTTTTTGTGACTTAGTTTTTTTTATTTCATGTAATGTAGTTTATTATTTTTTTTGTGACTTTAGGCTTTTTTATTTTCTGTAATTAGAGTGGTGGGGGTTAATAGGCGGTAGGTAGTGTAGATGTTAATAGGTTAGTGTAGAGGGTGTTTAGTTGATATTTAATGTTTTATTGGGGGGGTCTAGTGCAGTATAGTGTTTATACTTAGTGTCATGATGGTCCTTGAGGACCATCATGGCACTTATGTGGTTAACGTAGGGTTGTAACAGGCCCATAATGGTGTTAATATACCCTTATGGGACTGATGGGGTTAAATAGAGGCTTATGGAGGTCTGTATTGCCCCCCATGAAAGACAGGGTTAATGAAGGGCTCATGGGGGTCTGTATTGACCCCCATGAGTGACAGGCTTAATGAAGGGCTTATGGGGGTCTCTATTGACCCCCATGAGTGACAGGGTTGATGAGGGTTTTATGGGGGTCCGTATTGACGCCTATGATTGACAGGATGACAGTGTTAAGGTTTTTTTCTTTTACAACAGGTCCTTTAAGGACCTTTACGGTCCTTTAAAGACCTGTAACGCAGGAATTTTGAATTTTGATTGGAGCAATCGGGACCCCCACTGCGATGGTTAATGTGGGGTTAATGCAGGGCTCGGAGCTTATCTCGGATCCCCTGCGGTTAATCCGGGTTTCCGAGCTTATCTCGGATCCCTTCTTGGATAAGTTGTAGGTGGCTGTGCGGTCCTGGGTCTTTCAGCCTCGTTTTCATTTTTTTCGGTGGCCATTTTTTCTTTCGTGTGTGTGAACTCGGGAATTTGGACTTCAATGGAGGTGTAACTTCACTTTCAGAGGTCCTGGGTGCCCCCCCCCCCCTTGCTATGGGTAAGCTTTTTATGTCATTTTTGTGAGTATTTGGTGTGTTCTGACTGTTTGTAGGTGAGCGCAGTTCCGCCATTTTTCGTGCGTGTTGGTGTTTGTTACGTTAAGGTTGGTTCTGAGGTTAAGGCAGGTTTCCGAGGTGAGCCTCGTTTTCATTTTTGTCGGCGGCCATTTTTTCTCTCGCTTAGGGGATTTTCGTGTGTCTGAACTCGGGAATTTGGACTTAAATGGAGGTGTAACTTCACTTTCAGAGGTCCTGGGTGCCCCCCCCCTTGCTATGGGTAAGCTTTTTATGTTGTTTTTGTGAGTATTTGGTGTGTTTTCACTGTTTTTAGTGGCGCGCGGGTTGGCCGTTATAGTGGGATTCTTAGTGCGTGTGGGTGTCTGTTACGTTAAGGTTGCCTCATTCCCTAAGTCCCTTGCGAGGACCCGCATTGCAAATGCGGCCCCTCGCTTCGTGAGGACCCGCATTTGCGGAAGCGAGGGCCTCAGTTGCTGGCATGGAGCGCCTTCAACGCTCCATGCCAGCAACCGAGGCCCTCGGCCTCGTTGTGTGTGTAACCGGGTGTGAGGCGCCTTTGAGATTTTTTGTTTTTAAAAAGTTGTGTGTGTGTGTGTTAACACAGCCGACGTTGGAGCCGCCACCTCTGCAAATGCGGACCATCGCTTTGCGAGGATCCGCATTTGTGGGGACGTTACGTTGGGGTTTTTTTGGCTGGGAGGTTGGGTTTTTTTTGTTAAAAAAGTCGTGTGTGTGGTGTGTTTGCGTAACACAGCCGACGTTGGAGCCTCCACCTCCGCAAATGCGGACCCTCGATTCGCGAGGATACGCATTTGCAGGGACGTTGGGATGCTCCACCACCGCAAATGTGGCCCCTCGCTTTGCGAGGACCTGCATTTGCGGGGAACTGCGTCCCTCGCAAAGCTTGCAAGCGTTAGCAACAACTCGCATTCTCACAACTATATATGTGATAATAAGAGGCTTATGTCCCACTACGATATACTGCTATTGGATCGTAACGGCCGATAGCATGTCGGGCAGCCCCTTAACAGTTTGCGTACACAGAAAGGGTTTACGGGCTTGCGGCTCCGGCCCATTGGTCGCGGCATGGTTGAATGTAACAGCTCTGTAACTCCACAGGATTTCAAGCCTGCAGGCCCGATGCCGCTACGGGCTTAGAATTTAATATGGCCGTAAGTCTATAACATCTGGCCAGAGAATTGTTGCCTCCAATACACAGATGAAGTGTTAATAAGGGAGATATTGAAAAGCTGGCTTGGTAAACGCTGCACTTGTGAAGCCCTCCTCTCCATGGTTGCAAACACATTTTTTCCTGCCATATTTTGTAACAAATTCTACATAAATGCTACATCACTATTTCCTTAATAAACTGGAACAAGAAACAGCCAGTCAGCTGTTATATGTTTACATTATTCAAAAATACCTTGAACATATGTGGAGTTCACCCATGGTCACAGTCCAATTCTTTTGGAGTATTGGGCTGTCATCTAGTCAAAAAAATATTCTTCCAGCAATTTGTAAAACTAATTGTATATATCTTCCAGGAATTTACAAGTTAAAAGACCAGTGTAGATTTGAAAGACTTTACATATTTGAGAATTATGTAACAAACGAACAATATTAGTTAGCTGTATAAAATGAGCACAAACCCCTTTTTTGAAGAAACTTTAACATTTTTTATTAAATTTTTTATTAGATTTCTCCAGAGTGTATACTGTATAATAACCATCAGGAACAAAGAGAAATAGAGCATGACAGTATTAAAGAAGTAAGCAAGTTCCGCTATTTTTTGGTCATGACACATGTCATGACCTGCTTCTTCAATAGGCCTTGATAAGAACTTAGTGCAGACCTACCCCAGTAGGACCGTGTAGTTCATATCACCTCTGGCACAAACGATGGCTTCAGGATAGAGGCAATGTCCAGGAATATGTGCAGATGATAATGAAGACAGGATATCAGTGGTCCCAGCCCAGGAGCACTCCCGACGCAGGATACAGGCACACAATAAATAGTTCCACACTTTGTTTATATGGAAAAATCAGAACTCTCTTTATTCAGAACTAGCAACATATATACAGTATCCTGGCTACAGGCTGGCCAATCACAGTAAGCCCCATCCTTGGGTACATAGAAGAGAGACCAATTCGCAATAGCCTGCCCCTGATTCACTGGGAGACCCTGTACATCTAGTGATGTCAGATTCTCTCTGCAGTGGGTCATGTAGATAACTGCTCAAGTGCCCTTATCTGGTGATGAACTCAAGATAATTTCTCCTTTGTGTAGGAGCATCTGGCTCTGTGATCTAACTCAAATCCTGTGTATGTGTGTGATATCAGAACTAGGTTTCATCTGCCTTGCATCCTTGGTGGCTGTAGAAACTCTTGAGATAAACTCACCAGCTACTTAAGCTACATGACAAGTGTTTGCTTAAGGCTCCTGAAGAGCAGATATCTGACTTGAATGTTGTTTATCAAGGCCTGTATTTGTGAGGATGCAGTTTTCTGCAGTTAAACTTATGTGCAGAGCATTTTACTTTAATTCTTCAAATATTCTCCTGTTCTATATCATATGTTCCCTCTATAGCATATTATAACTAGGATAAAACATAACAATGTACAAGCAACATATAACCAAACAACAATAATACGTCAATACCATGCAACAATGCACTCTTGGCCATATTCATAATTAATGGTAATATTATAGTCACTAAACATTGCAGTCATGTAACAGACATACCATAGAATGCCTTTGTATTACAGCATCAATGCAGTCCTCCTAACGTCCACAATGAGAGATATACCTTGGCCACTCATAGCTTATATATCAACAATTCCAGTTATCTCTGCCCTATAGATTGAAGATGTGAAGATCAGCTGTAGCCAATATAATTATGCCTAACAGGGGCTGCAGATTCAAATTCAAACCATAAGGCTAAAGAGAATGACCTAAGACCTAACACTGCTGGGACTTCACTGCAAATGTCCAGTCATTTTCTTGATAACTGACAATGTCATATACCAAAAGCATAATTTGATCTTTTTACTAAGTATCCTGATGTAAAACTTCCAACTGAGAAAAACAATTCTCTCCCACAACCTCTCTGTCGCAGCATTAGTCCACTCATGAATATAAAATGTTAGACCCTCTCCCTCTAGTGAGCAAAACCATGGCTCTCATGGGAAATCCAGAACTGAAAAAACAATTTAAAGGGATATATAAAGTTCATGGATTATGAATGCTTCTGATAGAGGAGAATTAGTAGTGTATGAAAACTATATTTTTGCAAGAAAATATCCCAAAATAAACATTAATTAGATTACCTTGAAGTTAGCAAAATGTCCTATGGTTTTTGGCAGTTGCATTTGATCCCACCAAAATTAGCATAACATTCAAATTCAGAGTCAGGCCAATACATTGTATCATTCTTCACCTTCCTCAGCACTTCCTCGTTCTGTTTTAGAGACACTGCACAAAATGTCTCACTCGGGATTTAACTGCACATATTACTAAATGCTGCAAAAAATAAAATAGTCTTTGCTCACTCACCTCTCACACTCACTCACCTACCTCTCACTCACTCACTCCATCCAGTCCACACTCCACACTCACTCCACCCACTTCACACTCCCTCCCTTCATACACACTCACTCCACACACACTCTTCACATTTACTCCACTCACACACTCACCTATACTCACGCACTCCACACTCACTCACCCCACACTCAATCCACCCACACTCACTCCACCCATACTCACTTCACCCATACTCACTTCACACACTTCACACTCTCTCCACTCACACGCACTCACTCCACCCACACTCACCCCACCCACACTCAATCCATTCACACTTACGCACTGACTCCACACTCACTCACTCCACCTATACTCACTCCACCCACACTCACTCACTCATTCCACCCATACTCACCTACCAGAAAGGTCAAATTGGATACCTTGCTGTATTTCCTGTGGGTACCCGGCTTATGTAAGCTTCCTGTGGGTGTGAACAGCTGGATTTTACTTTTGGGAAATAACTTTGTAAGTACACTGAACTTATCTATATAACACATCTGTTTCTGATAATCACTGTCTGTTTCTTACCAAACATTTGAAACCCAGGAAACTTACATATCCCTTAAATTACTATCATAACTAGAAATTTAGTAAGTTTAGTAGCACATTTGTTCTGGAATATTGTATTTAAACAGTAACTGGGTAATTAGTCCCTGAGAGAGGAGGATTACCAATGTCATATGTGTGATAATGAGATAAAACCTTTGAACGCAACGGCAGAAATAGGGAACTTTGAACAATTGTGAATCAAATTAGCCACTTTTTTGTTTACATTTACTATATATTGCTGCATTACACTAATCTAATGAGTTATACTGGACATTAAGCAAAGCCTTTGTTAAAGCTTATAATTAAATTCTAAAAAGATTGGGAAGCTTTCAGTCTATGAATGAAGGTGCATTGCAATAAATCAAAGTATAGGGTCTGACTTTCTGATACTTAATTTTTGAAACGTGATTGTGCATAGAAAGTTCAGTCTTGCCTGGCTTAAGCTCTTCTTACTAGATTGGAGCCTGGGGATGTGTGCATACCATTTCCATAAGTAGAGAAAGGGGTGGGGAGTTATTATATCACTGGAGTTCAAACTCAGATACTGTAGATGAAGCTTATGTTTCACGTTCTATACCAGGCCTGTTAAATTCTGTACCTTGAATACTGAAATAACAACAATTTATTAGGATATCTTTTTTGAGTGAGGACAGGTTCATCCGTTGCTCAATTACTTTAATGTACTTACCTCTGCAGACACAGACATATACTGAAAATACGTAGAAGATCTGTGAGCCAATTCAACTACAGGACATGATAGTGTTTCTCATAAAAGAACTTGTCTTGGGCACATGACAGCATATACTCCAACATATCAAGAAGGGCGTTTGTATTCTTATTAAATATAAAACAAAAGCAAAACAACAAGAACGAACAACACCTGAAGTAGGTTTGATCTATAGGCCTGGCAACCTTTTCAGAGAGCAGCCTCTTTTGCCTCACTTGTGCCATTCATGGGGAGAAATATCCTGTAGTATATCAGTCTGGTCTCTATCAAAAGTACCAGCAGCACCAAAATACCAGGCACTTCTACCCTGAACAGGAGAAACCACAAACCCCAGACGTACATTTCGGCATCTTTTGGGTCTTGTCTGTGAGGTGTAGCTACACTCCCTAAATATAAAACATAGACAACACATTGGAAGCCCTTGTTCCTGTATCAGATTATTCAGGAATATATATATGGCCAGCAACCCAATGCATATTGTTCTTCATAATGGTAGGTGAAATCTCACATCATAAAGTTAATACTTATCTTAAAGTGATATAATATAAGCCATATGTGATAATATACTTGCATAATTTTAATTGGTACACCTGGGATTTAGTCACACCGATATGAAGTATCAAGTATATTTTTTCTGTAGTGCTTGTCATCAATTAAGATGCAATCAATGGACGAAAGCATTGGATATTAAATATCTTTGATCTGAAGATTTGGAGATTATAAGGAATCTGCAACAAGCTGTCCTTGCTGTTAGGGTCATTGCCATGGTAACAAGAGCGTTTGATCTCACTTGGCCTCTACCTGCCAGAAAAATGTTTAGTTAATGAATAAAAAGCTCTACTTGGCGTTTCTACCTCTTTGCCCAGTTGGATAAATAGTGAAGTCTTTGCTTTATCCAAATATTTAATCCTAGGGTAAAAAAGGCAGCTCTCTCCTGGATGCTGGACCTGTTTTAGGGCCTGGTCATGATATTATTGTGGTTTGTATTAATACCTTGTTGTGCACCATCTACAAGGAGAAGTGTGAGAGTACAGAAGGAGGATAGAATAATTTAATATTTATTTATACACTAGCGAATTGCCGTCAAAAAATGACGGCAATGAAATTGTAAGGTAGCTAATGCTGTTTGGTGTGTAATAATGAAATATGTAATACATTGAATAAATGAATATACTTTACCTATTTTGAAGCATTGTGTTGAAGAGCTGGCAATCTGTGTTGATGTTGCAGCATTAGTGGTGTGGAGCTGCTGTGTAAGCGTGGTGAATGTGTGCAGTGTAATACTGTGCGTGCGCGAGACGAAACCGTTAGCGTAGTTGTGTACTTCCGCATTGGCCTAAAATGGCGGGTAATGTGTGGTATGCGTTTTCACGGATTATCCGTAGGTCTTTTGTGGTGTTTTGCGAGTTTCTTGTGGTGTTTTGCGAGTTTGTTGTGGTGTTTTCCGTGTTTAGAGTGCTGTAGCCTCATTTTCGTTTTGTTCGTCGGCCATTTTTTCTCTCGCTTAGCGATTTTATTAGTGTCTAAACTATTTTAGTTTGATTTAAATGAAGGTGTAAGTTGTTTTTTTGAGGTCCTGGATGGTTTCTCTTGCTGTAGGTAAGCTTTTTATGTACAGTATGTGCTGTGTGTATTTATTGTGTTTGAAATGTTTTTATGTTCGCATGTTGCGTCCGATTTTTGTGAGGTCGTAATGTGTGCTAACGTGTCTCGTATGGTGTTTGCGTGTGTAGCCATGTTTTCGTTTTGTTCGGCGGCCATTTTTTCTGTCGCTTAGCAAATTTTTTAGTGTGTAAACTCTTTTATTTTGAGTGAAATCAAGGTGTAAGTTGTTTTTTTGAGGTTCTGGATGCTCCCTGTTGCTGTAGGTAAGTTTTTTATGTATGTGCTGTGTGTATTTATTGTGTTTTGAATTTTGTAATGTTCGCGAGTTGCCTCCGAGTGTTGCAAGGTCGTAATGTGTGTTAACGTGTGTCGTATGTTGTTTGCGTTGCGAGGTAAAGTTTGCGAGGGTCGTAATTGGTGTGTAGGGTTGTTTGCGTTGCGATGTAAAGTTTGCGAGGGTTGCAGTTGCAGGCATAGAGCGCCGCAACTGAGGGCCGCGGCACGCTGTGCGAGCCGCTGCCCTCGGTACGTCATATCACATATATAGTTGTGAGCAAGCGTGAGCAACGGCCCACATGCTCACAACTATATATGTGATATGACTCTTAGGTGTCGGAGTGAACATACTTATGTCAACCACCAGAATCAATATACTGTACACATTTCACTCACACATACATACACTTCGCACTTAGATAACATTGCTGAACATCAGCATCTAAATAAAGTTAAAAAAAAATGTAAATGAGTTTTATTTTACTGTTCCTAGTATAGAGGCTATGATAAGGGTTTACCTCTGTAGCTCAGTCTGAATAGTGGTACTATAGACAGAACGTGTACCTGGAAGAAGTGGTAAAGGTGGTATATAAAAATAGCTTGGAGTGATGGAATCAGGGGCTTATTTAGGTTTTACTCTGACCTAGAGCCACACAGATTGTGTGCCCCATGACACAGTTACTACTCTTCCTTTCACCTTGCTATATCCCAGTCATTCAACTAATACAACGGTATATATATATATAAAATTGTACATGAAAGTTTGTCTTATGTATACATACAGAGTGTCTGCAAAAAAGTCAGTTATATTTATAGATAGAAATGTCACTACAAACAGGTAGCGCTGTGGATATCGCACTTCTTGCTATTCCGTACTACGGCACCAGCAACTTCAGATAGCTGGTCACTGAACCACGGGGGGGAGCAGAGACTGATCTTCATAGATAACCTAGCACAGATTTATCAAAGGTTGAATGTTCTTTTTGCATACTGATTTGCCTTAGTTCACCTCAAAACGCCATCAGTTTTCAGCATTGATTTGAATTGACATTGAATTGATCAAATATTATTGAATTCACTAATAGAGAAGGTCTGCAGTACATAGCATATTTGGAAATGGTTTGTCCAATGGAAAGCATATTACATAATAGAAAAAGGGCAATTTTTTCGCATATTAATGTATGTAGTTTATCATATAAATGTATATGTATAGTAATTCAATAGTCATAGCTTGGCAGTGATAATAATAACAGAACATATTAATGTTAATAATACTAATTTAATTGTGTAACAACAACATAATACAAATAACAATGATAATATAATATATAATATTAATATTATATATATATATATATATATATATATATATATATATATATATATATATATATATATATATAGTGGATATAAAAAGTCTATACACCCCTGTTAAAATGTCAGGTTTCTGTGCTGTAAAAAAATGAGACAAAGATAAATCATTTCAGAACTTTTTCCACCTTTAATGTGACCTATAAACTGTACAACTCAATTGAAAAACAAACTGAAATCTTTTAGGTAGAGGGAAGAAAAAATATAAAAATAAAATAATATGGTTGCATAAGTATGCACACCCCTAAACTAATACTTTGTTGAAGCACCTTTTGATTTTATTACAGCACTCAGTCTTTTTGGGTATGAGTCTATCAGCATGGCACATTTTGACTTGGCAAGATTTGCCCACTCTTCTTTGCAAAAACACTCCAAATCTGTCAGATTGCAAGGGGATCTCCTGTGCACAGCCCTCTTCAGATCACCCCACAGATTTTCAATCGGATTCAGGTCTGGGCTCTGGCTGGGCCATTACAAAACTTTAATCTTCTTCTGGTGAAGCCATTCCTTTGTTGATTTGGATGTATGCTTTGGGTCGTTGTCATGCTGAAAGATGAAGTTCCTCTTCATGTTCAGCTTTCTAGCAGAAGCCTGAAGGTTTTGTGCCCATATTGACTGGTATTTGGAACGGTTCATAATTCCCTCTATCTTAACTAAGGCCCCAGTTCCAGCTGAAGAAAAACAGCCCAAAGCATGATGCTGCCACCACCATGCTTCATTGTGGGTATGGTGTTCTTTTGGTGATGTGCAGTGTTGTTTTTGCGCCAAACAAGTCTTTTGGAATTATGGCCAAAAAGTTCAACCTTGGTTACATCAGACCATAACACCTTTTCCCACATACTTTTGGGAGACTTCAGATGTGTTTTTGCAAAATGTAGCCTGGCTTGGATGTTTTTTTCCGTAAGAAATGGCTTTCGTCTTGTCACTCTACCCCATAGCCCAGACATATGAAGAATACGGGCGATTGTTGTCACATGTACCACACAGCCAGTACTTGCCAGATATTCCTGCAGCTCCTTTAATGTTGATGTAGGCCTCTTGGTAGCCTCCCAGACCAGTTTTCTTCTCGTCTTTGCATCAGTTTTGGAGGTAGCTCTAGTTCTTGGTAATGTCACTGTGTCTAATGCCTTGGAAATTCTTTTCTACCCTTCTCCTGACTGATACCTTTTAACAATGAGATCCCTCTGATGCTTTGGAAGCTCTCTGTGGACCATGGCTTTTGCTGTGGGATGCGACTAAGAAAATTTCAGGAAAGACCAACTAGAGCAGCTGAACTTTATTTGGGGTTAATCAGCGGTACTTTAAATGATGGCAGATGTTTGCTGACTCCTATTTAACAAGATTTGGAATGTGATTGCTTAATTCTGAACACAGCTACATCCCCAGTTTTAAGAGGGTGTGCAGACTTATGCAACCACATTATTTTTATTTTTTATTTTTCTTCCCTCCACCTAAAAGATTTCAGTTTGTTTTTCAATTGAGTTGTACAGTTTATAGGTCACATTAAAGGTGGAAAAAGTTCTGAAATGACTTATCTTTGTCTCATTTTTTTACAGCACAGGAACCTGACATTTTAGCAGGGGTGTGTAGACTTTTTATATCCACTGTATATATATATATATATATATATATATATATATATAATTACAGTTTTTTTATAAAGTGCTAACATATTCCGTAAGGTGTACAGAGGTTAAGTATAAAGAATATATATATATATATATATATATATATATATATATATATATATATATATATATATATATATATATATATATATACATTGTAATTATTATTATATTATAAAATTAATTAGTATTAATATTATTATCTATTAATATTTTTTATTATTCCTAATGTTATTAATGCTGTTTTTATTATCATTAAAATTACTTTTACATCTTTACATTTTTCATATTCTTTGACACTATCTCTAACATATATGCCGTGGCGTAAGAAGGGGGGGGGGGGGTGCGGGGGTGGAGCGCCCCAGGTGTCACCTCTTTGGGGGTGGCAAAAATGCACCCTCCTGCCTTCCACCACACGTGACACATTCCCCTGCTCATGCTCCCTGCTCTCTGCTTGTGTCTGCTGGCAGGGGGAGGAGCCAGCAGAGGGAAGAGCCAGCAGACCGGCATCACTGAGCAGGAGCAGAAGGTAAGTGAGAGGGGAGAGGCATGGAGGGATAGAAAGGCATGTGGGGAGAGAAGTAGACATAGAGGAAGGGAGAGGCCTTGGGGGGAGAGGAGACATGGAGGGAGAGGGGTAGAGGGAGGCATAAGGGAAAAGGAAACATAGAGGGAGGGAGAGGTATGGAGGGAGGGAGAGGCATGGGGAAGAGGGGCAAAGGGGAAAAAGGGAGACACATGAAGGGAGAAATGGAAGGGGAGACATGGAGCGAGAGGTAGAGACATGGGGGAGAGGGGGAGACATGGGGAGGGAGAGGCATGGGAGAGGGAGAGGCATGGGGGGAAAGAAGGAGACATGGAGGAAGGGAGAGGCATGGGGGAGAGAAGGAGACATGAATGGAGAGGCATGGGGAAGAGAGGCAAAGTGGAAAAGGGAGACGCATGGAGGGAGAAAGGGAAGGGGAGACATGGAGGGAGAGGGGGAAGCATGGGGGAGAGGGGGAGATATGGGGGGAGAGAAGGAGACGTGGAGGGAGGGAGAGGCATGAGGGAGAGAAGGAGGGAGAGGCATGGGGGAGAGAATGAGACATGGAGGGAGAGAAAGGCATGGGGAAGAGAGGCAAAGGGGGAAAAGGGTGACACATGGAGGGAGAAAGGGAAGGGGGAGACATGGAGGGAGAGGCGGAAACATGGGAGGAGAGAGGGAGACATGGGGGAGACATGGGGAAGAGGGAGACATGGATGTAAAGGAAGAGGCATGGGGGAGAGAGGCAAGGGGAAAAAGGGAGACACATGAAGGGAGAAAGGGAAGGGGAGACATGAAGGGAGAGGTGGAGACATGGGGAGTGAGAGGCATGGGAGAGGGAGAGGCATGGGGGAAAGAAGGAGACATGGAGGAAGGGAGAGGCATGGGGGAGAGAAGGAGACATGGATGGAGACTCATGGGGAAGAGAGGCAAAGTGGAAAAGGGAGACACATGGAGGGAGAAATGGAAGGGGGAGGCATGGAGGGAGAGGGGGAAACATGGGGGGAGAGGGAAGCATGGAGGGAGAAGGGGAGACATGGGAGGGAGAAGGAGACATGGAGGAAGGAGAGGCATGGAGGAAGGAGAGGCATGGGCAGAGGAGACATGGAGGGAGAGGCATGGGGGAGGGAGAGGCATGGGGAGAGAAGGAGACTTGGAGGGAGGGGGAGGCATGGGGAAGAAAAGGGCAATGAGGAAAAAGGGAGACATGTAAAGGAAGAAAGGGAAGGGGAGACATGGAGGGAGAGGGTGAAACATGGAGGAGAGGGAAGCATGGGGGAGAGAAGGAGAAAGCGAAAAGGGAGGGGAATAGGGAAAGAGATATGAAGAGAAAGGGAGAGAAAGAGGGGGAGAAGAGAGTGAAAGAGAGGGGAGATATAGAGAAGGGGGAGTGTGAGAGAGAAGGGGATATATATATATATATATATATATATATATTTAGTCTTGACTTGATAAAAAGAGGCATTATCTCTCGAAAGCTCGTCTTTTTATTATGAATACGTTTGTCCAATAAGAAAGGTATCACTATTCACTGCAATACTCTTGATTATTCAACTGGATTACTGGACATTCACAGCTACCTCACTCTTTATAAATATATATATATATATATATATATATATATATATACACACATATATTTTTATATATATATATATATATATATATATACACACACATATATTTTTATATATATATATATATATATATATATATATTTGTCTGGGGGGGTGGCAAAAGCTCTAGCTACGCCACTGCATATATGCATTGCTCTATTTCATTACTGCAGTTTAAGAAAAGAAAAGAACGTAAATGTGTTAAAGAATATTATTGCTGACACATCTATAGAATTGCGCCACCCATTATGCTTTTGAACTAAATGCACACATTTTCTATCATATTGAATTCCGTTTAGCTACTATCGCTGCTTGAGAATTACTGCTTTGCATATAGGGTGGTGTATTGTCTGCTGAAAATAATTTCTATTCCGATATGCTGCGTGATACATCTGGTGAAAATATCAGAATTGCACAACACAGCTTAAGAGTGGCTATATTTGTACTATTCACAAAACATTTTGCAACAAATCACAGGTTTAATAGACAAGTACTGCATTCTTTAATGAGATAAGTTATTTCAAAACATCCTTTAGATGGAGTAGCAAATTTATAGGCCTTCAATGCCAGAACACACATTATTATATGCCAGCTGAGTTGTTATAGTTGCAAAAAGATGTAAATGCTACAAGATAAATAGATAGATAGATAGATAGATAGATAGATAGATAGATATTAGCAAACACTATAACGTATACTAAAAGGTATTCTGGATAACTGAGACAGAAGAGCCTGTGTCTAGAATGACAGAGATATAATACTGGCCCTGTGTATATTAGATTGTAAAATTATCATGACATAACATTGCAATACATTAATTTGACTTTACTGCCAATATGAGAACATGTTTAAATAAGTATTTTCTTGGTTTATATCTTATTAACATATTAAAACAGTGTTGGGTGATTCAAGTATCTTTCAAGGGTTCCTGATATATGAGTAGACACATAGTATAACACATCAATATGTTGCAGTCATCTCCAATCTTGCTTGGATTATGAGGCATTTAGCAGTCAAAATACAGCTATTTTTTGGGTCGCTCTACTGTGAAATGTCAAATTGAGATTTATTCCTCCTGTTGCTGAGCCAGTCAGCTGGAAGGAGACTGTGCTGGTTTCCTTGATCCCCCCACACTCGCCCCAACTCACTCCCAGCCCAAACCTACAGTCTGTGAAAGATGAGAACATTTGGCTCCAATTAGGAGGATATTTGGCACTCGTAGACTAACACAGAGCCTGGATTTCTTAAAGCACAGTGAGAGAAAAAGAGGAGAGTCAGTGGGAGTTAAGAGAGGGGAAGGATGGAGAGACAGAAGAGGAAAGCTCACATCATACTAAAATCTAGTTAATGCAATGCTTTAGTATTATAGACCAAAATAAAATAGTGTAAAATAGAACAAATATATAGAAATAGAAATATAGAAGGAAGAAGCGTAGCTGGAAATAGTGCAATAAAAAGTGTATAAAAAGGAAGAAGCTAATACGAATAAACAGCTGGTTAACATGCAGGTAGTTTTCTCAAGTGTCAGGTTAACACACTACTGATAGTGAGATAAGATTCAGGACAGCTGCTGCACACTGTAAGGTATTTTCTTAGTTATTTTCCTGACAGTCGGAAGATTCTCTAGGAAGGTCAGTATGGAAATGCAAGGGGATGACACTGGAATCTACAATAGGAGGACCCAATGTTCATTGGTGTTTATTGGACTTTTTGCTGGGGTGGTGTTGGTGGCTGGACTACTCTCTACTTCTAATGTAGTATCCTTGAAGACACAGGTAAGAGTTAACACCAGGTCATATTCTTGCTAAGACTTGTTTTAAGACATAGTAATGGTGTTTGCATTTTACTTTAGTATGTATCTATGTAAACAGTGAAATGGCCACTGAAATTTCATGTTTATAGTATGCATTAAGAACTAATCATGACATTTTATATACATAATATTATCAATAAATACAGCTTTCATTTATTAACCAGTTATATGCATGTGCCATGTGATATATAATATTTTGCATGAAAGCTTGCAATCCAGTGTAGAAACTCTTTCAATGTAATGTAATGGAATATGTTTTTTATGCATTGAAGATTCATTCAATGCATTAAAGAAATTGCATATAATAGTTCGTGAATTAATGGCTTTGTTTATCAATTATTTTCTAAAAAATGTTGCATCTTTTCACAACTAGTTCATTAAAACAATACCTTTTAAATAAAAGGCTTTATGACTCTAATATAGAGTCAGCACCAAAACAAAACCATGCTCTATATATATCACTAATAATAAAAATATTGTTATACTATGCAGCATACTCACTAAGGATTGAGGTATAGTTCCACTTTGAAACAAAGGCTCTGGGGAATAACATAGTACATTTCTTGGCTCAGCAAATTCATTCCAGATTAAATGGATGTTACATTGTTTAAAGAATAAAATACTTCTAAAGCAGCAGCTTGTATATTTATATTAATATGATGTATTTGACTGTATATACTTAAAAGGTATATATTTGATAATATAATTTTTACATTTAGTGGAATTTTTATGGACTATTGGTCATGAAAGGGTCAATCCAAAGAGACTCTAATGGATGCAATCTCCATGTCTTGAAAGCACAGCCACAGGTTGTACTTTGGTTCTTATAGGCACAGTCTGCACTTTAACCCTTATAGGTACTGGCTGCACTTTGATTCTTATAGGTAAAGCCTACACTTGGGCTCTTGTAGACATAAGGCTGCACTTTGATTCTTGCAGGCACATACTGCTCTTGGGCTCTTGCAGGCACTAACTACGCTACGCCATAGTACAGAACTTTATTCCACTTTTTAATTTTAGAGGAATTTGGATTGTCTATTGGTCATGAAAGGCTCAATCCAAGGGGACTCTAATGGCTGCAATCTCAATGTCTTGAAAGCACAGGCACAGTTTGCACTTTAGTTCTTATAGGCACAGTCTGCACTTTGGCCCTTATAGGTACCGGCTGCACTTTGATTCTTATAGGTAAGTTTGCACTTGGGCTCTTATAGACATAAGGCTACACTTTGATTCTTGCAGGCACATACTGCTCTTGGGCTCTTGCAGGCACTACGTACAGAACTTTATTCCACTTTTTAATTTAGAGGAATTTGGATGGACTATTGGTCATGAAAGGGTCAATCCAAAGAGACTCTAATAGCTGCAATCTCCATGTCTGCTTCCTGCCATTACATTATGTAATATCCCTGTGAGTGAGTTGCTGGAGAACGCCAGGCCGCGGGTCACATGTTTATTCCATGAGTTAGATTTGCTCCAGTTCTTGTCTTCACAACGAATAATATACATTTATCCATCTGGTAAATCATGTTGTTATATGTCCCTTGGTGCACTGCTGCAGGAATACTTTTACAAAGTGATTTTTCAATGAATTTTGCCTTCTAGCTCAGGCAGAGAAGCAGCCGCACTTTTTTTTTTTTTTGCACTGAAAAAATTGTTAAAACTTAAAGCTTCAGCTGTTCGCAAGGAATGTTTGCCTAAGGGTGCCTCAGATGTAAATCCAGCCCTGAGCACAGTATTCCCAATCCTATCCTCAAGGACCACCAGCACTGATAAATTCAATATCTATTTAAATGATGATACCCTAAATTCAGCACACAGATCTTTGCTGTGCTGGAGTCCAGAGACATGCTGAGTCACGTCTCTCTCTAGAAAAATCTTCCATTATTATAACTGCTGCAACTTTGGGAAAAATTCCAAGCATTCAGTAATCACGATACAGCCAGATTAAATCATGTGTTTCAGAGGTAGACACAATTCCAGGAAATGGGATTTGACAATGGCTAGTCCAGTACAGAAGATATTTATTCATTTTCTTGTGATAACATAATTTGAGTTACTTTTATTTGTTGATTCATTTTAAACTCAAAAGCATAGACTTTACTGTTGAAAATGGTACCAGTGGTTATGGGTGCAAATGTAAATGCCCATAGTATGAAATTGGAATGGAGAGATTGTTTCGGCATTCTCCAAGACACCACAGTTTAGTATACCTGGCCCTATATCTAATATCCATCATTATTATATTGGGGCAACCCAAAGATATCAGAGAGTTTCTTTTACAAAGATTTGTGCGCACATTCCCAGTTGCCTAAAATGACTTTTATTAACTGATTAATAAACAATAGCAGTTTAGCAGATTAACTGGAGGCTACAATGTATAACATGTATTATCCATAGGCATCTAAAATGGAAGAAGGGGTCAAGAGGGGCTAGATACCACCCCCATGTTTTGGACACTATAATGTAACACGGTCTGCACACCTTGATCTAGAAAAACTGACCCAGATCCTAGAGATAATATAAAATAATTTGCATTCTGCTTTCCTCTATTTATTATTATTATCCTTTATTTGCAACACGCCAACATATTCTGTAGCTCTATACAGGGGTTAGGTACAAGTATAAACAATTCCCCCACAATGAAAATAATGGAAGACTGTTATTGAGCTTTCAATCAGATATACACAGTGTTTTTCCTAAAGCACCTTCAATATTGAAAACTCGCAAACTTACAATCTAAGTTCTATGTTCTGAGATAAGCAACAGAGATCACCAACAATGTTGCAAAATTCTTTCTCTGTGCAAGCAGGAGCCAAATTAGTTCTTAGTGGAAAAATTCTTTAGACCTATCCTGTTATATGTACCCACGGGAAGCGCTGGGAAGTGTGCCGCTGATGTCCCGATCTAGCTCTGTCTAAGTGCCCGGTAAGTGGTTAGGGGTTTTCCGGTTAGGGTTAGAGGGCTAGGGGGATAAGGGTTAGGCACGGTAAGTGGTGTAGGGCGTTAGGGTTAAGGGCTTAGGGTTAGGAAGTGAGATTTAGGGGGTTAGGGACTTAAGGTTAGGGGCTTAGGGTTAGGAAGTGAGGTTTAGGGGGTTAGGGTAAGAGGGTTAGGAACTGAGGTTTAGGGGGTTAGGGTAAGAGGGTTAGGGGCTTAGGGTTAGGAACTGAGGTTTAGGGGGTTAGAATTAGGGTAAGTTAGGTTAAGGGGCTTAGGGTTAGGGTTAGAGGGTTAATGGTTTGCAGGGTACTAGTACATCGGGACGAGAGCACACCCAGCACCAGGAGGCTTCCCGTGCGTACATATAACAGGATAGATCCAATTCTTCTTATTTTCCTACACATAAAAAGTTAGGGAAATCACCTGCTTGATGAGACATTGTAGTGTGATTAGTTTTATTATGGGGATATGAACAGGTAGATTGGTTCTAAAAGCAAGCAAAGATTGAATGAATTACTACATGCCTTATATCCTTTCCTGTTAAATACAATAAAACTGTTTGTGTTGTTTTTGTGTTTCAGGTCTTCAGACTTTGAAGACTTGGACATGATAATAGCCAAAAACTTTAGAAAGTAAAAATAAACCCATTCATAAATGTATTAACTATTATATGCAGCTGCTGGTTTGTTGTATAATGTTCCTGTTGAAATTACTGTTATTTTACATTTATTTGTACAACCACTTAAAATGCAACTAAATGGAAATCTTGTCTGCATTCCTGGATCCTTCCTTGGTAATGAGCAAAAAACAATGGTTGTCCCCCATAAAACGCATGATCGCCTATGAAAGCCGATATGTTTTATTCTAGTCTGCATATGAATGTGCAGTATATTAATACTATATTATTACTAACTAATCTAGTGCTTTTGTTTTTTTTCCCATGGTTTACTCTTGGTTGAACTTGTTTCCTCTCTCTAAGGTAGACTCTGTGGTGGCTTCGAGTCCTATTCTTCGGCTGCCCTATCACAAAAGACCCAAGCGATACACACTGACTCCTGGGTTACTGAAATGGGACCATTTTAACATGACATATAGGTAAGTCCTGGGCCAAAAGTTGGAGATAAATGTACTTAATCCTTTTACTAGACAGCTGTGGAAAATTAACTAAAAGTACACCCCATTAGAACCTATAAACCCTAGACCCAATAGTAAATGTAAAACATAATTTTTTTGGGAATACAGTGGTACCTCGGTTCTCGTAGTTAATCCGTTCCGGACTGCAGGTTGAGTTCCAAGGTAGCATTTTTCATAGGAAACTGATGTTCCTGTTTTTTTTTTTATACAAAACCTTAAAACAAAGAAAAAACAATAATTACATCAACTAACATAGGATTTAACTTCACTTTAACTGTACTGAGAGGACTTGAGGGCCCAATGTGATGGTGGCGATGTAGAGCGGGAGAAGGAGGAGATAGGTTATTGCTTGGAAGCTACACTGTGGTTCTTGTAAGCATAAGCTACAATTTGGTCCTTATAGGCACAGGCTGCACTTTGAATCTTGTAAGCACAGGCTGCACTTTGGCTCTTGTAGACATAAGCTGCACTTTAATTCTTGCAGGCATATACTGCTCTTGTGCTCTTGCTGGCACCAACTACGCTAAGCCACAGTACAGAACTTTATTCCACTTCCGGAAAGACAAGATGCAGGGTGGCGCAAGTGCTTCGAGTTTGGAAAATGACAACTTTTGAGGAAAATGAGAACCGAGGGTCCACTGTAGTGTACATTACAGTATTGTTTAGGGAGTTGTGTTTGCTTTATACATACAGCATTGTCATTTTAAGATTATACAAATGTATTTAGGCATTTCTCATTGCTAACTGAGGTTGCATATTAATTCTTTGAAATTCATGTGTCTCAATTACAACTAACAGACTGCAGCTGGCAACTTTTCTTATAATTATTCATCACTATTAAAATGGGCATTCTATAAAGCTTTAGTGTTGATATTAGGGGTGATCTGATTGAATATATGGTCCCTGCATTATAATACTACAGCAACCATTTAATATTAATAGTAGCGAGTCCGCACTTAATTACGTGCACTAGTATGCTATAGTTGTTTTTTGTTTATTAAACATCTTATTTTAATCACTCTTTCTGTGGTGTACAGTGTTTAAAATATTATAATGAACTTTATGTTTTACATTTCCTATTGAATTTAGGATTATATGTTCTTCCCAACTACCTGATATTCGTTATTTTATAACTGATTTTGTGCCAACGTCTGCTGTTTTGTATTTCATTGACCAATTTCAAAGTATACTACAAACTGATTTGCCATACCCTGTCTGTAGAAAGACAACATAGTAACTTAGTCGCTGAATGAAGTGCAGGATCTTCCTGTGTACAGATGAATGAATCAGAATGACTGATGTAGTGACTGACTCACCTGTGCATAGCCTCACAACCAATTCAGAGGTGTGCTTCTACCTAGGCCCACAAGGCAACAGGGGGTATGTGTTGGGCTAGGTTACAAAAGCATGTTGAGTTGTGGTTCTCATGGATCTGTGTTAGGCAGCATGTAATGTCTGCAGGGCACAAGATAAGATTTGCAACAGATGCTTAAAAAATATGAAATAGAGCTGTAACCTCTTGAATACTTTGTAGGTAAGTTTAGTAATAGTCACTAAATGTTTAATGACGGTATACCTTTGGCGCTCATTGCAAGCCTCTCCCCTGGTGTAATTTTGCTCCTCTGAGCACCCTCAACACTCATTGTGAGCCGCGCACTGAACACCTTTGGCGTTTATTGCGATCCTGTCGCCTGGTACTTTTTTTTATTCTATATGTATTTTTTTATGATAATTAATGAATTAATAAAATCATAAATGAATATACTTTACCTATTTGTAATTAATATATGCATCAAGCAATATCCTGAAGAGCTAACCATCTTTTTTGATGTTCCTGCAGCATACAATGTAGATTTGCACTCTTGCTGAGCTGAGGTATAAGTGTCAGCAATGTGTGAAGTGTGTAGCGTAAATAGGCTGCGTTTGTAATGGTAATGTTATTAGTTGCAAGTTAGTATTGTAAAATGGCGGTGATTGTGTATGTGTTACGCGGGTGTGGAACATGTTGTGTCCTCCCTAATACTGTATTTTATACCTTGTATGGGCTTGTGTAAAAGTCTTATGTGTCTGGCGTTTTTTTGCATGTTTATTGGTCGTGTAGCCTGTGTAGGATAAGTAGGCTGCGTGCGGGAGCGCAAAGCGTTTGTTTAGGTGTGTAATTCTGCATTTTGGATTGGTAATGTTATTAGTTGCAAGTTAGTGTTGTAAAATGGCAGCGATTGTGTATGTGTTACTCGGGTGTGGAGCATTTTGGGTCCTCCGTAATAGTGTATTTTATACCTCGTCTGTGCCTGTGTAGAAGTCTTATGTGAAGTCTCTGGCGTGTTTTTGCATGTTTATTGGTCGTGTAGCCTCGTTTTGTTTTTTTTTGTCCGCAAGTTTTTTGTCTGCAATTTTTTGTGTGTGGAAACTCAGCAAATTGTGGTTCAATTGTCGTGCAACCTGACTCCCAGACGTCGTCGCTGTCCCCTCATGCTGGGATTGATGTGTTTTTTTTGTATTTTTGTTAATTTTGGTGGTGTTATTGTTGTTTTTATATGTCCCCGGTTAACTTCATATTTTTTGGACCTCGTATTTCTTTTTTTTTGTTAGTCTTGCTTTCCTTGTTGCAAGTGTTACGGGCCATCATTTTTTAACGCAATTTTTTTCACACTGCTACAGGTCTCGCATTCTGAATTGTGTAATTGAGTTTTGTGTTGATGTGTAGTTCCGCGGGTCGTAGGGATGAGCGCCTACGGTGCTCATCTCCCCCAGTGCAGTGAGCGACTTCAGCGCTCTCTGCCTAAGTCGTGCA